>JANAVB010009903.1:0-385912 GCA_029216955.1 Iris pallida
TCACTGGTGCCCAAGTGGGACTATACCAGATCCCATTTACAGCCAGGGCTCATACGTCGAAGGATTGTTCCTCAACTACATGTTCACTTTAGTTTGTTTAGATTACCTTATTTAGGTCTTGTCACTTTCCTACATTGTGGCATATTTTATATTCAGTATTTATATGGCATGTTTATTGTATCTTGTTACGTCCCTCTGAGGACCTGGTTATCTCGCCAGGTGTGTGTTCTTGTCTTTCGCAGGTGTTCTAGCCGTGGCCATGATTGTCACTATTTCTTCGAGGATGATTGCGCTTTGATCGTCTTCGCTTCGCCCGTCAAACTCATTTTATTTTTTTCATATATTTTTCCTTACTTGTTGGTAGTGGATTTGTCTCCGCCTGACGATTGTATACACGACAAACTCAAAGTTGCTTTTATATCATATTTATCTTTGGGATGAGATTTAGTACCTTGGTTACTGCATTTTACAGCTTATGCATATATACGAGGGTCCATATACTTCATGTATACAGCTGGCATGATTACGTTCTAGTCCTACGTATTTTGGGACTGGGGTGTTACAAGTTGAGATATGATGTTTTGAGATTGTTGGAGTTTATATTATTTTTAGTAGTTGGTTTTTATTGTTGTATTTAGTCTTAGTTATAATCTTCTGTGTTATCATATCGTGCTTAGACTGTGATTGAGATTATATTATATCTACACTTGTCCTCCATTCGGAGTTGAGTTTTTGACAAGTATATTATATAATTGCATGAGTTGTTGGTTAGATAGTAACGAGAACAGCATTCTACTACCGCCGACGCTGCGGCATAGGCTGGGCGTTGTTACGTGCTCGTACCCTCACAGTGGGTGCGGGTCGCGACAAGGACCACGCCGAGGGCGAGGGCGATGGCGAGGCCCATGCCGAGGGAGAGGCCGAGGACGAGGGGCAGACTACGGACAGGGGCGGGGGTAGGGGCATGGTGCGGGGCAAGGGCAGACTGTAGCTCCCATTTGAGACAGATCCTCCGTGTCGCCCAGAGGGGGATCTGAGGTTGGAGATTTAGGCCTGTACTCGGACCAAGCGGTAAGTAAAATAATTGTATTTAATTTGTTTAAATTTATTATAAACTTGTTTAATAAATTTTAATTTTTATTTTACAGGTATTATCCCTCCTCCATACACCGATCGCTTGGTATATTCCTGCGACAAAACTACGAGGGGCCCTGGATCAACTGGAAGGATGTCCTGGCCGACAAGAAGGCCTTCTGGTTTGAGCACTTCTCGGTACATAAAAGTTTATTTCCTTTTAATATTTAGTATGTTATGTTATAACTTACGTACTACTATATTTTTTCAGCGGACTTACTTCTTCCCTCCCCACCGTGTCGTTGTTGTCGAGTCTATTTTTTTCAGCGTTGCCAACAAGCTCATTAGGGATTCGATACTCGACCAAAAGGATCACGAGCGCCGGGGAGAGCCTATTCAGGGTTGGAGCTCTGCCACCGACTGGGCGGCAATGAAGAGGAGATTCGAGGAGGGAACCTACAAGGAGAAGTCCGCGAAGTCTAAAAGAGCACGACAGGCGGGGTCGCACTGGTGTGGTGGGTCACGGTCCATTATGGATTTTTTCTCTCATATGGTACATATCTCGTAGTATGTCCATAATTAATACTTTATAGTAATATATTTCTTTCAACTTAACTGACAAATTATATAATAATTTCATAACAGGTTCAATCGGGAGAGGACCCGAATATGGTGACCTTGTTCCTCGCCACGCACACGAAGGGGGAGCGGTTCGTTGTCGACAAGGCCCGGGACACCTACGTAAGTTTTACTTAATGCTAGTTCATTAATATTAACATTTAGATACGTAAGAATTCATATAGATGTTATTTCTAGGCCGAGTTTTTGAAGTTTTACTTAGTGCTAGTTCATTAATATTAATTTTTAGTACGTAGAGAATTTATATAGATGTTATTTTAGGCCGAGTTTTTAAGGCTTAGGGAGGCCGAGCCGACACGATCTGAGGGAGCTGGTGCTAGCACTTCCCAGCAGCCCCCGGCCGCTGTAGCTCAGTCAGATGACGAGCTATGGATGAGGGCCGTTGGTGGCATGCATCGGAGTACGTACTATGGTACGGGCTCTAATGGTGCCTTCATTACGTCACAAGCCTCTACGAACGCCAGTAGTATGCCCGGCCCCATACAGACTGAGGAGTTGCTCCTCCACTAGCAGAGTATCGATGTGCAGATCGCAGCTCTGTGTGATGAGATATGCAGAGGATGGTGGCATCGCAGTCGCATTCGCAGCCACATACGGATGATTCTGCGCTCATCTCATATTTTGAGAGACTTGAGGAGCGACTGAGGCACTGCGACATATGACTCGCGCTACGCAGGAGACTATGCAGCGGTTAGTCTAGCAGATGCAGCATTTCCACGAGATGGCTATGAGCGACTGTTTGCTGGTACGCTGGGAGCATCATCTACATCCGACGGTGCACGGGAGGACATGTTCGTCAATCTGTTGTCACCGGAGGAGTATCAGATGATCCTAGCATTACGACGACAATCATCTGGTGGCGCTCCTCATCCCAGCTCAGCTCAAGGCGACCAATAGTTTTATTTTTGTATTTTCGGACTGAGGACTTTATATTTTTACTTTGTACGTATTTGAGGATATTGGACTTTGTTCTTTGTATTTGTACCTTATACTATTCGTTTAGGATATTATTTGTTCTTTATATTTTGTCTATTCCTGATTGTATTGTGCGTGCCGGTGTTGAGTGTTCCACCGATGGGGTCGACGAAACCAGGGATTGGATTCTGTATTTTGTATTTTGGATTCTGTATTTTGGCTCAAGCTCCAACTCTATTTGCATTCTGGACTGTATTTTTTATATTTTTTTAACTTAGCGACGTTTTTAGCGACGTTAATAAACGTCGCTACACTGTAGTGACGTTTAGTAATGTCGCTAAAAATGTCACTAAGTTACTGACGTGTCAAAGATCGTTAATGATGTCGCCAAATTGCTGATGTGGCACCGAATTTGATGTCACCACATCGTCGCCAAAACGTCGCTAAAGTGTCGATAAACGGCGACCACACACTAACGTCGCAAATAGCGTCGCTAATTAGCGACCACACACAAATGTCGTAAATAACGTTGCTAACTAGCGACGTTAATAACATCGCTAATTAACGTCGCCATAGCGATGTTTTGCGACATTTTTTCTATTAGCGACACGCTTTTTTTTGTCGTTTATATAACATCGCTAGAAATGTCGCTAAAATAAATTAGAGACGGTTTTACTGGGTTTAGCGAGGTTTGGGAATATCGCTAATTCGACAGATTCTGGTAGTGATCTACTCATTTTGTAGGTGGATCCTCAACGCACTCAAGCTAAAAACAAATGGATACTCGATAGCGGATGTTCACGTCAGATGACTTTCGCGGCACATGACTGATGATGCATCTTTATTCACTACGCTATCGATGAAAAAAGAATGTTTCCTTTGACAACAATCTGAGAGGTAATATTATAGGAAACGGTATTGTTGGTATGTCTCTCTATCTAGAAATAAAAGACGTTTGTCTAGTCACGAAGTTAAAAAATAACCTATTAAGCATAAGTCATTTGGTAGATAATGGTTATGGTATCAACTTTGTAAAAAACAAATGTTCTACATATGAAATGTCTATCGAGAATCCCGTATATGAAGGGATCAGGGAAGATAATATTTATGTTTTCTTTTTAGAACGTACTAACAATGCAGGAAAGTGCCTAGTAGCCAATCAGGATGAAAGCTGGCTATGGCACATGAGACTAGGATATGCAAACATGAACACTATCTCAAGACTATGCACCAAAAAGCTGGTAAAAGGACTCCCAGAAATTACATTCAAGAGAGATATGGTATGTGCTGACTGTGAAAAAAACAGAAGTGATCATGCTGACGAATTCTTAAATGCTGATTTTAAAAAGTTTTATGATGATAGTGGATATTACCACGAATTTTCTTGTCCTAAAACTCCTCAACAGAATGGTGTTTTGGAGTAGAAAAATCATACTCTAAGCGATATGGCTAGAGTCATGCCGAATCAACATAATCTTCCTAAATATTTTTGGGAAGAAGCTACTAGTACATCCTGTCATGTTTTGAATAGGGTGTTAATTCTACCTATCTCGAAGAAAACTCTTTATGAATTGTGGTTTGGAAGGATTCCAAACATTTCTTATTTTAAGATTTTTGGTTGTCGTTGTTTTATCCAGAACACCAAGGATAACTTGGATAAGTTTGACTCGAAGGCAGAAGAAGGGAAATTTCTCGAATATGCTGCCAAGAGTAAGGGATATAGAATTTTTAATAAAAGATATATGATTGTTGAAGAATCTATTAACGTTGCTTTTGATGAGCTCAATAGTCAGAGATCTAGCGACGGTGATAATAAGGATGTATAGAACAAATTCAAAGCACCTGAAGATACTATTACCAACGAGGGCTATCAGTCTACCTAAAAGGATAAAATTCATGACAGACCATCCAGAAACACTCGTAATAGGAGATGTATCCAAAGGCATAAGTACATGTTCTTCTACTAGATATATAGCAGCAAATGTAGCATTTATTTCTAAGTAGAACCTAAGACAATAGCAGATGCTTTTAATGATGAATTTTGGGCCATGCAAAAAAACTTAATCAATTTGATAGAGACCAAGTTTGGGAACTTGTTCCTAAACCTATTGGTCAATCGATAATTGGTACCAAATGGGTGTTCTAAAATAAAATTAGTGAGGATGGACAAGTTCTACGCCACAAAGCACGTCTAGTGGCACAAGGTTATAATCAAGAAGAAAGGATTGATTATGACGAGACATATGCTCATGTTGCTAGACTAGAAGCCATTCGCATGTTTTATGCATTTGCATATTTTCATAATTTCAAACTTTTTCAAATGGACGTAAAAAGTGCATTTTTGAGCGAATTTTTGAAGGAAGAAGTATTTGTGAAATGACCCCCCTGGTTTTGAAGATTTTCAAAAACCTGATCACATTTTCAAGCTTAGAAAAGCTCTCTATGGGCTCAAACAAGCACCGCGTGCTTGGTATGAACGCCTAAGTTCTTTCCTGCTTGAAAATGGTTTTCCAAAAGGAAGAGTTGATACAACTTTGTTTATCAAATCTTCAGGTAACAATATTTTACTTGTGCAAATTTATGTTGATGACATTATTTTGGGTTCTACTAATAAAAAACTCTGTCAAGATTTTGCTAAGTGTATGCAGAGTGAGTTTGAAATGAGTATTATGGGAGAGCTCAACTACTTCCTAGGACTTCAGATCAAATAGTACTCACAGGAAACATTTATCAACAAAGCCAAGTACACGAAGGATTTTCAGAAGAAGTATGATTTTGACAACGTAAAACCTATCGGCACGCCAATGGCTACATCAACAAGACTTGATACTGATGAAAGTGGCAAACCAGTCGACTAGCATAAGTATCGAGGATGATTGGTAGTTTGCTTTACTTAATTGCTAGTCATCCAGATATAATGTTTAGTGTTTGCATATGTGCACGATATCAAACTAATCCTAAGGAATCACACCTATGCGCTATTAAGCGTATCTTTAGATATCTTAAAGGAACTTCTACAGTCGACTTATGGTATCCCAAAACCACATCTTTTGACCTAATCGGTTACTCAGATGCTGATTTTGCTAGATGCAAAGTAGACCGTAAAAATACCAGCGGTACGTGTCATTTCCTAGGAAAAGCTTTAGTCTCCTGGTTTAGTAAGAAACAAAACTCTGTAGCGGTATCAACAACTGAGGCTGAATATATTATCGCAGGATATTGTTGTGCTCAGATTTTATGGATGAAGCAAATCCTAGAAGACTACAATCTGTACTACACAAAAATTCTAATTTATTGTAACAACACAAGCACTATCAAATTGACTAAGAATCCAGTTTGTCACTCACGCACAAAGCACATAAAAATACGTCTTCATTTCTTACGTGATCACCAACAACACGAGGATATTTGCTTAGAATTTATTGACATAGATCATCAATTAGCAGACATTTTCACAAAACTACTAGCTGAAGATCGTTTTAATTATCTACGTCTTGAGTTAGGCATACTTGAATTTTCAGAGTCATAATGTGTTATGATTAATGAAAATACTTAAAACTTAATATTCCTAGATTTATTACTTGAAATTATTTTGGGTACAAGCCGAAAGAGCCCTTCTGTCATACATGCGTAAATAGTCTGAAGCAACACAATATACTAGTTTTCGGACTAACGCTAACTGGGATCAGGCCCCTACAGCTAACCCAAAGAAATGAATTTTAATTAGATCAAAGAGTTAAAAGTTATTAAGTACATTTATAATTTATTACACATAAAAATGAATGTAAATTCAAGTAGCCGAACTCGGACAGAACTCGAACCGAGTTCTGACCGAGTTCGGGCCAAACTCGATTGCGGGTTTTTCATTTAAACAGCAGCGAACAGAAAGCCCCACTTTCCTTTATGTTCATCTTCCTCCCACATTACAACCGCCAGAAAACTCCAGACCCTAACCCTAGTTTTTGGGAACCCTATTTCCAAGCCTTTATTCTCCATCTCCTTGGATCTACCGGCTCTAGGAAGGCATTCTCTACCATATTTTCATTTTTTTGAGGTATAAATATCTTTTTCCTATTTTAATTTTTATGGATCCTAAGCTTGTCAAGAGGAAGAAAAGAGACACTGCCTCATCCTCCACTTCGGAATATGAACCCATTAACATGTTTAGTCCCGCTCGTTCCAACGATGACGAGGAATTTGTTACTAACCTATTTTCGTCTTCGAAAATTTCACTTTGTTGGTTTACCCAATTTCGATACCGAAATATGTTTAATATTTGTTTTGATTTTATTAATAATCTTATGGCTATATATAGCCTTGCCATCCTCTTCATTACATTAAACCCTCTATGGAATATCCTGTGGCATATTCTGACATATCAAATATACCAACAGGATATTCCAATACTAATTCTAATATACAAACACACCTCCTCAAGATGAGTGAAAGATATTCACTAAGCTCATCTTGTCACATCCTCTAATCATGCTCACAGAGCTAAGTCCCTTGGTCGGTCCGTCTGCTACCTGATCCATGGTTGGAATGTAACCTAGCTCCTGTAGTCCACTATCCAACATCTTCTTAATAAAGAACCTATCGATTTTGACGTGTTTGGTCTTGTCATGCTATACTGGATTGTTAGTGATACAAATAGCTGACTGGTTGTCACACCATATCTTTATTTTGGCTCCTTGATCCAGCTTCAGCTCTACCAGCATATTCTTCAACCATAGCAGCTCTGTAACTCCCAAGGCCAAAGCTCTGTACTCCGTTTCAGCTATCGACCTGGCCACTACTGACTGCTTCTGACTCCTCCAAGAGACTAAGTTGCCTCTTACAAATATGGACCTATCATCAGCACAACTAGCCTAGTCAGAATTACAGTAGTCCTCGATGCTTACGTAATTATTCTTCCTGAATATCAGTCCCTTCCCAGGGGTACCCTTCAAGTATCTCAGAATCTAGTACACTGCGTCCATATGACCCTTCTGTGGGTTACGCATGTAGCGGCTCACCACACTTACTACAAAGCAGATATCAGGACGGGTGTGGCTCAAGTAGATCAACTTGTCCACCAGTCTTTGGTATCTATCCCCGTCAACTGGTTCCCCAGCCTCAGTAGCCAGCTTGAACCTCTGATCTATCGGTGTCGATGCAGGTTTGCATCCCAATATCCATATCTCTGTAAGAAGGTCTAGTGCATACTTCCTCTGAGAAAGAACAATCCCATCTATTTCTCGAGCAATCTCAATTCCAAGGAAGTACCGAAGAATGCCAAAGTCCTTCACCTCGAATTCCTTGCCAAGCTTCCCCTAGAGTCGGGCGATCTCCTGCTCATCATCTCACGTGATAATCATATCGTCTACATACACCACAAGCATGGTGATATGGCCTCCACTTCGACGAAAGAACATAGTATGATCAGCATTGATCTGCCGATATCCCATTCATATTATCGTCCTCCTGAATCTGTCAAACCACGCTCGAGGAGACTACTTCAGTCCATAAAAGGACTTCTTCAACCTGCTGGCCTTGCCCATTGTCTGATTAGTGTCAAATCCTTCTGGTATCTCCATGTACACCTCCTCCACTAGATCTCTATGAAGAAATGCATTCTTCACATCCAGTTGGTGTAGCTTCCATCCACCATTTGCTGCCAAAGAAATCAGGGTCCTGACAGTGCTCATCTTCAACACTGGTGCAAAGGTCTCATCATAGTCAATATTGTACGCCTGACTATATCATTTTGCTATCAGTCAAACTTTATAATGCTCAACCTGTCCATCTGGGTTCTGCTTCACAGTAAAGACCTATTTGCATCCGACTGCTCACTTTTCTTCTGGCAGTTTTAACAGCTCCCAAGTGTGAATCTTCTCAAGATCCCCCAACTTCTCGTGCATTGACGTTTTCTACTTTGGATCGTTCTTGGTAACATACAAATTGTTAGGTACAGTAATACTATCCAAAGATGGAATGAATGCTCCATGAGAAGAGGAGATATGATCATATAAAAAAAACTGAGCAAGGTCCCAACCATATCTAACATGAGAATTTCTCGTATTGCTGTGAGAGGTCCTCCGTACTGATAATGGTATGGGAGGAGTAGGTGTGGAAGAAGTAGGAAGATTGATATCACCTGAAGGAGTATCTGGTGGTGGTATAGGTGTCTCAGGAGTCGAGATGGACGCATGCAAGGTACTTGGCACTGGCACTGTAGGTACTGGTCCTGCAGTTTGCTTCTCTCCCCTAATGTAGGAAAGTATCTCCCCATAAACCGTGGACCTAGCACCTCTCATCTTCTCCCCTGCTCCTCTTCACGTTCCTGCTCCCCCTCAACTGTGCCTCCATGCCATACTCCTAAATCGGTCACCAGGCTTTCACCAATCTTCCCCCTCTCGCCTCATACTCGAAGTATCAGGTGAGTTATTTGAGTTTCCCTCCTGACGGTAGTATGGCTCATGCTCCCTTAAGTGAACATCAATGCTCACAAACTTCTTCTCTACTGAGCACCAGCACACATACCCCTTCTGAGTCGCCATGTGGCCCACGAAGATACATTTAACTACTCTAGGATCAAGTTTTCCAACTGACGGTCTGTTATCCTTCACAAAACACACGCAGCCACACACCTTCAGTGGGAGTATCCCACTATTATTTTCTTGCAATATTTCACATGGAGACTTCCATCCCAGTACCTTTGAGGGCATCCTATTGATAGTTGAGTTGATGTCAACACTGTATGCCCCCACAGACTTTGTAGGACACTCATATCGATCAACATGCTTCTTGCCACTCCAGAAGGTGTTTGCTCTTTCTTTCTGCTACGTTATTTTGTGCTAGTGTGTATGTACAGGTGGTCTGGTGCTATATCCTTTGGGCTGACAAATATTTTGCAAGTGCTCTGTTGGTATACTCTGTCCCATTGTCAGACCTCAATACCTTCACCATTGTCCTGTACTGAGTCTGGACATGTTTATGAAAGTCCCAAAAACAGGAAGATACATCACTCTTATTCTTCATCAAATACAGCCAAGTGACACGAGAAGAACAATCAATGAAGGAAACAAAGTACTTGTAACCATTCATAGTAGTAATGATATATGGCCCCCAAACCTCAGAATGTATTACATCAAAAATAGACGAGCTCCTATGACCCGTACTAGCATATGAACTCCTAATAAGTTTGCCTAAATCCAGAGTTCTCAAAACTGGCCTAGGCGACCGCCTAGGCGTTAGGCGGCCGCCTGCCATACCGAAAACCCCCAAATCGGTCTCTTAGGCGCCTGTTCGACCCTAGGAGGACCTGTTCGGTGCCTAGGCGGACCTGTTCGGCCAAGTCGACCCATGTTCGGCCTGTTCGGCCAAGGCGGAAAATTCAAAATTTTGAATTTTGAATTTTAAAATTTCAGAAATTTGAAATTTCAGATCTGAAAATTCAAAAAAAATCAGATTTGAAAAAAATAATAAAAATATTCATTAAACTCAATTAAAATTAATAAAAATTTAAATTTCAAAAAAAAATTTGAAAATTTTTCAAAATTCAAAACACAAAACCAAAAAAAATTATATGTAGCCGCCTAGGCTGCCTAAGCGCTAGGCGCCCCTTCGGCGCACCGAATCCGCCTACCGAAATTTATGATATTGTCTAAATCACATGCATCATATACTAGTTTTTTCTTATTTATTTTCTCATAAATAGCTAGATACAATTTACTTAAAGTAGCAAAAGAGGAGTGTCCCAACCTCTTATAGTGGAGTATTAATGTATCCTCAGCACTTATCTTCAGTCCTCTCATACCTGCTTTCTCTGTCATAGATGTCAGTGCTGAATCCAGCCCTTCTCGATCCAGGTACCACATTCTCTTATGCCAAGTGCCAGTCCCAAGTCTTCGTCCCGTCTCTTTTTCCTGGAAGGTCACCTTAGGAATATCAAAAGAGATAATCTATTTTAGTTGGAGGATTATAGAACTGATAGATAAAAGACTGACCGAAAAAGATAGAGCATACAAAATATTGGATAATTTTACTGAACCTATACAATTTACACTACCCTTACCGACCATTGGCTGGAAAGTACCATCAATTGTTTGAATGTAGTCTGTCGATGCTAGGTGAGTGTAGGAGAATAACTCACTAGTATTCTCCATCACATGTCGAGATGTCCCCGAGTCGATAATCTAATCTGACAATTTAAAGAAAGACATAGATGCAAGGGCGAGTGAGTCGTCAGTACCTTTTGATGGATGGACATACACGACGGCGTTGCCTCCAGCGAAAAAAGAGGTGGACGCCTCCCCGGTTCCACTCCCTATGTCTCCATCGTTTAATGCTCTCTGCTTCCTCCAGAGTGCCTCCAGCATGCCCATCAGTGCCTGATCCTCCTCAGTAAAGGTACCACCAGCTCCCTCATCCCTTTCTGCTACCAGTAGGTCGCTCGATAACCTCCTCGACCACCCCGTCGACCCCTACGACTACGGCCATATCCTCCAAAATATCCACGTCTACCGAACTGTCCACGTCCACCACTTGGATCTTTCTACTTAGGTGGTTTGGTGTAAGCATACCGATGATGCCCCATCTCCCTACAGTTGTAGCACTGCTAGTTGTGCTGCCAGGGCTCTCCCTTAGGCCCTGTGTCGCTCGAACTGGTAGCCGCCAGTGCTGACTTTACTTCAGGAGGACCACCTGTCTATGTCTGTAGCTTGATGTGAGTCTCCTCCTAGATCATGGCCGAGATAGCCTCCTCAAGAGTGGGGATCTTCGGTTGGGCTAGAAGTAGTGTTGTACTCTGAGCAAATACTGCATCCAGTCCTTTAAAGAACTTCATCGTCCTCTCCTGCAGACATACATGTCTCTCCTTACACTTCGGGTCCCCGCAGGTCGTCCGATCTGAGGAGTGATCGTAATCCAACCACAGATGCTCCAACTCTGTGACATATTCCTGTACCGTCTTCTCTTCATGTAAGGTGTCGTCGATCTCCCCCTTGATCTGAAAAACCCACAAGTTGTTCCCAACACCATCATCTGTCCTCCTCAATTTTTTCCACATGTCCTTCACCATCTCGATGCCATTCACTGTGGCAACGATCGACTGGACTAAAGAATTGAGAAGCCAAATGTAGATCACTATATGAGTGGACTTCCACTCGTCGCGTCTTATCGAGCCCTCGTCCGGCTTTGTCTTCTCTTCTGACAGGAAACCCTCCAGGTTCTTTTCTGCGAGGGTTCTCCTCACCCGCCGTGACCAACTCAGGTAGGTAGCTGGTCCATCAAGCTTCAGATCGATGGAGAAAAACTTCAACTTCGTCGATGTTCGTGTCGCGCTCTCACCAGCCGACAGTTTCATCAGCTTCATCAACGTTACAACCTCCACATGGTCCAGCTTCTTGATGATCTCCTCCATCGATCCTCCTCTTCTCCGATCACCTCACACGTGTTCCACGATTCATGTTCGTCTTCTCCTAGATCTGATCATGTCTCCCTTCTATTGGATCTAGGCCTCCAACGTCCGGAATGACCCTACGAGAGACTTCAAAAACTGCAGCTTTGCGGTGGTGGAGGCGGTGGGCCGACTGACAGGTGAGTGGGTTCTGTCGGACGAGTGTCTCCGAGCAGCGATGGTCACGAGTAGCAACAGCGGAAAGAGCCGCGTGCGTGCGGCATAGGTGTCCGCAGAGCAGCGTTCCGCTCGCGCACGAGATGGTCAATGTGCGGTTGTACAGCTGCTGGTAGAGGCGGGGCCGGTGTGCGGCGGGGGCGGCGCGCAGCGGATGGCAGCGGGGGTGGCTGTGGTGGTGCGGATGGTGATGGCAGTGATGACTAGGGTTAGGGTTTTGAAAAGGTGGCGGCGGCTAAGGTTTTTGGTGGGGCTCTGATACAATGTTGAATATTTGTGTTAATTTTATTGATAATCTCATGGCCATATATAGCCTTACAATCCTTATTACATTAGACCCTCTGTGGAATATCCCGTAGCATATTCTGATATACCAAATATACCAACAGGATATTCCAATATACTAATTCTAATATACCAACGGAATATTTGTTCTGGTCAATCGATTAATTTTACTGTTTTTTCGGAGTATGCATCTACTTTTGAAAACTTACGGCTTCGAGATTTTCTAGGGACTTTGAGCCAAATTTATGAAAATATTGTACGAATGTTTTATTGCAATTTGCAAGAAGCAAACGACAATATTTATTCCTGTGTTAGTAGAAAAGAACTTGAATTTAACTCGACAGACTCGAGTGAGTACTTCTATATACCTGACAACAGCAAAGCTCTAGTCGAGATTAACAAAGTTCAATTCCTGCCTGGCATGTCTCTTGAGTCTCTTAAGGTAGCGATGTGTTATCCGGGTTCGATTTCTCGGTATCGTTTGTCCGCACGTCACCTGGACCTGAACTTTTATGAACTCTATCGTATTGTTTATTCTGCCTTGCTACCTACGACGGGATCTACTGATGAGGTCACCTTCTTAGAGATATCGGCCATGTACCACATTCACTTTGGAGTCACCTTTTCTGTTCCCAAGACCGTTATTGCTGGTATGATCAGTTATCGGAGGGTAGGCCACAACCTCTTATATTCTATGCATCTCGCGGTAATCTTCCAGAAGTTTGGCATTAACCTAAACCTTTGTCTTATTTTTGGATCGCCTTCTGAGCTGTGTAGATCTAGGAAATACCCTCATCCTCCACCTCCACCCGGTGGTGCTCCACCTCCATCTGATCCAGTCGTAGCTTCCACCGATGCTCTAGGCCACTTTGACGAGTTCTTCCAGAGGTTCGATGAGTTTGTCACTCTCCATGGGCAGCGTCTTGAGACCTATATGACTCGTTTCATCGACGCTGAGTACCATCACATTTTTCAGGCCCGGGTCTTGAGAAATGGCATGGCGGACATTCAGTGGACTTTGGCACATCATCCCACGGCTCTAGCTCATATCCTCCGTCATCCTGGCTTTGACGGACCTAGACTTGAGGATCATCCCACTTTCGGATTCTTCGATCCGATGACAGCTTATATTGATCCCAGCCTCCTGCAGATGCTCCCGGTGATGATGCTGATGTTTGAGTCAGTTTTTGGCTTAGTATTTTGTGGACGTGTTCTGATGATGATGATCTTCTGTAATGACACTTTATATCGTCAGTTTGGACTATATACAGTATTTTGTACTGTTTCAGTTCTAGTTGTTTATGCACTTTGAACTCATTTTCAGTTGTAGTTGTTTTTATGCCATCGTAGTTGGTTTCGTTTATTTCTCATATTTTATTGCTATTGCTGATAGTATCATACTTGAGATAGTGACTTGTTAGTGCTTATTATTATTTTTGGATATCACTCTGTTTTTTCTTTGTTATATATTGTTGGCTTCACATATTGCGGGAGAGCCACAATTTGAATACATGACAAAGGGAAAGAAAGAGCAATACCAAAATCAAAAAAAATTTGATGAACAAGTCAGGTATATAATTTCAAAGTTATATTTTTTATATTTTGGTATAGACTCAAAGTTTGTCAATTATCAAAATGGGAGAGATTGTTGGCCCATTAGTTAATGATCACACCTGATTTTGATAATCAACGGCAACTTTGATCGATACGCAAAATATACAAACTGTTACAGGATTACAGGTTTCAAATGAGAAGAACGTCTGCATCCTACCGCTGTAAAGTACAACCATCGCATCGTCATCAAGAACCAATCGCACTGGAAGCAAGATCAAGACTTTTATATTTTCTTCTGTATTTTCAAGTTTATTGAGTCTAGAAAATGTATGTGAGGTTGATCAGGATTTGTACTGGCTTAGGTTGCTATCATTCCACTATCCAAAAAGCCTACCTATCCATACTTCTAAGTCCACTATCCAAAAATTCCAAAAACCCAAAACAAACCTGGCCCAAACAAACAGTTCTGACCCTAACAGAACTCAGGACGAACTCGGCCAGAACTCAGCCCGAGTTCGGTCGAAATATTTTCAAAATTCAGTTTCTACCAAATCTGCCTACAACGTTCGTATGCGAGATTCATGTATCCGAACTCTGCCCGAATTCGGTCAGCAAAAGCAATATAAATAGAGGAGAATTCTCACCATTTCAAATAACTCATTGACTCTTCTCTCTATCTTCTTAAGTGTTTTCAACGATCCAAAGCATTCAAATCAAGCCTGTACCAATCTTAGCCAAATCCAGTACAGTTCTATTCAATCTAGAGTTTTGGTACTGAAAGGTTGCATCAAAGGCGTCATTCAGAAAATGTTCCAATTTTCGAAATCAAGTTGTGGAGTCAGTCGTGCGCTCGTCAACAAGCACGGTGTTGTAAGAGACTACAAGCTCTCAATTAGCTTGTGCCATAGTGGATTAACATCGAGCAAGAGTACTCGAGACTGGAGTAGTCCTCTCAAAGGGAGACTAGTATACATCGATGTGTCACTGAGTTTGAATTCTTGACTCTTACTTTATCGCATTCTATTATCGTCTTTTATCTGCCATAATATATAGTTGTATAATTTTTAATTGGTGATTATCTCCGTTGCACACGCTAACACTCTATAATCCCCACCCCCTCTAGAGGTGCTCAACGGTCCTACAGTCATGTTTGTTTCATATCGTACACTAACTTCTACATTTCTTATTTGTGAAGGACATTTACCTATTCACATTAAATATGTATTATGTCACTTATAGTTTCAATCACTACTTCTAAAGCTTTATCATTAGCAAGTATTTTGCTACTCCATAAATTTGAGATACAATTCATGAGCAATAAGATAAATCCTATTATCTGACCTATAATTTATAGCAAGCACCTCCAATGCGAAGTTTTCATTTGCAATAAATTCACTAGCAACTCAGGTTTTTTAACAAGATTTTACACCTAACCATAGATATACATGCATATGGGTTAACTTTTAGGTTCCCACTAACTGTGTTAGTTCCTATCATCTACCATTCTAGGGTTTCAGCAAACCTCTCTTGTGCGAAGTTAGTAGACCATTGAATTCCCACCAACATATAAGGAAAGAAATCAAGTTTTCAATAGTCCATGCTTGTCAATTACTCATACAAGGGTTTTCGGCTTAGAGTTATGTCACTATATCCCCATTTTGATTGAAGAACTGCTTGAGTGATTATGATAACAAGGATGATGGCGTCATGTGAATCTTTGAACACCAACCCCCTAATAATGTTTTACAAAAAAAAATCATATAGAATTGGTATAGTTTAATAAAAATACAACTCCATGTTATGGTACTTTTTCAAATTTGGATAAACCTGGTAATGACAAAACTTGGTGACTTGACAAATTTTGGAGATTTTAAAATCCTATATAAAAACTTAGATCATAAGAAATAAACGATACATTTGCAACAGCTTGAAGATCAAGTAGTCGATAAGCTGGGGTGGGCTTCCCTGTGTTTACTTGGGGGTAATACTACTGTCAGTGGAGTAATTGAAAATGGTGATTGGAACACGGATAGGCTACTAGTCTCATAAGACACTGGTAATCAAGAGGGTACAAAAAGATGTGAAAATTCTCAAGAGTATGGTCACTGTTGGCGGCACATGATTCTAGCAAGAGTTCTCAAATTGTAGCAAATTGGGGCTTAGTGAATAGCTAAGTATCATGTATCTGCATATTGTTTACTTTGATTAATAGAATTAACCTTTCTGCAAAAAGAAAAAAAAAGGATAAGCGGCTTAGTCTAGAAGTTTATTCTGTGACGATCCAAGTATATTCCATACTCATTAATATTGAAGGCTGAGATTTAATATATAAGTATTTTACGAGTAAAAACATACTAGCATAGGTTCTTCAATTTAAATAATTTCTGTATATTTAAGTACTAAATGATAGTTAAAATAATTTATAATACTATTGACATATCCCCAAGACCAGAAGTTCAAGTTGGGGTGAACTCGAGTAGGCTAGGGTGGACTAGGTGTGGGATGACTGATCTGAAGAAAACATAAGGAAAAAAAGAGAAAAATTGGGGCGGGCTGCCCACCCTAGCCACCTGCATGGTTCCACTCTTGCATGTCCCTACATTCCGAAAACATTAACGAGTACAGTAGCCTAGGTTTCTTCTCCGCAGTTCTTACCAGTACACTTTCCATTATTTGATGGAAATAATAACGTAAGTGTACAAGAAATTAATATGAAAATTGTGAAGAATTTCGTTGTGCATTTTAATGGTTTTACATGATTACGACTATAGAGAGAAGATTACATCGAAGGTTACATCCTCTTGAGAGGATTCTTTTTACCTACATTTGATTCTGATTTACTTCCTTAATTATAGGAATAGATTCATTGTGATTTACTTCCTTAATTACAGAAATATATTTTATTATGATTTGTTTTCTATTTTATTTTGTTTCCTAGTTTGACTTGGTTTTATTCCTTAGTTTTTTTTTATAATTAAGGTTTGATGTCTCTATTGTAAAATACAACAATCAATAGCACTTTTTTTTTATAAATAAGGTATCAGAGAGTACTTGTAAAGATTCGAAGATTTCTCCTCCACCACCACCCGTTGTCTTCTACATATTCCCTCCAGCCGTTAATCCCCATGTTTCGTCTTGACCAAGACCTATATTCTATCCTTCGTTCTTCAAAAATTCTTTAAAGACGAACTTTTTTCTATGCGTAGAGCTTATGTAAATCTAACAATGGGTTGTTGATCTAGTTTTTTTCCAAGATAGTATTCCCTTCTAAGAAGCTTTTTAACCCATAACGTCCGTTGACAAGTCTTCCAACTCTCAGGAGGTTTCTTTGTCTCCTTGCAATGGAGTTGAAATACGGAGGTAATATTCCTCTTCATATTAGTTCAATTGAGTAGGATGAGAAAAAAAATACTTTGAATGGTCAAGGTATGCTCATCTCTTCATTGTTGGTCGTGACAAAAAGAACTATCTTACCGAAAAAGTGAAGGCTCCTACAAAAAGTTATCCCTCTTATGATAAGTGGGTACATAAGAATTCTCTTGTAATATCATAGCCCTTTTCTGCTACGATGCCACAAATCAAGAAGACAGTATACTACTTTGTCAAGCCCTGATCTCAAAGGACCGAACGTCGTCACTGGACATGATATCGTACAAGCCTAAATTGCACTTGTACAAGGCAAGCACCAAAACGGAAAATTGAACATCTAAATTACAAAGCCAATACAGCTGAAAGTTCTAAGCAGAAAAGCTGAATCAACACAAGATATATGAACTAAATCTCTTTGTTGATAGTAGCAACATGATTACAATGGCTCAATGCCAAAAATGACCTAATTACAACATCTCTCTCTCGATACAATAAAATATGGCTCAAGGCTTATAACTCAAGAAATATAACACAACGATGTTCCGTACATCATGTCCTTTATAAATAAAAAAAAACTCCTTCCGACTACACAACTTCAAATGCCAATCGAGCTCAGCACCAACGCCTCAGCACATCCGAGTCGCTCCCCGCACCTACAAAACTGGGTGGGTATTAGTACAATGCATACTAGTGAGCGGCATTTCACCAACACCACAGAACCAACACGTTGAATATAGTGAGTGCAAACAACTTATGTAGTCTTTCTAATCTTGTCTTAGGATCAGTTACATAGCATAGCCTACTGGTGTCGATAACATAAATATTTCATGCAACAGAGTAACTAGGTTTAACTTACCAATGCTTAGCATCCTTCCTTCCATGTTCCATTAAAAAATATCGTTCTATAAAACATAATGTTCTATACAATGCTATCAGTCCATACTACATATAGATCGTGTCATAATGTGTGTCCATACATATATCGTTAGCCATATCTAAATATGTTAAGTGCCCATTCCGCTATCTTCGTACTAGGCCTACAAGCAGACAACGTTAGCATGCAGCCTAACTATATGAGGGTCACTAGCGTCACAAGCCATCTTGGACATAGATGGGTTAGACGATGATCCTTTCAGCGCGGGTAGCAAAGTCCCATAGAAAGTTTTTGAATCCCTCGTGCTAGAACATCAGCACAGTTACCTATGTTCCTCCTAGGCCGACACCATCCTAGTGTCGCAACGATTCGTTTGAGGATCTACAACCTTGTGCACAAATTATCCATGACCATGCAACTACATAAGCAAATAGACTCTATACAAATGCATGGTATGAAACTGAAATAATCATAAGTCATCACTACTCTGTAGAATCAATTGGTATGATCAAGCAAGATCTATATAAAGAGAGCTCGCTATTGTAGGAACGAATTGTAAAGTGCAATACTCTAGAGGGGGTGAATAGAGTAGGCAGCAGAAATTAGCTAATTAAAAATGTTAGCAGCAAGATCACAGAGTGTACTCTCTGGTGCAAATCAAGTCAACACCCTCGTCCCGAGTGTGTGTTGACCCAAATCGGATCACAGTCAACCTAATCTTGAAAATTAACAAAACAATATTTGTCATAGTCCAATTTGACACACCGAGCTCGAAATCAATCTACTCAGCTCATTGGTTCAAGATCACAGCTGCTTGGAGTTTTTACTCTTTTTGTGTATATTGGAGTCTGTATTTTTATTATTCTTGAGTATAGGATGATGTGCGTTGGGTCATACTGAGCACTTTGGGCTAGCCATAGCTTTATAGGTTTACTTAGCCCAAATCCCAATCAACCCATTCATCCAAAGCCCACAAAAGAACATTCTGTCCATAAAAGACAGAGTTCGGGCCGAACTCTGCCTCACACAGAGTTCGGGCAGAACTCGGTCCCCTAAAATTCAGGATGCTAATTTTTAGGTCTTGATCACTGCTAGTTGTCCAACGGCCAAAAATTTGAATTATTTATACCGAATTTTGGCCGAATTCTGTCTACCCTGAACCCTATAAATAGGCCTTGGTTTCTCTCATTTGAAACCATCCACTCTTCTCTTCTTCTTCTCTTACATATCCTATATATTCAAGAGCCTTACCTTCCCATCTACTTAGCATTCAAACTTCCCAACCGTCCAAGTTGCTCGGTACGATCAACTAAAAGTTTGAAGTGCAAGAAGTTGTAAGTCACTTGGAAAAGTCCAAGTTTCGCCAAAGCGATCATTGAAAGAAGTTTGGCATGCTCTTCTGTGAAAAGGCACGTGTTTGTAACCCTATTTCACAAATAGTGGATTTCAATCCTGAGCTAGAGTTCTCAGGCCTGGACTAATCCTCCACGAGGAAAACCAAGTTAAAAATCTTATTGTGTTTGTGCTTGCTCTCTACTCTTTATTTCCGTATTTATTTTACTCTGATTATTTAGTTGGTGAAGAGAGTTTAAATTTTTAATTGATCTTTTTTGATATAAACTCAATTCACCCCCTCTAGAGTTGCCAACTTGTACTTCAATTTGTATCAGAGCTCTGTTCTCTTATCAAGGACTAACATCCTAGAGCTGATCCATGGCAACCACTCAACCCATGTTTTCTAATCACGGTGAAGGACAGTCCACTCATAGGCCTCCCCTTTTTGATGGAACAAACTACACCTATTGGAAAACAAGGATGAGTTTTTATCTCAAGTCGCTAGACTTCGACCTGTGGACCATTGTCACCGATGGTTACAAAAAGTCTGCTAGGATAGTTGTCAATGGTGATCTCGTTGAGAAACCCTATGACAAATATTTTGACAAGGAGAAGAAACAGGCGAGTCTAGACGCGAGAGCTATTAATGCTTTATTTTGTGCAATAGACATGAATGAGTTTAACAGGGTCTCAACATGTACCACCTCTCATGAAGTATGAAGACTTCTAGAAGTGACGCATGAAGGAACCACCCAAGTCAAGGAGTCAAAAATAAGTCATCTCACTCATGAATATGAGGCTTTCAAGATGAAGCCAAATGAGACGATCACACAAATGATTACAAGATCCCTCGACATCATCAACCCCTTGTCCTCTCTCGACAAACAATATACAAATCACGAGAAGATCCGCAAGATACTTAGGGGGCTACCAAAGATTTGGAACCCTAAGGTGACAGCCATCATAGAAGGAAATGATCTCACTACAATGTCCATGGAGACTTTGATGGGAAAACTGATGATTCATGAGCTTGACCTCAAAGACTTCGAAGAGCCTGCTCCTAAGGCAAAGGAGATTGCCCTTAAAGCTCACCGTCGAAGGACTGATCCTGAAGAGACTGATGACGACAACTCAGAAGGTGATGATCAAGCTCTCCTTGTCCGCAACTTTAAGAAATTCCTTCGCTTCAATCGAAGAAAGAAGGAAGCACAAGAAGATGACGAAGAAGAGCCAACATGATACGGCTGCAAGAAGATTGGACACGTCCGAAAAGACTGTCCATTCACAAAGAAGAGCAACCGATATGAGAAACCATACAAGAAGGCTTCCTCAAGAAAATATGCCAACAGAAGCATTTGGTATGAAAGCGAAGCTAGTGACTCCGAGGAAGAAAAGGACTCTCCTCAAGACACTACAAATGTATGCCTAATGGCAACATCTGACAAGGTAATAAGCAAAACTCTCGATGATTTCACTTTTGATGAACTTGGCGATGCATTAAATGATTTACTCGATGACCACAAGAAAGTCATTGGTAAATATAAACACGCCAAAGAGAAGATCAAAAGTTATGAAGTCGAGATTCAAAGACTCTCTTCATTGCTTGATAATATTATAGACACTTCACCCACGGAAGTCACAAATGAGGTGTCTAAGCTTAAATTAAGCCTACATGATGTCGAAGCACGTATTAAAAAACAAACACAAGAGATCACAGCACTCAACACTGAGCTTGCTGAAGAAAAAAATAGACACAAGATCTCTATTACTAAGATTTGTGGTTTGAATACTAAGAAGTGAACTGCAGGCTGTCTCTAAGAAATTAGAGACTAGATTGGGAAAACAGGTTGCTCAACCTCAAACCCAATCACATGAGAGACACACAAGGCACAATACTACTCAAACTAGTCAAACACGATATCCACCTACAGCACGCAAACATGCTTACATGTACACTCACTTCCATAAAGCACAAAAACAACATGCACTTAGAAACTATTCTCATAACTATTAGTCTAATATGACACATAACCACCATGCTACACATAGATATAATCATCACTATGTTGCACATAAACAAAATCACCACCATACTGCATATAGGTATAATCATCATACTGCTGCCACATATAGTCATCATCATGCTACTCCACGTCACTCTTACTATATTGCTACTCTACATCACTCTTATCATGCTACATATAGACATCATCAACATGCTCCTAATATAAATAGGAATGCTATATGTACCTATTGTGGATTACATGGACACATCTCACCACAATGTAGAGTTAGGAGATTAGTAGATATGAATATATATGCATGGTTGCCAAAAACTAACTTTTTAGGACCCTTAAGAAATTGGGTACCAAAGGTCACATCTACTCTTGATGTAGGTGGACCTTCCCTCCTCAACTAAGAGTAAGTGGATTCTCGATAGTGGATGCTCGCGGCATATGACGGGAGACGCAAATCTTTTTGCATCACTATCGATGAAGAGAGAAGGATATGTATCCTTCGACAACAACCTAAAAGAGTATATTATAGGTAATGGTACTATTGGTTATCCTCCTTCTCCTGTAATAAAGGATGTCTGCCTAGTGACCGAGTTAAAGCATAACCTGCTCAGCATAAGTCACCTTGCTGATCATGGATATGATATTAACTTTGGACAAAATAAATGCTATATTTATGATAGGTCAACGGGAGACATCGCTTTTGAAGGGATAAGAGAGGATAATATTTACATTTTCTATCTATCTAGAGATACTAACAGTGCAGGAAGATGTCTCTATGCTCATAAGGATGAGAGATTATTATGGCACCAACGTCTTGGTCATGCCAATATGGATACTATATCCAGGCTATCGACTAAGAAGCTAGTTAAGAGGCTTGTCCGACATCACATTTAAAAAGGACACGGTATGTGCCGAATGTGAGTTGAATAAGGCAACCAAGTCCTCATTTCATTCCATAAACTCTGTAAGTACTACTAGACCCTTGTAATTACTTCATATGGATTTATTTGGTCCTAGTAGAGTAGCCAGTCTTGGTGGAAAACTGTACGCTTTTGTTATAGTAGATGACTTTTCAAAATTTACTTGGGTTTTCTTTCTTACAAACAAAAGTGATACCATCTCTGTTTTCAAAATATTTGCTAAAAAGGTTCAAAATGAAAAAGGCTACATGATTACTCGAATCTGAAGTGATCATGGAGGCAAATTCGAAAATACTGATTTTGAAAAGTTTGTGATTTAAATGGTTTTAATCATGAGTTTTCTTGTCCAAGAACTCCTCAACAAAATGGTGTTGTGGAGCGGAAGAATAGGACTCTTGGTGATATGGCTAGAGTTATGGTAAATAAATTCTCTCTTCCGAAATATTTTTGGACTGAAGCTGTCAGTACAGCGTGCCATATTTTAAATAGGGTGCTTATCCGTCCTATTACAAAAAAACACCCTATGAGCTTTGGTTTGGAAGAACTCCAAACGTTTCATATTTTTGAGTTTTTGGTTGTCAATGTTTTATCCTTAACACCAAAGACAACTTAGGCAAATTTGATGCCAAAGCTGACGATGGTATATTTCTTGGCTATGCGGCCAAGAGCAAAGGATATAGAGTGTTCAACAAACGCTCATTAATTGTGGAAGAGTCTACAAATATGACTTTCGATGAGGATAACAGTGCAGCAACTACTATTGATGATGATATTGAGCCATCAACTTCTACTCCTATGAATACCACCACTGAAACCAATTCTCTGGAGGGCTTGCCAAAGAAATTCTCTTTCAAGCCGTCACATCCAAAAAATTTGGTTATAGGTGAGGTTTCATGCGGAGTAAGTACTAGATCATCATTAAGAGACTCCATTGCTAGTACTGCCTTCATTTCACAAATTGAGCCGAAAAACATTTTAGAAGCTTTTAATGATGAGTTTTGGATTTCTGCCATGTAAGAAGAACTCAACCAATTCGAGAGGAGCCAAGTTTGGGAACTCGTTCCTAGGCCAGCTAATCACACGATTATTGGTATGAAATGGATTTTTGCAACAAAGTAAATGAAGATGGTTCAGTTACACGCAACAAAGCTCGTCTAGTAGCTCAAGGATACAACCAAGAGGAAGATATCGACTACGATGAGACGTATGCTCCTGTTGTAAGACTTGAATCCATTCGGATGCTTTGTGCATTTGCTAATTTTTAAAACTTTAAACTGTTTCAAATGGATGTGAAAACTGCTTTTTGAATGGATTTATTAAGGAGGAAGTTTTTGTAAAACAACTCCTAGTTTTGAAAATCATAAATTTCTCGACCATGTTTTCAAACTCAAGAAAGCGCTATATGGCCTCAAACAAGCCCCTAGAGCTTGGTATGAAAGGTTAAGCAATTTCTTGTTTGAAAAAGGTTTTTCAAAAGGAAAAGTTGACACTACACTCTTTATAAAATCTTTCAAAGACACCATTCTCTTATTGCAAATTTACGTTGATGATATTATATTTGGTTCTACTGATGAATCTCTCTGTCAAGATTTTGCTAAGTGTATACAGACCGAGTTTGAAATGAGCATGATGGAAGAGATCAATTACTTTTTTGGACTGCAAGTCAAACAAACATCAAATAAAACTTTCATCTGTCAGTCAAAGTATACAAAGGACATGCTGAAAAAATTTGACCTTGACAACGTCAAACCAATTGGCACCCCAATGGCTACTATAACCAAACTAGAACCAGATGAAAGCGGCAAACCCGTTGATCAACGTAAGTATCGAGGTATGATAGGCAGTCTACTCTATTTCACTGCTAGTCGCCCTGATATTATGTTTAGCGTTTGACTGTGTGCTATATATCAAGCAAATCCTAAGGAATCACACATGTCCGGTGTTAAGCGTATCTTTCGATACCTTAAGGGTACGGTTACAGTAGGCCTATGGTATCCCAAATCAACATCATTTGACCTCATTGGGTACTATGATGCTGATTTTGCTGGATGTAAGGTCGATCGTAAAAGTACTAGTGGCACGTGTCATTTATTAGGAAAGGCTCTAGTCTCTTGGTTTTGCAAGAAGCAGAATTCTGTCGCACTATCCACAACAGAAGCTGAATATATCGCAGCTAGTCGTTGTTGTGCACAAATTCTGTGGATGAAGCAAACCCTTGAAGACTATAACTTATCTTTTACGCACATTCCTATTTTTTGTGACAACACTAGTGCTATAAATCTTACTAAGAACCCCATATGTCACTAACGCACGAAACACATTAACATTCGTAACCACTTTTTGCGTGATCACCAACAGAATGGCACTATTAATTTAGAATTTATTGACACTGTTCATCAGTTGGCCGATTTCTTTACAAAACCATTATCCAAGGAGCGATTCAATTTTCTTTGTCAGGAATTGGGAATTTTAGATGAAATGGTTATACATTAAATTGACTTGCGTAATTATCGATTATGTCACGATTCTCTATGCTGACTTTGCTATGGGTATAAGCCGAAAGGGTCCTTCTGACAACAAGACGTAAAAGCCTAAGCGACACGGTGCACTTGTCTTCGGACTACCGCTAGCTGGGATCCGGCCCCTGTAGCTACCCCATAGCAGCTTCACCATATTGATTTATGTCATAACTCCTTAGTTATTATATGGTTAAATTTTATTTATAGCCTGCCTCATTTGAAAATTCAAATTTTCAATCTTGTTTTTATTCATATCTTTGACCATTTATTCAAATTTACTTCAAATCTCTTTTTTATTTCCTGCTTGAAGTTCTGGCCCAAGGGACCAGAACTCGGGCCGAACTCTGCCCCATCCAGAGTTCGGGCCTAGTTCGGTGTCCCTGTTCCAGAACCTCAGATCATTCTCAGCCGTCCATCTTTTCTTCATCCAATGACCCTTGTTTCACTCGACCAGCCGACCAAAGAGACATAAATTCGAAAATATGTCTCTCTCTCTCCTCCATGGTCTTCTTCCTCCATCTCCACTTATATTTTCTTCAAAACCCTAACCCTAGAAGGCTCCAATCCTTGGGAAATTTCTCTTCAAACTCAAGGAAGTCAATCTTGGAGTTGTTCTCCTCTATCTTAGGTCTCTTTTAAGGTATATCTCTCTCTTTCTCTACACATCTCAATTTTTTTCCATGGCTCCTAGGTTGCTTGGTAGGGGTAAAAGACCAAGGAGAAGTATTGGTGAATCCTCTACTAATCCTAACCCAAACCCTCAACCTAATCCTCCACCACAACCTATTCCTCATCCTCCTCCTAACATGGTGCACCCTCTTTTTAATCCACCTCTACCCATCAATGCCAACACATACGATGACCGTCTTTTTGTGTCCTTAGATGCGTCCAACGCATTGTTCGCCGACTTCCGTCATCGTCGTGTCTTTGCAGGATACCCTATTAAATTTATGGTGTTTTCCGATTTTCTTCCTAATTTTCGTGACTTATGTCTTGATGAGCTTGTTGTAACTCGTGAACCGATATATGTGAATGCCATACAAATATTTTATTACAACAGGACTTATGATCGCACATGCATCTATTCACGTGTCGCCGGTATAGACATATCTTTTGATGACTTTGAGTTAGCCGACCTACTTAGTCTGACCGACCCAAACACTTGGGAACGGCTTGATAATGCTCGGGACTTTGTTTTTTCCGGAGAGACCACGTTGGAGAGTTTCAAGGGTGATCTTTGTTCTCCAAATCCTTCCCCCCGAAAACTTATGGCTAAACATCTCAATAATCATTTCTATGAACTTTATCGAATTATATTCTCTTCGGTCTTGCCTAAAGCTGGATTAACAGATGAAGTTACTTACTTTGAGATTACTGCTCTCTTCTTTCTTCATTTTTGTGTCCCCTTCAATTTCCCTCGCACGATGATGGATTGGATAATTCGTGCTAGGCCTAAACCGAAATCTTTGGTTTATTCCATGTATCTTTCTTTGATCTTTCGTGCATTTCATGTTCTATTGGATCAGTGTCAGTCCTTGCCCCCTCCTGCCTTTATGACTAAGGCAAGCAGAACTGTTGCTGCTATAGCCTCTTCTGAGTCCGATGATGCTGAGGAGCCTGACTCTCTTGCACCCTTTGCTTCTCCCGATTCCCCTTCTCCCGAGTCCACTGCTACGCTGGACTCTCTTCAGACTATGCTTCGCGATCGCTTCCGTTTGGAGGACGAGCGCTGGGTCGAGATGGATGATCGTTGGACACAGATGGACTACCGCACTACTCTGCAGATGAGTGCGCTCAGCAACTCCATCCACGACATTCAGTACTCCATGGCCTCCCATCCGACAATGCCGATTCCGATGATGCGTGATCCGTCTCGCGACGGTTATCGCATTGACAATTCGTGGGTTCGTCGCTATCTTGATCCGACTTCTGCTTTTGTGGATCCCCATCGTACCAGTTCTGATGGTGCGGGACCTTCACATGCTCCTTGATGGATATGGCTATTGTACTTCTACTGATGATTAGGACTATGTTTCTTTTTGATTATGTCTTTATGTTTTTAAACCCTATGGCTCTGTTTGCTATTAGTTAGCACTACTACTTGTATGACTCTCTTTCATTATGTGGTTGGAAGTTTTTATTTCTATATTTTGTCTCCATTTTTGCTGATTGTCAAAAGGGGGAGAACCATTGATATTTGTCTTGCTACTATGAGTATTAGCACTATAAATTGTGTATTCTTGGATATGTATATTTGGATGAGTATTTACAGAAAATATCAGTTTACGGGGGAGTACGATTGTTCAAGTACGGGGGAGCCATAATGTGTCCAGGTATGAATATTGGACATACAAATATCATGTTTTGTCAATTATCAAAATGGGGAAGATTGTTGACCCAAACCGGATCACAGTCAACCTAATCTTGAAAATTAACAAAATAATATTTGTCATAGTCCAATTTGACACATCGAGCTCGAAATCAATCTACTCAGCTCATTGGTTCAAGATCACAGCTGCTTGGAGTTTTTACTCTTTTTGTGTATACTGGAGTCTGTATTTTTATTATTCTTGAGTATAGAATGATGTACGTTGGGTCATACTGAGCACCTTGGGCTAGCTATAGCTTTATAGGTTTACTTAGCCCAAATCCTAATCAACCCGTTCATCCAAAGCCCGCAAAAGAACATTTTGTCCATAGAAGACAGAGTTCGGGCCGAACTCTGCCTCACACAGAGTTCAGGCCGAACTCGGTCCCCTAAAATTCAGGATGCTGATTTTTAGGTCTTGATCACTGCTAGTTGTCCAACGGCTAAAAATTTGAATTATTTATACCGAATTCTGGCCGAATTCTGCCTACCCCGAACCCTATAAATAGGCCTTGGTTTCTCTCATTTGAAACCATCCACTCTTCTCTTCTTCTTCTCTTACATAGCCTATATATTCAAGAGCCTTACCTTTCCATCTACTTAGCATTCAAACTTCCCAACCGTCCAAGTTGCTCGGTACGATCCAGCTAGAAGTTTGAAGTGCAAGAAGTTGTAAGTCACTTGGAAAAGTCCAAGTTTCACCAAAGCGATCATTGAAAGAAGTTTGGCGTGCTCTTCTGTGAAAAGGCACGTGGTTGTAACCCTATTTCATAAATAGTGGATTTTAATCCTGAGCTAGAGTTCTCAGGCCTGGACTAGTTCTCCACGAGGGAAACTAGGTTAAAAATATTGATGTGTTTGTGCTTGCTCTCTACTCTTTATTTTTGCATTTATTTTACTCCGATTATTTAGTTGGTGAAGAGAGTTTAAATTTTTAATTGATCTTTTTTTATATAAACTCTATTCACCCCCCTCTAGAGTTGCCAACTTGTACTTTAGTGTGGACTCTCTGGTGAAAATAATCGATATCCTCATCCCGAGTGTGGACTCACGGATGTAAACAGATCAAGGCAAACACCCTCGTCCCGAGTGGACTCTCTGGTGCCAAGGAAACAATAACAAGGATTTAGCAGTTCAATTACACGTACTCGTTCTATGATACGACTCAAGCAAGGTACTGGTGAGACAAAGTACGACTCAGTCAAGACACAGTCAAGTCCAGTATAACTACACTGTCAAGTCAAGAAAGACCATAAACTGGTGAATACGGTATGTAGAAACTAGATAAATCAAGTCAACTAGAGAGCTAATAAATCATATAAAATCTATAACAAATAGAGTATCTAATGATAATACAAGAATAACACGAAAACTATAAACATGGTATTAAACTGTAAAGGGAGGCAAGGTATCTTGCCTGTGGTCCTTGCACAAACCGTAGTCATAAGTCAAGGATGAGAGGATGCCGATCTAGGAGCTGTCAACCTATAAAACATAACGTACCATGAACCGTGCACGAAAACTATAAATCAATTCTAATGTTCTAGTTCAGAATTCATGGAATAGTGGCTAGTTGGGTTACTAATCTAATAATAATTAATTCAGGAATAATTCACTGAAAAACCTAATTTAACAAAATAATAATCTGAATATAATCTAAACAAGCAAGTTTGGCCATCAAAGTCGTGTTTTCCAATTTTGGAAACCATGGCACGTAAATCGAGACGTATCATTGCCTATCTAGTCAAACGGTGTGAATACTATATTTTGAAAGTGCATCTTGGTATATTTCAGCGCCACGAGTGCGCTGGAATCAACCGTGCCCCAAAATCACAATTTGGTCAAAAGATATTGTTGTTATGGCTAATCGTGACAAAAATGGTGATCAACCGATCAATTCTGAGTTCAACAGAATAACTAAAATACTAGATAAATGAATTATTTTTTGGAAAAAATATATGTCGTAGAGATCTGTTTTAGCTTTCCAAAACTTCAAACGGTTCGTGATTTTGATTTCTGTTTCTCCAAAAATCTCGAAAACACCGAAACGTGTCATGTTTCGGACAACCGACACTCTACGAATTTTCCAGAAATTTAGGAATAATATATACCAAAATAAATTATATATTCAGAAAGTTACCTCAAGACGAATCCAATAAATAAACGGCACGCAAAAATCACGTCGGAGTTGACGGCAATCGTCTCGGGAAGTCGAGATCTCTACTAGAACTCTCTGTCAAAAAGGCGGCTAAAATTTAATTAGGGTTTTAAATATAATAATATATATAGGAGAGAAAGGCGGTTCAGCCTGGGCGCCGACAGGTGGGCCCTCCTGGGTGAATTTCTGGGTAATTAATTATAATTAATTCAGAAAATCATTTTAAGTCCAAATAAATTAAAATAAATTGCAGAAAAATTCTAGAAAATATTTCTAAGTGTCTAGAATCTAAATAAAATATTTTAACACAAATATCATCATGTGACCTCACAGTAAATTTTCAAAGCCTATAAAATATAATTTCTATATGTTATAATTATATAAAAATTCCCAAAAATTCTAAAAAATCTAGAAAAATTCTAGAAAATTCAAGAAAATATTTCTAATCTCCTACAACCAAAATAAAAATAACTTGTCTCAAAATAGTCCTAAATGACCTTATAGTAATTCATGAAAGTCAATCAAATAAATATATCTTTAATAAATAAATATCTAAAAATATCTAAAAATCATAGAAAAATATAATATAGCTATAGCATGCTTATAAACCTTATCTAGAAATCATGTGACCACAAGATGGTCATAAATCACCTGTGGGCTTAGTCACAACTCGTATGATCATAGAAAAATTAAATGTAAATTAATCAAATAAAAAATTAAAAATATATCACAAAATTTCGGCAAGAGGAGTTACAAATCTACCCACCTTAAAATAATTTCGTCCTCGAAATTCTAATTCATAACTATTCCTGAAAAATTAAAGTCTACTATTACCTTGATCTTCTCAAATTTAATTTCTCAAAAATATTTTATGACCTTCTCTAGTCTTTTTATAACTCCGAATACTTGAGGACTTCTACCCACCTTTGGTCATATTACTCCTCAAAACACGGTCACTAAAATCTTGTAACCTTCTAACTAGTTGCTAATGATTCTACCAACAGATATCTAGGGCGTATGGCACCTATAATCCCTCATATCTATAAACAACTAAATATTCAATAGTCAAGCAATATTATACAATAACTTAGGAATCTCTGATGTATTCTAGATAGCACGATCATTCGTCACCCCAAAATAGGAAGGGACGAGAATCAATGGTACGGGAGGGCAAGGGAGAACAATCGAGAACAAATACGAGGTTTCAAAGGTGGTAGAGAAATTTCTAAGAGAATTTTTAAGGCAGAGTGGATTAAGATTTCTAAGGTTTAGTCATATTCGCAGGCTCGTATCAGTACAGTTACGTAACCGATACGATATGCTCTGACCTGCATGGACCACAAAAAAACTTGTTACGACCCGCACCCGCTTTTTGGATACAAGCACATGAGAAGCCAGCTACGCATCAAGCGGACTCCAGTCCGACTCGAATACGTAAAGGCTGTCAAAGCTAGTGTATACTGCCAAATCATGGTAATTTAATCTATATCTCAAATCCACAATAAGTGTGCGTAACATGAATGAACACTATAGGTCGTGGTCTGCAGCCTACTAGCATATATGTCCAATAAGACTCCAAAGAATATAACAAGAGTCTCTAAACTGAATCAATAAGCAGAATATCTCATGATAAGGAATAAAAAGCACGAAAGGATAACAGTATAATATCACTAACAAATACCTGAGACATGTATCACAATCATCTACCATCTCGCTCTGCCACTAACTCTATGCAATCGCTAAACCTGAAGAGATCATCAGGTCCTTAGAGGACATAGAAAGATATATATAAACATGCATATCTAGCGGTTTAATCATGCATGATAATATATAAACAGGATATAACAAGTAACGACACTTAACATGGCAAGAGACTACAACCAAACTGCTAACACGTGACTAACGACAAATGGCTACTGACTGGTGACTATGAACTGGAATACAAGAACAACTATACGTAACTGAACTGCTGAATGAACAAGCGAACACAAGATCAATGGAATACCAAACCCTTGCCCCAAGTGGACTCGTAGGTTTGAACTAATCACTAACCCTCGTCCCGAGTGTGGACTCTCTGGTTAGTACTAACCCTCGTCCCGAGTGTAGACTCTCTGGTATGTTCACGGCAAGGCACCCTCGTCCCGAGTGTGGACTCTCTGGTACAAGTATAACATCCTCGTCCTGAGTGTGGACTCTCTGATGTAAACACCCTCGTCCCAAGTGGACTCTCTGGTGCAAGTCAAGTCAACACCCTCGTCCCGAGTGTGGACTCTCTGGTGCAAATAATCGACATCCTCGTCCCGAGTGTAGACTCACGGATGTAAACAGATCAAGGCAAATACCCTCGTCCCTAGTGGACTCTCTGGTGCCAAGGAAACAATAACAAGGATTTAGCAGTTTAATTACACATACTCGTTCTATGACACGACTCAAGCAAGGTACTGGTGAGACAAGGTACGACTCAATCAAGACACAGTCAAGTCCAGTATAACTACACTGTCAAGTCAAGCAAGACCATAAACTAGTGAACATGGTATGTAGAAACTAGATAAATCAAGTTAACTAGAGAGCTAATAAATCATATAAAATCTATAACAAATAGAGTATCTAATGATAATACAATAATAACATAAAAACTATAAACATGGAATTAAACTGTAGAGGGAGGGAAGGTATCTTGCCTGTGGTCCTTGCACAAACCGTAGTCACTAGTAAAGGATGAAAGAATGCCGATCTAGGAGCTATCAACCTATAACACATATCGCACCATGAACCGTACACGAAAACTATAAATCAATTCTAATGTTCTAGTTCTAAATTCATGGAATAGTGGCTAGTAGGGTCACTAATCTAATAATAATTAATTCTAAAATAATTCACTTAAAAACCTAATTTAACCTAATAATAATCTGAATATAATCTAAACATGCAAGTTTGGCCATCAAAGTCGTGTTTTCCTAATTTTGGAAACCATGGCACGCAAATCGAGACGTGTCATTGTCTATCTAGTCAAATGCTCTGAACTCTAGATTTTGAAAGTCAAACTTGGTAGATTTCAGCACCACGAGTGCACTGGAATCAACCGTACCGCAAAATCACGCGTTGGCCAAAAGATATCGCCGTTATGGCTAATCGTGACCAAAACGGTGATCAACCGATCAATTCTGAGTTCAACAGAATAACTAAAATACTAGATGAACGAATTAATTTCTGAAAAAAATATATATCATAGAGCTCTGTGTAGCTTTCCGAAACTTTAAACGGTTCGTGATTTTGATTTCTGGTTCTCCCGAAATCTCGAAAACACCGAAACGTGTCAAGTTTTGGACAACCGACACTCTACGAATTTTCCAAAAATTTAGAAATAATATATATGAAAATAAATTATATATTCATAAATATTACCTCGAGATGAATCCAATAAAAAAAACGGCATGCTAAAATCACGTCGGAATTGACGGCAATCGTCTCGAGAATTCGAGATCTCTACTAGAACTCTCTCTCAAAAAGGCGGCTGAAATTTAATTAGGATTTCGAATATAATAATATATATATATATATATATATATATATATATATATATATATATATATATATATATATATATATATATATATATATATATATATAGGAGAGAGAGAGAAAGAGAGAGGCGGTTCAGCCTAGGCGCTGACAGGTGGGCCCCCATGGGTGAATTTCTGGGTAATTAATTATTTTAATTCAGAAAATCATTTAAAAATCATTTTAAGTTCAAATAAATCAAAATAAATTGTAGAAAAATCTAAAAAAATTCTAGAAAATATTTCTAAGTGTCTAGAATCTAAATAAAATATTTTAACACAAAATATCATCATGTGACCTCACAGTAAATTTCCAAAGCCTATAAAATATAATTTCTATAGGTTTTAATTATATAAAAATTTCAAAAATTCTAAAAAAATCAGAAAAATTTTAGTAAATTATAGAAAATATTTCTAACCTCCTAGAACCTAAATAAAAATAAATTGTCTCAAAATAGTCCCAAATGACCTTATAGTAATTTATGAAAGTCAATAAAATAAATATATCTTTAATAAATAAATATCTAAAAATGTCTAAAAATTATAGAAAAATATAATACAGCTATAGCATGCTTATAAACCCTATCTAGAGATCATGTGACCACAAGATGGTCATAAATCACCTGTGGGCTTAGTCATAACTCCTATGATCATAGAAAAATTAAATATAAATTAATCAAATAAAAAATATTTCACAAAATTTCGGGAAGAGGAGTTACAACCTCTAGCTTCCAGTTGAATCCACTATGAAAAAATGCCACAAGTTTTCATCAGAAGTTCTTGCAACTTCCATAACGAGAGCTTTGATTCGAAGTACTCAACCAACTTCAATTGTGAAGTGTCTTTCTTCAACCAAGCCTCTGATTACAATTACTCTAAAACTTCTAGACCGTACCGCACTGGCAAATCGACTAGAGGATTGTAACTGGCTTGGAATTTGAAAATTAAAGCTTATAACACTTTGGAAGAATGTATTAGGCATAGAGAGAAGAGATAAGAAAGAGAATAAGTGTGTTAAAATGATTGAAATCCTTCTCTATTTATAGTTTTTCTAAAGTCAGAATTCTGACAAAATTCGGACAGAATTCGGGCAGAACTCTATAAGAAAATCTCGACAAGATCGGTAACTGCAGGAGGACCAAGTTCAAAAAGCAACGTTCACTAACCTAACTCTGGCCGAATTTGGACTAAATTCTGTTGGAGTTCTGTTAGGATTTTTGCAAATTGGTTTTTGGAATTTATGAAAAGTCAATCAGTTAGAAAGTAATTTGGGCTTTTGTAAGTGGACTTGTTTTCAAAATGATAGGATATTTTGAAAATATTTCTTGGATAGCCTATTTGTCAGTACGATGCAGTGTATATCGTATTCCCAGACTCGATAAATGTGAAAAATATATTGATCAAATAGAAAACAAATAGCCCTTTGATGATGCCTTTCTTCATATATTTGAGCAAACTTAAAGATGCCTTTTGTCATGCCCCGCTCCCGTAGGAGCGATCGTCCTCGCTAAAGCATGATGTCGTACGACACTAAGTTGCTCTCGTGCAAGGTCAAGTCCAAAAATGGTCGATTTGAGCTAGGCCACAGAGTCGCACAGAGTGTCCCCATTTGCAGCGGAAAGTAAAAGAACACAAGTTGGAACAAATTCAATCTCTTTATTGATATTCAAGAAGTTTACAAGCGGTACTAGACCGAGATTACAAGTTTCTTAAGCTCTCTCTCTCTCTCTCTCTCTCTATCTCTCTCTAAAACATAAAATACGTGCCAAGTGGTTTACAAGGTAGAATGATTCATGGCGATGTTCCGATACATTATGTCTTGTATATGGTGCTCCAGATCCTTTACAACGCTCCAAGGCTCCAGAGTTAGCTCCGTGCCTCAGCACGTTCGAAGGAAGCTCTGCACCCGACGACTTCTTCTGCACCCTGCGAGCAATCTGTGGGGTTATCAGTATTTTGTTATGCACTGGTGGGGAGGCTAGCTCGCCCACTCGTTATTATTACCAAACACGTTCATTTTACTTTTATTCATCATCTATCATTCATTATCTTTCTAATCATGTCTTGGGATCAGTTTCATGGCATATTTCATAACCTATCTCGTGTTACCGATTTCAAGTGTTTGCATGAAAATACATGCACGACTTATCCATACTTATCGTCCGGTCTTTCCTGTCCAAAGTAAACCAAGTTAGTCAACAATTCATATATAACAACTTAACGTAATTCACGTAAACATTCATTGTCAAGGGCGTGTCCCTACCTCAGATTCTATGACGTGTTCCCGCTTTCGAAGATACGTTATGACCACGCCTCGTTCAGATGATCATTCTCACTCGAATATCCCATCTACTCAATCAGTCAGTTTTGTTATGCTCGAAGAGTTTGTTCCAACATCCATGTTCACTCGACTATTCAATTGTTCAGTTAACTTAGACTACTTGTTTCAATACAAGGACTTGCACGTGGATTGCCACCAGCAAGCCCACTTAATCTATATGTGTCGGTCGCTGGCATCACAAGCCATTTTGGAAATATTCCCCTTGGTATTCTCACCTATCAAGCTTGATGGCTGGTGCACCTTAATAGTCTCTTAAAATACCCGGCCTTACATCTCTTGGGTGGCCGAGCCTGTACCCAAACAGCCCGTAAGCCATGATTCCGCCTAAGCCAGCCACGATGTCGTGATCGTTGCCTTGGAATCCCTATTTGATTCTTTTCCCCCGTATACGAGTGGGTTATCCGCGACCATTTCGTATTGTCTTGTCATTTTTAACTTAACGACTGTCTTTGAGCCATAGGCTGTCCGTGAGCCATAATGTATTATCGACCAGGTTGGCGGCGGCGGCCGTGCAGCGCGGGTAGCGAGCCCCATTGCACGTCCCCGTCATACCTATCGCTAACCATTCTTTTCTTTCATTCATTCATTCTTTTCTTTCTTTCACTTGTTCGTTCGTTCATTAATTCATTCACGTATTCATTCATTCGTTGATTCATTCATTCACTTATTCGTTCATTCATTCATTCAAACATTATGCAACTCCCTGTACGGGAGTCGTCTTGGCGACCCATCGGTCCCGAAGCCTTCCAATGTTGCTATACTCTACTCGGAACGACTATGTCGATAGTCTTCCCGTTTCACTGTTGTAAACCATTCATTGCTTCATTATTGAACGCATAAGGAACTTGAAATGTAAGCTTGTGCCTTGGCACGAGTGTGGAGTACGGTACGAGAGTTCTTACAATTTTCTAGTTCTTTTCCATGTTCTAAACAAGCATACAAGATGGGATTATTCCCTTAGCTAGGTGCGTTGAGTCATTTATTAGCATGCATAGAGTTATCGCCTAGTAATCTAACAATACAGTCCGTATTATTATATGTCTAGGCTAAGCAAAGATAGGTTCATCAGAGCCACCCACCTTAGCGATGTTCGCATCGGCCGAGCGATACTCCGAGTACGCCTTGAAAGTCTAAGTCTGGATTCCTCTTGACGAGCCAATGTAAGTCTTTCATCGATTCTTCATCGGGTCGACGCAACTCTTCGAGTCGACGGCTCATTTGAGTCGTCGCACTTGCCGTTTTGAATCGGCGTTCAGCTAGGGCGGAACGAGTCATTACATAATACACCACTCAAAACAAGTCTCATCCTCGAAACTTCCTGAGTGCAAGTCATCCTATCGTTCCTTAACTCATGTCGTGTGCGTATCTTAGACAATTTCTATCGTATAACTTTATTCTTTGATGGTATCGAACTATACCTGGTATCATTCTAGGTTTCGTGTCGTATGCATTTGGTCAAATTCATTGAACGACTTTTACTACTTATTCCAGCTGACGGTACTCACTCAGTCATCGTATTTCTATGACTTGGTCGCTATTGTGCCCTGTCACTGGACTGTAATGGTCACACGAGGTTCGTTGTAATTCACCAAATGCGAGGGTCATAAGTTGAGACTAACTCGCTCATTCGTTCATGCGTATCTCGACACCCACTTGCAGCTGCATCCAAGTTCATCATATCGCCGAGTTTGGATCATGCACATATTCAAGGCGTCTCCCGAATACGTACATTTCAACCAAGCTTAGCGATTAGCGAAGTCGGACAAGCTACTCGTGATAGTTCCGATTTGCCGATCGTTTTACTAATTTCGATTAAAATCGAACCCATGTGCGTCTCACTATCGTTTATCTCGGTCCTCGAGATAATCCGATTCATTTCTCAAGCGTTCTTGTCTACAAAATTAATATGATTTCTTCTTAGCGGAGTCGACCAAGTCTAAGTAATTCTCGTCCGATTCAAGACCAAGTATTGTACTATCATCGAGCACGTCTTTCTATCAATGATTCAATTTGTTATCCCAACTTTACTTGTGCATCATCGATTATCTGTCATTCACTTTGCTTGAGGCTAATCTCATCGTCGTTCATGCACACTCCCAGTTCTACGTCCAAACTCTAAGTCTTGTTGCCCCAAGTCTATCGTCCATCCAATTAATGACCCACTCGCCCTAGCGGAACGCCGATTCAAACGGCAAGTGCAACGACTCAAATGAGCTGTTGACCCGAAGAGTTGGCATCGACCAGATGAAGAATCGATGCAAGGCTTACATTGGCCCGTCAAGATGAATCCAGACTTAGAATTTCAAAGGCGACGAAGAATCGATGCAAGGCTTACATTGGCCCGTCAAGATGAATCCAGACTTAGAATTTCAAAGGCGTGCTCGGAGTATCGCTCGGCCGATACGAACATCACTAAGGTGGGTGGCTCCGATGAACCCGTCTTTGCTAAGCCTAGACACATAACAATACGGACACTATTGCTAGAATCGCTAGGCGATAACACCGCGCATGCTAATAAATGACTCAACGCACCTAGCTAAGGGAATAATCACATCTTGTATGCTTGTATAGAATATGGAAAAGAATATAAAAAATGTGAGAACTCTCGTACCGCGCTCTACGCTCGTGCTAAGGCACAAGCTTACATTCAAGTTTCTTATGCGGTCAACAATAAAACAATAAATGATTTACAACAAAGAAATGGAAGACTATCGACATAGTCGTTCCGAGTAGAGTATAGCAATATTGTAAAAACTTCGGGACTGATGGGTCACCAAGGCGACTCCTGTACGGGGAGTTGCATAATGAATGAATGAATGAATGAATAAGTGAATGAATGAATGAATAAGTGAATGAATGAATGAATGTACGAACAAGTGAAAGAAAGAAATAAAAGAGTGAATAAAAGAAAAGAAAAGAAAGAATGGTTAGCGACAGGTATGACGGGCACGTGCAACGGGGCTCGCTACCCGCGCTGTACGGACGCCAACCTGGTCGATAACACATTATGGCTCAGAGACAGCCTATGGCTCAAAGACAGCCGTTGAGTTAAATGACAAGTCAATACGAAATGGTCGTGGACAAACGGCACGGGCAATGGGGGGAATACCTTGGCCGTGAAGGAGAAGGATTCTGCGGCACGATCGATGGGGTTATATCGTGGCCGGCCTAGGCGAAATCAAAACATGGGGCTTACGGGCTGCTTTGAGTGGAGGCTCAGCCACTTAAAGAGACATAATGCCAGGCATTTCAAGAGACTATCAAGGTATACCAGCCATCACGCTTCGATAGGTGAGAATGCCAAAGAGAATATGTCCAAAATGGCTTGTGATGCCAGCGACCCGTACATGTAGATTAAGTGGGCTATACTGGTGGCAATCCATGTTCAAGTCCTTGCATTGAAACAAGTAGTCTAAGTTAACTGAATAAAGTGCCTTCTGAACATGCTTGAAATGTAACACACCAAATGATAAAGAGTACTTCATGCAAATGAGTTAGAGAACGTGCCTACGACGTGCTAGAACCTGAGGCCGGGACACGCACTTGACATTAAAAGATTATATAAATTATTGACTAACTTGGTTTACTTTGGATAGGGAAGGCCGGACGGTAAGTATGGGTAAGTCATGCATGCATTTCCATACATACACTTGAATTTGGCAACACGGGATAGGTTATGAAATATGCCATAAAACTGATCCTAAGGCAAGATTAGAAAGACAATGAATGATAGACGGTGCACAAAAGTAAATAGAACGTGCTTGGTAATTATAGCATTGTGGGCGAGCTTGCCTCCCCACCGGTGCATAACAATGTACTGATAACCCCACAGTCTGCTTACAGGATGCAGGAGACGTCATTGGGTACGGAGCTTCCCTCGAACGTGCTAAGGCGCGGAGCTATCTCTGGAGCCTTGGAGCGTTGCAAGGAGCTGGAGCACCATATACAGGACATAATGTATCGGAACATCGCCATGAATCATTCCATCTTGTAAGCCACTTGGTACGTCTTTTATGTTTTGAATAGAGAGAGAGCTTGAGAGACTTGTAAACTCGGCCTAGTGCCGCTTGTAAACTTCTTGAATATCAATAAAGAGTTTGAATTCGCTTTAAATTGTGTTCATTTACTTTCTGCTGCAAATGGAGACACTCTGTGAGACTCTGTAGCCTAGCTCAAATCGGTAGTTTCTGGACTTAGCCTTGTACGGGCACAACCTAGGCCCATGCGGCATCACGCCTTAGCAAGGACGATCGCTCCTACGGGAGCGGGGCGTGACAGTCCAGACGATACTGTAAATGTCAGTCACACGGGTTTAATCACTCGGCATAGAGTCGTCCGCTTATCCGCTAGGTCATCTCACAAGGTTATAGTTACAAGTCAAGTTCATGGTTCATCGTGCAAGGTCATTGCATGACGCTCGCCCCAAATCCGATGGTCAAACTATTTGTTCGTTTATACGGGAGTTTCTACCCAAGTTTGTTTCACTAAAATTTTTAAACATCAAGTAGTGTTCGTCCTATTCGCATCAACACATCCTCCGTTCCAAGTCCGAGCTCGTTTAGAAAAGTCATCCTATGATAGGTTGTCCTCAACCAAATCCTCGACATGTTAATATCGTGCGTCCATACTAGCACTTATAGTAGTCTATCTCTTCAAGTATGTTTGATACAATTAACATATCTATCCTATCCAATTCATGTAGTCGATCATAAGGTCGTCTAGCATTGCAATATGTCGCATCCTGATCTTACACAAGTCTGATTATCCACGACGGACATAAATTACCATGTCAATATTTTTGCAGAATAATCGTCCTCATCGGGACGTAACTCTTACGTTGAGTCTAAACTTGCTCATTTTCGATACGTAGATTGGGTCTACACGATCCTCAAGTTTTCTTAATTGCCAATCACAAGTCCTAACAATCCTCGAATTCACCTTCGCTTCAAATCGCAAGTCGAAGTAATTGAAATTGCCATGTCATGATATTTTGAGTTCGATCATTCCCGCTGGACATGAATCACCATGCCAATGCTCACGCGGAATAATCGTCCCAAATCCAATGTGACGCATGTGCGAGGCTGGAGTTGTGCTCGTGCAAGACAAGATCGTTGTCGTCGCGGTTATTCACGAAAAATCAAGTCATTTCCTTTCTTCAAACATTCCTGTCTATCAAAATTCGCTTTCTTTAACACATTGGCTTCTAACACAATCATCATTCATCGAATCAGAGTACTCCCGAGTTATCGTACATTGATCTTTGATACGCCTCAATACCATCGATGTTGTACATAACCTGACGATCTTTCTTTTGTAACAAATTCTGGGTCATGAAACTTATTTCCTCAATTCGTATTGTTATATGCTAGCTCAAGTCCTTGAGTAACGTCTATTCCAAATCCTTAGTCATTCTTTTATGTTCAAACCATCGTTTTATGCACGCTATCTTCCAATCGTGCTATCTTCGATCTCGTCTATAATATTTCACCTTAACTCAAGGTTCAATCTAGTCGACTATTTAAAAATGCACGTACGGTCTTCTACATTTTCTCGACCAAAACATCCATTTATTTTATCGTTTTGAATCTCCATTCAATCGTTTCGTAATTTGTACTATGCATTCTTAATTCGTTCGAACGATATATCGCTTGAGACTCTGGAATCATGACCAACTAATCATTACTCGTTCTAAGGCTTTGCGTAATATCATCGCTTGCCAACATACTCGTTCTATCCGTAAATCCTTTAGTTTCGTTCGAACAATTTCTATAACGTCCATACACCACTCAGGGTTCGAGCCACTGGACTAGTCTTCAACATTCACTCTTATTCTTCTTCGAAGCTATCACATACACCAAGTCATTCTACAATTCCTCAATAGGTCATTCGATTCACAATCGACATATTCAAATGTGCGTACGTCTGTTCCCCAAACTCTAAGAATCATTCTTGTATTCGCTTTAGCGTTGGTCAAGTAGCATCTCTATCAACATACGTTCTAAGGCTCACTTAGTCTCGTCCGAGCGATAGTCAATCTTGCTCGCAAACTCGTTCACACCAAGGTCTATGTGCGCGATACATGGCACAACTTAGCCAAAAAGTTGTGTTCATAACCATCCCGTTCGAACTATACTTTGGTCTCGTGTACTCGTTCGCTATTGTCAGCGTAAGGTTATTCAGGCACGTACTGCGTTTGCTAACTTTTAGTATTTTGGTTTTCTTTCAACTCAAGTCCGTCGTGGTTTGGCACAAAGGCCTTCGCCTATCGATCCCGTTCAACCGAGTACTCGTACGAGCTTTTGAAAATATTAGACTTATTGTATGGAACATCCCAAGGCACAATGAGAGAGAGCGTATACTTCTTTGTTTCCAAACGAGCTTTCAAAACTAAGAGAATCGAAATGAAGTCCAAGGACGTAAAGCCGTGCTTTGATACCAATCTGTCATGCCCCGCTCCCGTAGGAGCGATCATCCTCGCTAAGACGTAATGTCATACGAGACTAAGTTGCTCTCATGCAAGGCCAAGTCCAGAAATAGCCGATTTGAGATAGGCCACAGAGTCGCACAGAGTGTCCCTATTTGCTGCGGAAAGTAAAAGTACACAAGTTGGAACAAATTCAATCTCTTTATTGATATTCAAGAAGTTTACAAGCGGCGCTAGGCCTAGATTACAAGTCGCTCAAGCTCTCTCTCTCTCTGAAATATAAAAGGCATGCCAAGTGGCTTACAAGTTGGAATGATTCATGGCGATGTTCCGATACATTATGTCTTGTATATGGTGCTCCAGCTTCTTTGTAGCGCTCCAAGGCTCCAGAGTTAACTCCGCGCCTCAGCACGTTCAAGGGAAGCTCCACACCCGACGACGTCTTCTGCACCCTGCAAGCAATCTGTAGGGTTATCAGTACATTGTTATGCACTAGTGGGGAGGCTAGCTCGCTCACTCGCTGTCATTACCAAATACGTTCATTTTACTTTTGTGCATCAACTATCATTCATTATCTTTCTAATCTTGCCTTAGGATCAGTTTCATGACATATTTCATAACCTATCTCGTGTTACTGATTTCAAGTGTTTGCATGGAAATACATGCACGACTTACCCATACTTACCGTCCGGTCTTTCCTGTCCAAAGTAAACCAAGTTAGTCAGTAATTCATATATAACAACTTAACGTAATGTGAGCACCCTGAATTTTGGGTTGAATTTTTTTTCATTTTATTTTTGATTGATTGGTTTTGATTAATATTTTATTTATTTATCTGTAAGTGTACTTTTCCATGCCTTTGATATTTGGAGTGTCAGGGATGTCCAACTCTGGAAATCTTCTTTACGAGTTTTGGAGTGGACATGATTACCTTCATGACGGTATATAGTGTCCCATCCAAACTTGTTCCCTTGTACTCTTTCTGCTTCGCTGAACTTCGGGTCGTTTTAGACCATTTGATTGTTATTTATTTTCCCACTCTTTTCCTTGATCATTTTCAGCGCGTTACCATGACTTTTAAATTGGAAGCGCAAGACCAGTCAGTTTCTTGAAACCAACTCCTCATTGATGATCTACTCGAGTCGCTCTTCACCCTTGACCTTCGTGTCCCATTCAGACACGTCATTTTGTGCTCCATTTGATTCGTACAACTTTTCCGACACGTGACCCAATTTTTATTTCACTCCACGGCGTCATATTCATCTTCCAACTTGATTTGTGGGTCCCCTATCGACCAAAACTTGTCAGCCCCAACTATGGACATGGCCCACATTGAGCCTACTATCCGTCCGCCACTTGTGTCCCATTTATTGGAATCCCCATGTGCTACTTATTCACCCATGATCATCGATTCCTAATTTTAATTCGATTTTCGCACAATGTCCAGTTTTGACCCAATTTCGCTCCACCGAGCCCAGTCCAGCTCTATGTTATTCTCCATCATGACACCCTCATAATTCTTGCCCAAAAATATCAATCACTCATTTTACCTATTTCTAATATTTAATAGAAATTCCAATATTGATTTTATCCCTAGGAATGATATTCCCTACATATTAATTCCTAACCATTAGATCTCCCTACATTTAATCCTATCCATTACTTTCCCCCACAGAACTTTTTCCCTCACAGCTACACTTGGCCGGCCCTAGTTTTTAGGAATTCCATTCTTCTTCTCTCTCTTCCACTTCATTTATTGTTATTATTTCTCTCTCTCCCATTCTAATTTTACTACAACAAAAACACCAACTCCTACAACAAAACCTCTCCCATGGTCAGCCCCCGACCTCATTCTCCTCCCACCAGCAGGCCGACCCTACTCCGGCCATGGCCGTCGGCCACCCGAACTTCTCCTCTTCTTCTTCTTCCTCCTCCTTCTCATTACCGCACCACCACCCATCTCTATCAACCGCACCACCACCTACATCATCAAACCGCCACCTCCCTCACCACATCCGCCACCACTCTCCACGGCGATCCCCCGTATGCCACCCCGCGTGTCGCTGTGCCGCCCTACGTGCTCGCACGCTGGCAGCAACACGACAGCGGCAGCAGCCACCATGGCGTGCGCGCGTGAGGCGCTGGCCACCACCGCCGTGGCCGGCCACGTGCCGTCGTAGCCCCCTCCGTGGATAGCCCCCCTCCGGCGAGCACCTACGTGCAGTTCCCATGGCGGCCACTATCCTCCGGGATGCGCCGTCGAGGCGATTCGTGCGTTTTGAACGACGTTCCGTCGGCGCGCGCGAGTTTGGAACTCAGAATTCGTGCTCCGTCGCAGCAACTTCGCGCGTATTTTTCCGGCGATCCGACCGTTGGATCGGCGATTTCTTCACTCCGTCGCAATCTCGGTATATCCACCTTCATCCCTGTCAATTTTCGTCCGTTAATTTTATCGTTTGATACATGAAAACCGGCCACCAAGTTGACCGTTTAAATTGTATTAAATTTGGACAGTTTTGCGGGGCCAACTTCGTCAGCTTGTATCTCCTCCACCGCAGCTCCGTTTGGCGTGCTACCAGTTCCGGTGCGAAGCTGGTATAACCCTCTTACTACCCCTCCAGTTTCGTTTCATTGTGAGCTTGTTTGATTGGTTGAATTCGACGCCAAAGTTGGCCGTCCGAATTCGTAATTTCCAACTTGTAAAATTCTATTTTTGAACAGGGGACTCCAGATTTTATTTTTGACACCACCATTAGACTTGTGGCGTTGTTCTGGCATATTTTCATATAAAATTTGTTAGATTTGGAGAACGTGGGCCCGGGCATATTTTTCGGTGCAAAGCGGGTCCCACTTTCTGGGTCAACGAGACTTTTTGACGACGGCTCATCGGAATCCAATTCCGGAGATACCGTTGAGTTCGTATCGTCATTCTGGACTCGTTGACATATAATTTGCTAGGTTTTGGTGGACATTGGGTCTGGCACGCATTTCGGTGCAAGTCGGATACCAATATCCGGATCAACGGGTCATTTTGAGATCGGCTCATCGGAATCCAATTCCGGAGATACCGTTGAGTTCGTATCATCATTCTGGATTAGTTGACAGGTAGTTTGCAGTTTTGAGAACTTTGGCTCCGGCACGCATTTCCGTGCAAACCGGAATTCTAAGTTCTGGTCAACGGGCCAAATTGAGATCGGGTCAACGGAATCCAATTCTGGAGATACTGTTGGGTTCGTATCGTCATTCTGGTTACGTGGACATATAATTTATTATATTTTATAGACTTGATTTCTTGCACATTTTTCGATGCAAAACGGCTCCGACACGGACACCGTTTTGACCCAAATTACCTTTTTGCCCTTGTGTCCAAATTGGACCGTTGGGTAGGCTATCCTAGCTAATTTGACCATTCTGGACATGTTGGCGATGTTCATTTCATCGTCCGACAATGTTTGTTGATAATTCCTCTGAGTTTAACCTTTTTATAATTAATTAATAATTAATTCATATAATGTTCGTATTTCGGGATTAGTACAACGAAACTGAGATCAGTCAATTCCAGTAATCTCACATCGCTGAAATTGACAAGATGGACACGTGGATCACTATAATAAGATTATCGACCTTACCGATAATCTTTTTATCTCGATTTGTGTGTCGTAAGTTTCGACGTACAAATAACGAAGTAAACTTTATATTAGACTAGAATTGACCCTGTTTGACCAAAGTTGACCAGTTGACCCAAAGTCAACTGTAAGTCAACACTTGACCTAGTTTGACTAGATTATTGACCGGAGTCGACCTAGAGTTGTTTTGACTTAGAAGAACCTAGAATAATGTAGATTGATTATAGAGATTCATTTATTACAACTTAAACACCTTGTAACCTGTGTTGCTTTAAATAGGACTCTGTGGCTTAAGTGGGACCCTCCTATACTTATCAGCTGTTCAGGTTATCGAGGCAAGTACATTCTCTGATCATTTCATATCCTGCTTAGAATTATTTCCTGCAGTAGATTACTTTACTTATATTGTCACGTTGGTCACACGGATTGGTACTATATGGATCCTTTCTTGAGATGTTATCCTTAGGGAGCATCGGGTACTCTATGTTCTGTGCGTTTCACTTTTATAGCGTATCATATGCTTCTTGGTTCTTTGATCACTTACGATATGTACCCTCATGATCGTAGAGTCTTCCTGGAATCTTACACTGTTAGGTTACCCCCAGAATCCCTATTTTTATGGGACTTACACTATTGGGTTACCCCCAGAATCCCCATTTTTATGGGACTTACACTGTTGGGTTACCCCCAGAATTCCCATTTTTATGGGACTACTATGTATCACCTTCGGGGTCTACCACCCTTCGGGGGCTTATCACCTTCGGGGTCTATCACCTTCGGGGTCTGTTACATAGCATCATATAACATAACCTGGCTGGATCCTTGTGTATTGATCGGGGGTACGGAGGGAGTATTACATGTTCATATTGTACTCTGACTCACTAGTCACATGCTAGCTCTTTATGTATAGTAGATATTTCTATTACAGCTCTCTCTGTTTACATACTGCATTCTTCAGTACCTATATCTTACTTTATTGTATGACTATATTTTCTAACCTGCTATGATCTGTTGAGATGTACTGTACTCGCTCCAGTCCTGACTGGACCCGTTGATAAATTTTACAGATATCTTGGAGGTTGCCTGCTAGCCTAGAGGAGACACATTAGAGGATGTTTAGATAGTTATTTCATTTGTCTGGAGTTGTATTTGATTGTGGATTACTGTATATGAGTTTGAGGTGTATTTCTGGGTTTTTGTATCTTAGACACTTAGACTTCTATCTCCTGTATTTCTTTTAGATTTTATGTTTTATCTATCCTTATCATGCTCTACCTTAGATGTGATTGAGACTGTATCTGCTATGTCACCCCCATTCGGGGAGTATAAACTGCTTAGCATTATATTGTTAGTTGATGTGACCTAGGACAGCGTTCTACCGCCGACACTGCGGCGTAGGCTGGGCGTTGTTACTTTCTCGTTCCCTAACTCTAGGGTGCGGGTCGTGACACGTTTTTAGTGGTGGCCCATGCAGGTCGAGTTTATGTAATGGTATTCGAACTAGAGTACCACTACAACCTGCAGTAGGATTAGGATATATTTTGAAGGTACTCAATCACAGATAGGAACCCTTGTGAGATTTCCGGGACGACCCTGGAGAATCTTATTTAACTTCGATTTGAAAACTCTTTTTCCATGATTTGTTTTATCTTTATTTTCTGTTATTAAATTTGATTTTTATAGATTATTGTTGAATTCGAGTTTATAATTATTGATTTTGATAGATGTTTGTCGAATTTGAATTTTGATGATAGCTATTGCATCTAAGTTTGTATTTTGATGGATTTTTTTTTATTTTTGAATTTTGATGTTCGTTGATAATTTGATTTGATTTTTGGGTATTCATTGTTGATTTAATTTAATTTTTGGCAAGATAAAATTATATGGGTTAGGTCATCTAAGTTATGAAAATCTAGTCTTCTATAGTCACATTAGCCAGCATGGTGAGGACATACAGTCTGACTCTGGATATATTTCTCGGGTGTGGAAATTTAAGGTTTTCGCAGCTAAGCATGCGGCACCGCGAAAATGTTAAATACCATGATTCTTGAGATATGTGCATAAGTCGAGGGCTCTGTGATTATCGTAGCCTTGCTTACTTTTATGACGAAGATTTAGAGTACCATAATTTTGGATAGACGCATATGATTGTCAGATTGTACCTTAAATGTTTTCAAACATGTTTTCTCTACTTTATTTCAGTCTTTCAAAAAAAAAGAGAAAAGAATTATTATTTGTTTGTTTTGTCTAGTTTTCTATTATTTAACTCAGGAGTAAGTTTAGTTGGTTTTATAAACCTTGTGAAATTTCTTGCTATAAGTTTTTCATAATACAATGAATCGATAATTTTGCTAGACTTTATCTTGAAATTGATATTTTAACTCTAGATTTCAAAATGGTTTCTTCTTTAAACAGATAAGCAGAACAAATTCTATTATCATTCTCTTCCTGCCAATATTTTATTCCCATCAATCTTTGTCTTATATAACTATCATGATTACATCAATTCCCTGTCTCGTATATAATTCTGTCAGCTATACCTTGAAAACTCTTGGATCTTCATATAACTTTACCTGAGAAATGTAGAGGAAGTGACGTAAATCATCTATTGCAGAAATGACGTGATTGGTTATCATATGATAATTTAGTAGGAATCAAAATATTGGATGTCAAATGTGAAAAAAAAAATTGAGATAGAGATGTGGTAAAGGTTTAGAATGGAATTGAGTGATAAATGTTATCAATTTAGAAACAATTGTAGAAAACTTGGTTATGAGTAATTCATAGATGTGTTTCAAAAAAAAACTGATAATGACAGTCGGGGTCAATTTAGTTTTGAGAACTTGAATCAATTTTGGTTATTAATTCTTGGGACGTTACACCTTAAGGCTATGATGTTAAATTTAAAGATTTAGTAATAGGGAAGAGAGTCTAACTATATGCAATAATGATACGAAATTGAATAAGATATTGTAAGAAATGACTAGAGACAGAGAGAACACAAGGATTTTAAGTTATAGAAATTATTTCTGGATGAAAAAAAAATGTGTAGAATTCAAAAAGATAATAATTGAAGGTGAACGTTGAAGAAATATGAAGGTTGATCTATAAATAAGAATAATTTTGTGTGACATAGTGGTATTGGAGTTTAGTAAATACGAGACTTGACTTAAACAAGTACAAGGATTTCATAAACTGGATTTAGAGGTTTCAGATCTAATTTAGAACGAGGCGAAGGAATTTAAAATTTTGATTTAAATGAATAAGTGTCGACTCCTAAATAAGAGGGGTATGCTTCATGGAAAATATTTTAGAAGTTTGAAATTTTGTCTATGGTGATCATGGTAAAAGTTTAGATGACTGAAGATTAAATTTTTTTTTTTGAGGATAGACATATAACGGTTGATTTTATATTAGGATTTGTGAGAAAACATGATTAGCAAATGGTAAACTGATAATGTTAGAGAGAGATGATTTACTGACTTCGTATGAAATCTTTTTCCCGTTTTTCTCTAAAAGGGTTTTTTTTCAATATCATTAAATCCTAGTTTCCTTAATCACGACCAAATCGACTTCAATTATCCTATCTTATCATATTAATATCTTGGGTTGTACTTAATTGAATTAAATTTTATTACGACCTGAATCTCCATCCTTGTATGCTCGTTCTCAGACTTCGTTGAACCTGTCCTCCACATTGCCTAAATTTTGATTTCCCCAATTTCATCAACTTAGATCGTATCGAGACTAAATATTTTTTAATATATATTGTGATTGGATTTCCATGCAAGTGACTTTCATTCTTAACTTTGATTTTTATTTTCTGAACCCTTTAAAGATAATGGGTAGTTACTTTTCTTTATTTTTATGATAAGTACCAGTTTTCATATAGGATGGTAGACTGCCTTAGAGTTTTGATGGTTTGTTGTTTCTGTAACTTCTCTAGTTTAGCACCCTAGATTGCTTGAGTGTTTGTTACCCTATGACCGTTTTGGTATTAGCACGACTAGTATACCTAGATGAGACTTCATTGTCACCGTATGCCATGACCCTGTATGCCGTTCTTTTTTTTTGATGGTATGTTTTATTTAAGCTCTGGGACTTTTATTGTGGGAGTTTGACCTAGAGGGAGTATGGACATTTTAATTTCGAGGACGAAATTTTTATAAGGTGGGTAGGATGTGAGCACCCTGAATTTCGGGTTGATTTTTTTTTAATTTTATTTTTGATTGATTGGTTTTGATTAATATTTTATTTATTTATCTGTAAGTGTACTTTTCCATGCCTTTGATATTTGGAGTGTCAGGGATGTCCAACTCTGGAAATCTTCTTCACGAGTTTTGGAGTGGACATGATTACCTTCATGACGGTATATAGTGTCCCATCCAAACTTGTTCCCTTGTACTCTTTCTGCTTCGCTGAACTTCGGGTCGGTTTAGACCATTTGATTGTTATTTATTTTCTCACTCTTTTCCTTGATCATTTTCAGCGCGTTACCACGACTTTTAAATTGGGAGCGCAAGACCAGTCAGTTTCTTGAAACCAACTCCTCATTGATGATCTACTCGAGTCGCTCTTCACCCTTGACCTTCGTGTCCCACTCAGACACGTCATTTTGTGCTCCATTTGATTCACACAACTTTCCCGACACGTGACCCGATTTTTATTTCACTCCACGGCGTCACATTCATCTTCCAACTTGATTTGTGGGTCCCCTGTCGACCAAAACTTGTCAGCCCCAACTATGGACATGGCCCACATTGAGCCTACTATCCGTCCGCCACTTATGTCCCATTTATTGGAATCTCCATGTGCTACTTATTCACCCATGATCATCGATTCCTAATTTTAATTCGATTTTCGTACAATGTCCGATTTTGACCCAATCCGGCTCCACCGAGCCCAGTCCAGCTCCATGTTATTCTCCATCATGACACCCTCATAATTCTTGCCCAAAAATATCAATCGCTCATTTTACCAATTTCTAATATTTAATAGAAATTCCAATATTGATTTTATCCCTAGGAATGATATTCCCTATATATTAATTCCTAACCATTAGATCTCCCTACATTTAATCCTATCCATTACTTTCCCCCATAGAACTTTTTCCCTCACAGCCACACTTGGCCGGCCCTAGTTTTTAGGAATTCCATTCTTTTTCTCTCTCTCTCTCTTCATTTATTGCTATTCTTTCTCCCTCTCCCATTCTAATTTTACTACAACAAAAACACCAACTCCTATAACCGAACCTCTCCCATGGCCAGCCCCCGACCTCATCCTCCTCCCACCAGCAGGCCGCCCTACTCCGGCCATGGCCGTCGGCCACCCGAACTTCTCCTCCTCTTCTTCTTCCTCCTCCTTCTTATTACCGCACCACCACCCATCTCTATCAACCGCACCACCACCTACATCATCAAACCGCCACATCCCTCACCACATCCGCCACCACTCTCCACGGCGAGCCCCTGCACGCCGCCCCGCACGTCGTTGCGTCGCCCTGCGCGCTTGCGCGCTGGCAGCAAAGCGACAGTGGCAGCAGCCACCATGGCGCGCCCGCGTGAGGCGCTGGCCACCACCGCCGTGGCCGGCCATGCGCCGCCGTGGCCCCCTCCGTGGACAGTGCCCCTCCGACGAGCACCGATATGCAGTTCCCATGGCGGCCACCGTCCTCCGGGACGCGCCGTCGAGGCGATTCGTGCATTTTGAACGACGTCCCGTCGGCGCGCGCGAGTTTGGAACTCAGAATTCGTGCTCCGTCGCAGCAACTTCGTGCACGTTTTCCCGGCAATTCGACAGTTGGATCGGCGATTTCTTCGCTCCGTCGCAATCTCGGTATATCCACCTTCATCCCTGTCAATATTTGTCCGTTAATTTTATCGTTTGATACATGAAAACCGGCCACCAAGTTGACCGTTTAAATTGTAGTAAATTTGGACAGTTTCACGGGGCCAACTTCGTCAGCTTGTATCTCCTCCACCGCAGCTCCGTTTGGCATGCTACCAGTTCTGGTGTGAAGCTGGTATAACCCTCTTACTACCCCTCCAGTTTCGTTTCATTGTGAGCTTGTTTGATTGGTTGAATTCGACGCCAAAGTTGGCCGTCCGAATTCGTAATTTCTAACTTGTAAAATTCTATTTTTGAACACGGGACTCCAGATTTCATTTCTGACACAACCATTAGACTTGTGGTGTCGTTCTGGCATGTTTTCATATAAAATTTATAAGATTTGGAGAACGTGGGCCCGGGCACGTTTTTCGGTACAAAGCGGGTTCCAATTTCTGGGTCAACGAGACTTTTTGACGACGGCTCATCGGAATCCAATTCCGGAGATACCGTTGAGTTTGTATCGTCATTCTGGACACGTTGACATATAATTTGCTAGGTTTTGGTGGACATTGTGTCTGGCACGTATTTCGGTGCAAGTCGGATACTAATATCCAGGTCAACGGGTCATTTTGAGATCGGCTCATCGAAATCCAATTCCGGAGATACCGTTGAGTTCGTATCATCATTCTGGATTTGTTGACAGGTAGTTTGCTGAGTTTTGAGAACTTTGGCTCCGGCACGCATTTCCGTGCAAACCGGAATTCCAAGTTCTGGTCAACGGGCCAAATTGAGATCGGGTCAACGGAATCCAATTCTGGAGATACCGTTGGGTTCGTATTGTCATTCTGGTTACGTGGACATATAATTTATTATATTTTACAGACTTGATTTCTTGTACGTTTTTCGGTGCAAAACGGCTCCGACACGGACACCATTTTGACCCGAAATTACCTTTTTGCCCTTGTGTCCAAATTGGACCATTGGGTAGGCTATCCTAGCTAATTTGACCATTATGGACACGTTGGCAATGTTCATTTTATCGTCCGACAATATTTGTTGATAATTCCTCTGAGTTTAACCTTTTTATAATTAATTAATAATTAATTCAAATAATGTTCGTATTTCGTGATTAGTATAACGAAACTGAGATCAGTCAATTCCAGTGATCTCACATCGCTGAAATTGACAAGTTGGACACGTGGATCACTATAATAAGATTATCGACCTTACCGATAATTTTCTTATCTCGATTTGCGTATCGTAAGTTTCGACGTACAAATAACGAAGTACACTTTATATTAGACTAGAATTGACCCTGTTTGACCAAAGTTGACCAGTTGACCCAAAGTCAACTGTAAGTCAACACTTGACCTAGTTTGACTAGATTATTGACCGGAGTCGACCTAGAGTTGTTTTGACTTAGAAGAACCTAGAATAATGTAGATTGATTATAGAGATTCATTTATTACAACTTGAACACCTTGTAACCTGTGTTGCTTTAAATAGGACTCTGTGGTTTCAGTGGGACCCCTATACTTATCAGCTGTTCAGGTTATCGAGGCGAGTACATTCTCTGATCATTTCATATCCTGCTTAGAATTATTTCCTGCAGTAGATTACTTTACTTGTACTGTCACGTTGGTCACACGGATTAGTACTATATGGATTTATAGAGATGTTATCCTTAGGGAGCATCGGGTACTCTATGTTCTGTGCGTTTCACTTTCATAGTGTATCATATGCTTCTTGGTTCTTTGATCACTTACGACATGTACCCTCATGATCGTAGAGTCTTCCTGGAATCTTACACTGTTGGGTTACCCCAGAATCCCCATTTTTATGGGACTTACACTGTTGGGTTATCCCCAGAATCCCCATTTTTATGGGACTTACACTGTTGGGTTACCCCCAGAATCCTCATTTTTATGGGACTACTATGTATCACCTTCGGGGTCTACCACCCTTCGGGGGCTTATCACCTTCGGGGTCTATCACCTTCGGGGTCTGTTACATAGCATCATATAACATAACCTGGCTGGATCCTTGTGTATTGATCGGGGGTACGGGGGGAGTATTACATGTGCATATTGTACTCTGACTCACTAGTCACATGCTAGCTCTTTATGTATAGTAGATATTTCTATTACAGCTCTCTCTGTTTACATACTGCATTCTTCAGTACCTGTATCTTACTTTACTACATGACTATATTTTCTAACCTGCTATGATCTGTTGAGATGTACTGTACTCGCTCCAGTCCTGACTGGACCCGTTGATAAATTTTACAGATATCTTGGAGGTTGCCTGCTAGCCTAGAGGAGACACATTAGAGGATGTTTAGATAGTTATTTCATTTGTCTGGAGTTGTATTTGATTGTGGATTACTGTATATGAGTTTGAGGTATATTTCTGGGTTTTTGTATCTTAGACACTTAGACTTCTATCTCCTGTATTTCTTTTGGATTTCATGTTTTATCTATCCTTATCATGCTCTACCTTAGATGTGATTGAGACTGTATCTGCTATGTCACCCCCATTCGGGGAGTATAAACTGCTTACCATTATATTGTTAGTTGATGTGACCTAGGACAGCGTTCTACTGCCGACACTGCGGCGTAGGCTGGGCGTTGTTACGTTCTCGTGCCCTAACTCTAGGGCGCGGGTCGTGACACGTAATTCACGTAAACATTCAATGTCAAGGGCGTGTCCCTGCCTCAGATTCTACGACGTGTTCCCGCTTGCAAATATACGTTACAACCAAACCTCGTTTAGATGATCATTCTCACTCTGATATCCCATCTACTCAACCAGTCAGTTGTATTATGCTCGAAGAGTTTGTTCCAACATCCATGTTCACTCAACTATTCAATTGTTCAGTTAACTTAGACTACTTGTTTTAATGCAAGGACTTGCACGTGGATTGCCACCAGGAAGCCCACTTAATCTATATGCATCGGTCGCTGGCATTACAAGCCATTTTGGACATGTTCTCCTTGGTATTCTCACCTATCAAGCGTGATGGCTGGTACACCTTGAAAGTCTCTTGAAATACCCGGCCTTACGTCTATTGGGTGGCCGAGCCCCGCAGCCAAGTAGCCCGTAAGCCATGATTCCACCTAGGTCGACCACGATGTAGTGATCATTGCCTTGGAATCCCTATTTAATTCTTCTCCCCGTATACGAGTGGGTTGTCCGTGACTATTTCGTATTGTCTTGTCATTTTTAACTTAATGGGTGTCTTTGAGGCATAGGCTATCTGTGAGCCATAATACATTATAGACCATGTTGGCGACGGCGTCCGTGCAGCGTGGGTAGCGAGCCCCGTTGCACGTCCCCGTCATACCTGTCGCTAACCATTCCTTTCTTTCTTGTCTTTCATTCATTCTTTCTTTTCTTTCTTTCACTTGTTCGTTCGTTCATTGATTCATTCACGTATTCATTCATTCATTCACTTATTCGTTCATTCATTAATTCATACATTATACAACTCCCTGTGCGGGAGTCGTCTTGGTGACCTATCGGTCCCGAAGTCTTCCAATGTTGTTATACTCTACTCGGAACGACTATGTCGATAGTCTTTCCATTTTATTGTTGTAAACCATTCATTGCTTCATTGTTGAACGCATAAGGAACTTGAAATGTAAGCTTGTGCCTTGGCACGAGCGTGGAGTGTTGTGCGAGAGTTCTTATATTTTCCGAGTTCTTTTCATGTTCTAAACAAGCATACAAGCTGGGATTATTTCCTTAGCTAGGTGCATTGAGTCATTTATTAGCATGCATAGAGTTATCGCCTAGTAATCTAACAATACAGTCCATATTATTATGTGTCTAGGCTAAGCAAAGATAGGTTCATCGAAGCCACCCACCTTAGCGATGTTCGTATCGGCCGAGCGATACTCCGAGCGCACCTTGAAAGTCTAAGTCTGGATTCCTCTTGACGGGCCAATGTAAGTCATTCATCGATTCTTCATCGGGTCGACGCAACTCTTCGAGTCGACGGCTCATTTGAGTCGTCGTACTTGTCATTTTGAATCGACGGGCGTAGCGAGTCGTTACACCTTTTTTCTTGACAGCGGCCGTCCAAAGATAAACAGATCTGGAAATCTGAATACCTTTCGGTTCCTTATATAACACCGTCTTTGGCCCATTAATAATTATTCTCCATTGCATATGTCCTAATTTGATCATGTTTGATTATGCTTACTGCTTGTCTGAAAAGACATGTTAGGCGAACAAAGAGTGTGATGCATTAAGATAAAAATATAGCAATATGATGTAGAACATTAGGACAATGCTAAGTTTAAGTAGCAACATGATAGTGATTACATGAATGTTAGTGACGTCATTATGTTAAACTTAATTGATCAGCCATATTCAAAAACATAATATAATCATTGGGCTAACAATCTTTCCCTTTTTGATTATGGCAAATCGGTTAAGTTTAAGATATATACAATAGATGCATGTATCACTAATAAACACATCATACTAGAATATTGTGTGCTAACTTAAACTTATTTCTCTCCCTTTGACATGATCAAAAATAAGCTCCCCCATAATTAGAGCTAAAATGAACTCAAGAATAAGTAAAGGAGGAAAGCAAAAATAATCATGATCAACAATTAGGAGAACAGTGTAACGACAAGTTTAGAAAATTACATAACAAAAGTAGAAAAACTTGTCAAAAATAGTTGGTTGAACTTAAAAACATTGAAATCAATCAATACATAGTTTACCAACTAGAAATCTAAAAATGACATTCAAAACGCAATATGATGAATAAATAAAACTAAAGTTTTGAAATTGACCGATAATGAATTTTAATTAAAAAAATAGATATCAATATAGTAGAAATCAATCATTGGTCATAAATAATCCATGAGGAATAGAAATTCTCAGATCTACTATATATATATATATATATATATATATATATATATATATATATATATATATATATATATATATATATATATATATATATATATATATATAATGAGACTTTTAACAATAATCACAAAAAAAAATTATGATTCATAATTTGCCTATACAAATTAGTGAATCAATTTCATAAAGAGTATAATCATTGAAAAAGAAATCAAAATAAATATACTAGATTTTATTCAAAATTTTTACCAATGTTATGCATTTGAATTCAATTACCTTAGCATGATATATGAATATCCATTAGATAAACATGAAGGTAATGAAGACAAAATACTTGAGAAGGAAAAATTTAGTCGACTTGAATGCTCTCCCACAAAGTATGATCAGTCTAAATATAGATAACCATTAACTTTGAGATAAAATCTCAATAAGAAATGCCAAAATTTATTTAAACTAAAAAGAATTAACAATGAAGATAATTAAATATATGTGGCAAAATAAATTTTTAGAAACTTGACTAAAATGAGAGAATTAAAAATAAATAAATAAATAATAATAGTAATCATATATTCTCCCAAAAAAATCATGAACAAATCAACAAGATATGTTAGGTAAAATAATATATGTCCATGATGAACTAGCTATACCACAGATTAAGGACATAAAAGAATTGAAACAATTAATTTTGCTCCCCCTTAAAATATGAGTATCTAGTTCCGAAGAAATTTATATGTAAGAATACATAAAATAATTAATCACGAGATATAAGAAATATCCAAGATATGCATCTTTCTTTCTTTTGATCAAATGCATATAAAGTCCCAAACTTAAAACAAATATCATCTTTAGGCAAATAAAAGAAATATCCAATGAATAAATGTTTCAAGATGAACAAACAAAATATATCTCCAATATATATATAAAAAAATATTTCAAGACATTAAAAGATTTTGAAAACTGTCTTTAATAATAATATTTGAGTACTGGACAGATTCAATAAACCAAAAAGAAATCAAAAAAACTTTACAAAAATATAGAATTTATTACAAAAAAATGTCTTAATAAATGTTCGAATGCGTCCATTTAGTCATCAGACTGAATGTTGGCGATTCGAATCACGGAAACAATTTCAATAAAAGAATTCATAAATCATAAATAAATCCATTTGAATTTTTTGCTGCCTAATATATTCACCCCCCTCCCCCGTCCCTCTCTAGAGTACTGCGCTTTACAATTCGTTCCTATAATTGGTATCAGAGCGAGCTCTCTTTATATAGATCTTACTCTGATACCAATTATAGAATCAATTGGTATGATCAAGCAAGATCAATATAAAGAGAGCTCGCTCTAATACCAATTGTAGGAACGAATTGTAAAGCACAATACTCTAGAGGTGGTGAAAGAGTAGGCAGCAAAAATTAGCTAATTAAAAATTTTAGCAGCAAGATCACAAATAATATATCACAAGTAAGTAAATAAATAGTAGAGATAAGAAAGGAAACGCAAACACGACGATGTATAATAGTTTTTCTCTTCTAAGGACTAGTCCAGTCGGAAGAACTCTAGCTTCCAGTTGAATCCAATATAGAAAAATGCCACAAGTTTTCATCCGAAGTTCTTGCAACTTCTACAACGCTTTCTTTGATCCAAAGTACTCGACCAACTTCAATTGTGAAATGCCTTTCTTCAATCAAGCCTCTGATTACAATCACTCTGAAGCTTCTAGACCGTACCGCAATGGCAAATCGACTAGAGGATTGTAACTGGCTTAGAATTTGAAAATTAAAGCTTAGAACACTTTGGAAGAACGTATTAGGCTTAGAGAGAAGATATAAGAAAGTGAATGAGTGTGTTGAAATGATCGAAATCCTTCTATATTTATAGTTTTTCCAAAGTCAGAATTCTGACAGAATTCGGACAGAATTCGGACAGAACTCTATGAGAAAATCTCGGCAAGATTCGTAACTGAAGGAGGACCAAGTTCAAAAAGCAATATTTACTAACCGAACTCTGGTTGAATTCGGGCCGAATTTTGTTAGAGTTCTATTAGGATTTTTGCAGATTGGTTTTTGAAATTTTTGAAAAGTCAAGCAGTTAGAAAGTAGTTTGGGCTTTTCTAAGTGGGCTTGTTTTCAAAATGAAAAGATTAGCGACGTCAGGAGACGTCGCTAAATACAGAAAATACGTCGCTAAAAATGATTTACGACGTATTTAGCGACGAAAAATGTACGTCGCTTATAGGCAAGTCGCAGATGATACTTTCGTCGCCGAACGTCGCTATTTGCGATGCGGCGTCCATTGTCGCTAGACGTCGCCAAATGAGCGACAGAGAGCGACGTATCAGTACGTCGCCAACATTGCGACGTAAAGCGACCACTAGTGACGCTTCAAAAGTTTATAAATGATGACGAGGCATGGCATCCACGTGGCTACGTGGGCAACTTAGCAACGTATATTAGCGACGTCGAGCGACGTAACGTCGCTATTTAGCGACGTATAGCGACGTCTATCTGCTGTCGCAGTACGTCGCAGAACGTCGCTATACGTCGCTAATGTTAAAAAAAAATTTAAAAATATAATTGATATTTTTGTTATGCTGTGTTTCTGTGTTTACAGTGTGTGTGAAGTGCAGTGTTCGAACCATCGACAGTTTCGCTTACTGTTCTATGTTTTATCTTGGATAGAAAGAGCAACAGTTCAGGGTGCACTTCTCAGAGCTTCCTCTTCACGTCCTTCACCTTCTCGGGAACCTTTACGACGTCCGAGAAAGTGAAGGACGTGAAAATGAAGCTCTCAGAAGTGCACCCTGAACTGTTGCTATTTCTATCCAAGATAAAACATACAACAGTAATCGAAACTGTCGATGGTTCCGAACACTGTATTTCACATTCACTGTAAATATAGACACACATCATAACAAAAATACACAATATATTTTTTTAAAATTTTGGCAGCACCTCCTTTGTATATCAGATCATCGCTTATAACCCAGCGTAGGTATATTTGTCATCTCGTCGCAGATATCACAAAGTAAATATCACAATAAAAATAGGAGGCAGTACAAAGTAAATATCACAGACACACATCCTCACAAACATCCAATAGAGTCAAATAAAAATGAAAGATGATAAAAAGTCTCCCACCAAGTGTATAAACAACAGTGTATGAATAAACAATTTGCCCATAGGGCCAATACATACAAGTCATAAAAAAACCAATAAAATCACTGCGGACCCCTGCTGCGCAACTGGGATAGAATGTAGTCATACTGCTCCTGGGTGAGCTGTACCGTAGGGGCAGTAGGAGGCAGTACAATGTCTGGAGTCGGCGCCGGAGGCAGTGCAGTATCTGGAGTCGGTGCCGTCGATGGACCCGGAGGACGTACCTGCTCCAGCTCTCGCAGTCGCTCACCATGCGCAGCAAGGGTACTCACCACCTTCTCAGTATACTGAGCGAGTGAGGCAGATAGGCTCCTCTGCGATCCCTCCAGCTCGACCTGTCTACACTCTGTGCGCTGCGTAGACTCAATGAGCGTCTGTAAGTTGGCAGCTGCAGCCTGATGCAGACTCATCAGGTCCTGTATACTGCGCTCGACCGCATCAAATCGTCCGGTGACGATCGGAGGGTCGGATCGTCGCTCGACCGCATCAGAAATCTGCTGCTGCAACTCACGATGCAGCTCCTCGATCTGACGACGAACATCCTCAGCTCGTGACGACGCCTGCGTAGCCGGAGACTGCGTACTGATAGAGGGGGCCCGGGATGACTCCGAAGCCAAATACGCGCCGTAGGATCCCGTACCGTAGTACGTACCCTTCTGAAGACCGCCAACGGCGGTCATCCAGAGCTCGTCCGGCGATGGCTCTGCAGGCGGCTGGGAGGAAGTATCAGCTCCTCCCTCTGCTTACGCACTAGCAGCAGCAGCAGCAGCAGCAGCATCAGCCGCCTCCTTCTGTAGACGAACAAACTCGGCCTAGAACATGTTTGCTAACATGTAAGTGTTTACTAAAGTCTATATTGATATCTATTTTTCTGTTTTCTAAATTATAGTCAGTTAATATAAAGCATAGAACGTACATATGCCTGCGTTGCCCTCTCGTCAATGAAGTCCCCAGCCCTCCGATGGGTGACCAAGAAGACGGTCACCATGTTCGGGTCCTCACCCTTCTTTACCTGTTAAAATATATTATCTATTATTAGTATTAAATATTATATCGAACTATATATAAATTAATGTCCGTCATACGAAACGTACCAGACGACGAAAATGCTTCGTCATCGGAATGGAGCCACCACACCACTTACCGGCGCTCGACCGTGCCACCTTGGCCTTCTCAGACCGCTCCTGGTACTTGGGCTCGCTGAATCTAGCCTTTATCGCAGTCCACTGCTCTGGCGTAATCCAACCCTGGATCGGCTGTCCGGAGCGATCTCGACGCTTCTGGTCGTCGATCACATCACGGATGAGCTTGGCTATGACGGCAGAAAATTGGCCCTCGATCCTCGCCGCCCGGTGTGGTGGATAGAAATAGGTCCTCTACAAGAAGTAAAATACAAAAGTTGTATAATATACACAAATGATTATTAAAATTTAAAAATAAACAAATTTTTTACCTTGAAGTGGGCGAACCAAAAGGCCTTCCTATCTGCGGGAGCATCTGAGTTGAGCCAAAGCCCACCATAGTTCTGCCTCACAAATGTCCCCAGCTGTCTCTGTACTGCAGAAGGCCGATATCTATACAATAATAATTTTTCATGAATATATATGTACATATAATCATTTGAGAAATATATAATAATTAATTAACTTACTTCATAGGCCCGTCCGTCCAAATCTCCATACGCGTCTCGCCCGGGGGAGCGCATGGAGGGTCGCTCTCACCTCCTGCCTGGGCAGGATTAGTCTGATCGTCGTCCTCCATATGATCGGCGTGGGCTCCCTCCATAGAGCCGTCGACAGTAGGAATGCTGGACGGGGGATCAGGGATGCTGGACGCGGGATCAGGAAGGCTGGACGACGAGGGAGGAGTCGCCAACCTGCTAGAACTGCCCTGTCCCGGTAATAGACCGGGAACAGACGGTACACTGGCGTACTCGGAGATGAGGATGAGGGTACGGAACTGCCCTCTCTATCCCCAGCCCGAGGCTGACGGGGCTGCCTAATATATAATTCTCCGCATCGTCCAGATGGTCTAGTCATACCTGACAATAAAACATATGACAACAAAACAAAAAAACATATTTATATGATAGACATCACAGATTTTTAAAAAATATCATAGTCAAAAAGTGTCACTGAAGTATCAATAAAAGTGTCAATAAAGTGTCACTGAAGTGTCACAGATTTATATGATAGAAGTGTCACTAAAGTATCAAATATGATGATAAAACAAACGTACAGATTTAATCCTCTTCTGAAAATTCATCTAGTTCGTTTAGCTCATCTACTTCTTTTTCTTCTTCTTCTTCTTCTTCCTCCTCTACATCTTCACTTTCATCTGCATCTTCCTCTTCAGATAATTCTACTTCTTCTACACAATTAGATGTGTAATAGGTAACTTCCGTCGTGTCCACTTCTATAATATTTGTTACAAGAGGTAGTTCATCCTGTTGATAAGCTATATCGTCAACCTCAAAGGTATTTCTAGCTTTGGTCTTGCATACTGCCCACCAGTCCGACCTTGTTGTTGTTTCCCGTTTAGGATAACTTGTGAAGTACACGAGCTGAGCCTGACTTGATAGGACAAATGGTTCATAGGCTTGATATCGATGCCGATAGTTTATATCAACAAGACCGTGCTTGTCTACTTTCCAACCTTGACCTTCAATCGGATCGAACCAATCACACCTGAATAACACAATCTTAGCAGGCTCTATTCCATAACTATATGTCAGCTCCACGATCTCCCGTAACACGCCATAGAAATCGTTGCCCGCATCAACATCTTTGTAGTTCGAAGATCTGATACACAAACAGCTATTTTTGGTGGAATCGAGATCCACAAAGTTGTCTCTGATCGGGCAAGTTGTTGACTTGAACCTAAACCCATTAACACAGTAGCTTGGCCATATTTTTGCAGCATAAATTGGTCCCTTGGCTAGCGTTCTAATAGACTCATTCTCAAGTCTTGCGTATAGACGATCGACCTAAATACCACGAAAGAAGCAATTAAGCTCATTCTCAATCAAGTACATATACAAAAAGGTAATTACAGAGTTCTCAAGTCTTACATATGCACTCAACCATGATGGAAAATAATGCCTCATTTCTTGTTCTAGTTCTTCTTCTGTTATGTGTGGCCTACTCGACCTCACATCATTATTAAATATGCTGAAAACAACATCGTTCAATTAATATAATAGTATAATAATTAACACTATTAAAATAATTTAGACGTATTAATTACTTACCCTTCCAGTTTCTCTACTTCCTCCTCGTCGCAGTTGAGTAATACATACACCTGAGCAGCCCTTAGCTCATCATCGTTCAGATATCTCTTTTTCATCTTACCCGATGGCTTTCCTGGAGCATTGAATACCTTCAGTATTGTATCACTACTTTCATGATCTCCCTCGTCGTTTCTGGAAGCTCTCGTTCTATTAGTTGCAACATGAGGCTTGAAATACATCGAACAAAAGTTTGTAATCTCCTCGAGAACATAGGCTTCACAAATAGAACCCTCGACCCGTGCCTTATTTTTCACCTTTCTTTTTAGGTGATTCAAATGTCGCTCGAACGGGTACATCCATCGATATTCGACGGGTCCACCAATACGTGCCTCATAGGATAGTTGAATCGGCAAATGCTCCATAGAGTCGAAGAATCCAGGAGGAAACACCCTTTCTAGCTTGCATAGTGTTACCGCAATGTCCTTATCTTACTTTTCTAGAAGGTCAACGAGCAATTTCTTAGAACAAAGATCCCTGAAGAATATGCTAAGCTCCGTCAATGGATCCCAAACTGCCTGCGGTAAGAATTCCCGAAATACAATCGGAATTAACCTCTCCATGAATACGTGACAATCGTGGCTCTTCATACCCGTCAATTTGTTTTCCTTCGGATTGACACATCTTCTCAGATTTAACACATATCCGTCTGGAAATTTTAGGCCCTGGATCCACCGACAAAGTCTCACTTTATTCTCCTTGTCCAGCGAGAAAATTGACTTCGGCATGAACTGTTTTCTATTCTGCTGTATCAAATGCAACGCAGGGCGTTTGCATATCTCTTCTAAGTCCAACCTGGCCTTGGGATTGTCTTTCGTTTTTCCCTTTATGTCCATCACAGTATTAATTATGTTATCAAACACATTCTTCTCAATATGCATGACATCAAGATTATGTCTGATCAGATTGGTACTCCAGTATGGCAGATCCCAGAATATGCTTCTCTTTGTCCAGTTATGAACTCTACCAAATCCATCGCACTTGTACCCAGTTGTAGGATCTTCTATAGCACTTGGAAAATCTTTAACCTCCTCCCATATCGTGGCTCCGTACTACCTTGGCGGTGGATCACCCTTCTCTACAACGCCGGCAAGGAAAGCATTCCTGTTCCTTCTGAACGGATGATCTTTTGGCAGAAATTGCCGATGACAATCAAAGAAGCACGGTTTTCCGCCGTGTTTCAAGCGGAAAGCCTTACTATGGTCTATGCAATACGGACATGAGAGACGGCCATGAGTGCTCCATCCAGATAACATTCCATAGGCCGGAAAGTTGTTGATGGTCCACATAAGGGTTGCCTTCATCTGAAAATTCTGCTTCCTGGAAACATCGTACGTGTTAGCGCCTACTTCCCATAACTGATTCAACTCATCTATCAAAGGCTGTAAGTACACGTCAATGTTCCTCTTGGGATTGTTCGGACCAGGAATTATAACGGTTAGAAACATGTACTGAGTCTTCATGCACATCCAAGGCGGTAGGTTATACGGAGTGACAATCACAGGCCAGCACGAATACTGGGATCCCGAAAGACCAAAAGGAGTAAAACCGTCAGAAGATAGTCCCAATCTGACATTTCGCAGATCTGAAGCAAAATCTGGATACACTCGATCAAAGTGCTTCTACGCTTCTCTATCGGATGGGTGATCCAACACTCCTTCAATCTGTTCTCGTATGTGCCAACTCATATTTTCGGCCGTCTCTTTCACCATAAATAATCTTTGCAACCGCGGCGTTAAAGGCAAGTAGTGCATTGAATCGGTCGGACTTCTTGCACCGGTAGACCTTCCTGTACTAGTTGTCTTATAGCGATCAACACTACAAAATCTGCACACATCTGCGTCCTTGTCGTCTTTGTAGTACAGCATGCATCCATTGCGACAGGAATCGATTTTCTCGTATCCCATCCAGAGCGATCTCACCATCCTCTTAGACCGGTAGAAGTCTTTAGGCAACTTAGCACCCGCCGGCAAGATCTCTATAATCAACTCCAACACTCGGTTGTAGCATTCTTGCGACATGTTAAAATCTGACTTAATGCTCAACAGTCTTGTAACCACCTCCAACGGTGAATGATCCTCACAACCAGGATACAATGGAGTCCTTGCATTCTCCAACAACTCTATGAACTGTGCAGCATCGGCGTTCGGTGCCTCCTCAGGTGCATCATGAACGAAACTAGGTCCCGCTGCGTCGAAAACCATGTTCACGCATCCGTCGTCGTATGCATGATTATCTGAAACAAAATTAGGTCCCGCATGCATATACGGCTCAACATAAGGCTCCGTCTCTGATGCTAAAGACACAAGTTCTCCGTGTGCGGTCCACTGATAGTAATTAGGCGTGAAACTCTTCGAGTACAAATGATATATCACTTCCACTTCTGGATAATATTTCACGTTATGACATTTCACACACGGACACTTAATTTTGGTGTCGTCCATGTACTGAGGGAACGCCTTAGCAAACTGCAGGAACTGCTCTACTCCCGCTATGTATTCATTCCGCACACCACACATATCATCAGGACGACGATTGTACATCCATGAACGATTCCGCAAGTAGTAATTCATATCCATTTGGAAATAATTCTGCAAAGATGGACACACATTATCCAACAGGCATAAATTCGTATATTATGTCTTATTATGGGACACACATTAGTAGCGGACAGTTACTAATAACAATGATATGCAATCTAGGTCAAACTAGATTGTACTAAGTCAAACAAGGTCAAGCTAAGTCAAACAAAGTCAAACAAGGTTAAACTAGGTCAAACTAGGTCAAACTAGGTTGTACTAAGTCAAACAAGGTCAAGCTAAGTCAAACAAAGTCAAACAAGGTCAAACTAGGTCAAATAGTCAACCTTGGTCAAACAAGGTCAAATCTAAGTCAAATATCCTATTTCTAGTCATGACCTACCAAGGTACCCTTTACCTTATCGCTATTGGTATCCCAATACTAGCTAGCACACACCATTCAAGGCTATACAAGCCTAACCTATAATTCAAGTACCAATAATGACCAGAGTCAACTCAAGCTATCTCATACACACAAGTAATATCTGGGTATCATTTGTTTAGTCTTAAAAAAACACAATCAACTAAAACTAGTACCAAGTAATGAGCAATAGTGAGTTACCAAAGCAAACTGAAACTAAAACTAGTATCTGGGTGTCATTTAAACAACTAAAACTAGTATCTGGGTGTCATTTAACAAACATGAAGACAACAAAGTCAAACAAGGTCAAGCTAAGTCAAACAAAGTCAAACAAGGTCAAACTAGGTCAAGGGTTGACCTATAGTTGACTTTGTCAACTCTTAGTCCAATCTATGTCAGATGTTTACTCTACTTTGACTTTCAGTAAAAATAGTCAACCTTGGGGGTGACTACTATTTCATATAATTTTAAAGTATCGGCCGATACCGATCCGATACGGCCGATACCGATACGGTTTGGCATGTTCCGATCCGATACCGACCGATACCGACCGATACCAAATATTGACCGATACCGACATTGGGGGTCTTTGTTCTGATCAATTCAAGTACCAATAATGACCAAAGTCAACTCAAGCTATCTCATACACACAAGTAATATCTATATAGATATATACATATAATATATATATATATAAGCATGTATATACTATATGCCTATATTACAAGACAAGGCAACTTTCATGCATTCATATATTTAGACACTCTAACATAGGCTATATGCCTATATCACATATGAGTTACATGATATAGTTATGTATATATGTATACAATACCATCTATCAAACAACATTTCACACAACAATACATACTCCTATAACATATGTATATATGTATATATGTATGTATATAGTTATGTATATATGTATATAGTTATGTATATGTATATATGTCCAATCTGGATAGTAAGGGGATTTACTGTGTTCAGTCAAATAGGAAAGAAAAAGAAAGGAAATCAGTTCATTTCACACAACATTACATACTCCTATAACATATTTCAGACCCATTCACCTCAAACCCAAATCGAGAACCAAAACTCTAACCAAATCACCCCAAACTTGAAACTCAGTCAGCACACATATAGATACACTACACTAGGGTTTTAAACATCTAAATTAAAGCATTAATCTAGGTTAAAATGGTTGTCAAAACTGGGTTTTCAAAATTAGAAAATACAATAAATTAACAAGGTATCAGTCAACATAGGGTATTTAGAAATTGATATATAAAAACATGTTAAAATGGAAAATAAATGGTTGGTAAAGGATCTAGGCTATGTGTACGTGTCCAACATAGTGTCTCGTGTCCACCACAACATGACACAGTGTGTCCAGTGTGTATGTGTGTGTGTCCATCTGTGTGTGTGTCCGTGTGTCCGTGTGTGTGTCTCTGTGTGTGTGTGCGTCTGTGTCCGTGTGTGTGTGTGTGTGTGTCTCTGTGTGTGTGTGCGTGTGTGTCCGTGTGTGTGACCGTGTGTGTGTGTGTCCGTGGGAGAGGAGGAGGAGGAGGAGGAGAAGGAGGAGGAGGAGGAGGAGTTAGGTTAGGGTTTACCTGAGCTCGAGGAGGAGGAGCTCGACGGGGGGGTACGGGTCGCCGGAGAGGGAGGGAGTCGCCGGGGGGGAGGAGGGAGTCGCCGGGGGGGGGGAAGGGGTCGCCGAAGGAATCGCCGGAGGGGGGGAAGGAGTAGTGGAAAAAATTGGAAATTTCGAGTGAGTGGGAAAACGAAACGCTGTGCCCTAAGTAAAAATATTAGCGACGTCACATGAGGACGTCGCTAAACGTCATAAACTGGCGACATATTTTAATAATCCAGCGACGTAACGTCGCTATTCAGCGACGTAATTTTATACCTGTCGCTTAACGTCGCTATTCAGCGATGTTTTGCGATGTTTATATAAAGGAGTCGCTGAATTCCATATATAGCGACGTAATTTTACGCCGTCGCTAAATTACGTCGCTAATAGATCATATTTTAGTAGTGTAAATCATAAATAAATCCATTAGAATTTTTTGCTGCCTAATATATTCACCCCCCTCCCCCGCCCCTCTCTAGAGTACTGCGCTTTACAATTCGTTCCTACAATTGGTATCAGAGCGAGCTCTCTTTATATAGATCTTACTCTGATACCAATTATAGAATCAATTGGTATGATCAAGCAAGATCAATATAAAGAGAGCTCGCTCTAATACCAATTGTAGGAACGAATTGTAAAGCACAATACTCTAGAGGTGGTGAATAGAGTAGGCAGCAAAAATTAGCTAATTAAAAATTTTAGCAGCAAGATCACAAATAATATATCACAAGTAAATAAATAGTAGAGATAAGAAAGGAAACGCAAACACGACGATGTATAATGGTTTTTCTCTTGTAAGGACTAGTCCAGTCGGAAGAACTCTAGCTTCCAGTTGAATCCACTATAGAAAAATGCCACAAGTTTTCATCCGAAGTTCTTGCAACTTCTACAACGCTTTCTTTGATCCAAAGTACTCGACCAACTTCAATTGTGAAATGCCTTTCTTCAATCAAGCCTCTGATTACAATCACTCTGAAGCTTCTAGACCGTACCGCAATGGCAAATCGACTAGAGGATTGTAACTGGCTTAGAATTTGAAAATTAAAGCTTAGAACACTTTGGAAGAACATATTAGGCTTAGAGAGAAGAGATAAGAAAGTGAATGAGTGTGTTGAAATGATCGAAATCCTTCTATATTTATAGTTTTTCCAAAGTCAGAATTCTGACAGAATTCGGACAGAATTCGGACAGAACTCTATGAAAAAATCTCGGCAAGATTCGTAACTGAAGGAGGACCAAGTTCAAAAAGCAATATTTACTAACCGAACTCTGGTTGAATTCGGGCCGAATTTTGTTAGAGTTCTATTAGGATTTTTGCAGATTGGTTTTCGAAATTTTTGAAAAGTCAAGCAGTTAGAAAGTAGTTTGGGCTTTTGTACGTGGGCTTGTTTTCAAAATGAAAAGGTATTTTGAAAATGTTTCTTGGATAGCCTATTTGCCAGTACGATGCAGTGTACATCATATTCCTAGACTCGATAAATGTGAAAAATATATTGATCAAATAGGAAAACTAATAGCCCTTCGATGACGACCTTCTTCAGATATTTAAGCAAACTTGAAGACTCATTTTTTCTTGACAATGGTCGTCCACAGATAAACAGATCGGGAAATCTGAATACCTTTCGATTCCTTGTATAATGCCGTCTTTGGCCCATTAATAATTATTCTCCATTGCATATGTCCTGGTTTGATCATGCTTACTGCATGTCCACAAATACATGTTAGGCGAACAAAGAGTGTGATGCATCAAGATACAAACATAGCAATATGATGTAGAATATTAGGACAAGGCTAAGTTTAAGTAGCAACATGATAGTGATTACATGAATATTAGTGACGTCATTATGTTAAACTTAATTGATTAGTCATATTCAAAGACATAATATAATCATTGGACTAACAATCTCCCCTTTTTTATTATGAAAAATCGGTTAAGTTTAAGATTTATACAATAGATGGATTCATCACTAATAAACACATAATACTAGAATATTTGGTGCTATCTTAAACTTATTTCTCCTCCTATGACATGATAAAAAATAAGCTCCCCCGTAATTAAAGCTAAAATGAACTCAAGCATAAGTATAGAAGGAAAGCAAAAATAATCATGATCAAGGATTAGGAGAACAGTATAACGACAAGTCTAGAAAATTGTATAACAAAAGTAGAAAAACTTGTCAAAAATAGTTGGTTGAACTTAAAAACATTGAAATCAATCAATAAATAGTTTACCAACTAGAAATACAAAAATGACATTCAAAACACAATACGATGAATAAATAAATCTGTAGTTTTGAAATTGACTAATAAAGAATTTTAATAAAAAAAGGTAGACATCAATATAGTAGAAATCAATCATTAGTCATAAATAATCAATAAGGAATAGAAATTCGCAGATCTAGTATATTCAAAAAAATAAAAATATAATGAGACTTTTAACAATGATCACACAAAAAATTTATGATTCATAATTTGCCCATACAAATTAGTGACTCAATTCCATAAAGAGTATAATCATTGAAAAAGAAATCAAAATAAATATACTAGATTCTATTCAAAATATATACCAATGTTCATGTATTTGAATTCAATTACCTTAGCATGATATATGAATATCCATTAGATAAATATGAAGGTAATGAAGACAAAATACTTGAGAAGAAGAAATTCAGTCGACTTGCAATGCTCCCCCACAAAGTATGATCAGTCTAAATATAGATAACCATGAACATTGAGATAAAATCTCAATAAAAAATGCCAAAATTAATTTAAACTCAAAATAATTATCAATGAAGATAATTAAATATATGTGGCAAAATAAATTTTTAGAAACTTGAATAAAATAAGAGAATTAAAAATAAATAAATAAATAAATAATAATAGTAATCATATATTCTTCCAAAAAATCATGAACAAATCAACAAAATATGTTAGGTAAAAGAATATATGTCCATGATGAACTAGCTATACCACAGATTAAGGGCATAAAAGAATTGAAACAATTAATTTTGCTCGCCCTTAAAATATGAGCATCTAGTTCCGAAGAAATTTATATGCTAAAATAGATAAAACAAATAATCACAAGATCTAAGGAATATCCAAGATATGCATCTTTCTTTCCTTTGATCAAATGTATATAAAGTCTCAAACTTAAAAAATATCATCTTTAGGCAAATAAAAGAAATATCCAATGAATAAATGCTTAAACATGAACAAACAAAATATATCTCCAATATATATATATATATATATATATAAGAAATATTTCAAGATATTAAAAGATTTTGAAAACTGTCTTTAATAATAACATTTGAGTACCCGACAGATTCAATAAATTAAAAAGACTTTTCAAAAATGTGGAATTTATTACGAAAAACTGTCTTAATAAATGTTTGAATGCGTCCATTTAGTCCTCAGACTGAAAGCTGGCGATTCGAATCATGGAAATAATTTCAAAAAAATAATCCATAAATCATAAATAAATCCATTTAAAATTTTTGCTGCCTATTCTATTCACCCCGCTTTAGAGTATTGCGCTTTATAATTCGTTCCTACAATTTGTATCAGAGCTAGCTCGCTTTATATAGATCTTGCTCTGATACCAATTGTAGAATCAATTGGTATGATCAAGCAAGATCTATATAAAGAGAGCTCGCTCTGATACCAATGGTAAGAACGAATTGTAAAGCGCAATACTCTAGAGGGAGGTAAATAGAGTAGTCAGCAGAAATTAGCTAATTAAAAATGTTAGCAGCAAGATCACAGATAATATATCACAAGTAAATGAAAAGTAGAGATATAAAAGCAAACGCAAACACGACGATGTATACTGGTTTTCTTCTTGTGAGTACTAGTCCAGTCGGAAGAACTCTAGCTTCCAGTTGAATCCACTATAGAAAAATGCCACAAGTTTTCATCCGAAGTTTTTGCAACTTCTACAATGCAAGATTTGATCCGAAGTACTCGACCAACTTCAATTGTGATGTGTCTTTCTTCAATCAAGCCTCTGATTACAATCACTGTGAAGCTTCTAGACCGTACCGCAATGGCAAATCGACTAGATGATTGTAATTGGCTTGGAATCTGACAATTAAAACACTTTGGAAGAACGTATTAGGCTTAGAGAGAATAGATAAGAAAGTGAATGAGTGTGTTGAAATGATCGAAATCCCTCCCTATTTATAGTTTTTCCAAAGGCAGAATTCTAACAGAATTCGGACAGAATTTGGACAGAACTCTATGAAAAAAATCTCGGCAAGATCCATAATTGCAGTAGGACCAAGTTCAAAAAGCAACGTTCACTAACCGAACTATGGCCGAATTCGGGCCGAATTCTGTTGGAGTTCTATTAGGATTTTGCAAATTAGTTTTTAGAATTTTTGAAAAGTCAAGCAGTTAGGAAGTAGTTTGGACTTTTGTAAGTGGGCTTATTTCAAAATGAAAGGGTATCTTGAAAACGTTTTTTGGGTAGCCTATTTTCCAGTACAACGCAGTGTACATCGTATTCCTAAACTCGATAAATGTGAAAAATATATTAATCAAATAGGAAAATCAATAGCCCTTTGATGACGTCTTTCTTCATATATTTGAGCAAACTTAAAGATGCCTTTTTCTTTGACAGCGATCGTCCAAAGATAAATAGATCTGGAAATCTGAATACCTTTTGGTTCCTTGTATAAGGTCGTCTTTGGCCCATTAATAATTATTCTCCATTGCATATATCATGGTTTGATCATGTTTGATCATGCTTACTGCATGTCTACAAATACATATTAGGCGAACAAAAAGTGTGATGCATTAAGATACAAACATAGCAATATGATGTAGAACATTAAGACAATGCTAAGTATAAGTTGCAACATGATAGTGATTACATGAATATTAGTGACGTCTTTATGTTAAACTTAATTGATTAGCCATATTCAAAAACATAATATAATCATTGGGCTAAGAATCTTCCCCTTTTTTATTATGGCAAATCGGTTAAGTTTAAGATATGTACAATAGATGCATGTATCACTAATAAACACATAATACTAGAATATTGTGTGCTAACTTAAACTTATTTCTTCCCTGATGACATGATCAAAAATAAGCTCCCCCGTAATTAGAGCTAAAATGAACACAAGCATAAGTAAAGGAGGAAAGCAAAAATAATCATGATGAAGGATTAGGAGAACAGTGTAACGACAAGTTTAGAAAATTGCATAACAAAAGTAGGAAAACTTGTCAAAAATAGTTGGTTGAACTTAAAAATATTGAAATCAATCAATACATAGTTTACCAACTAGAAATCCGAAAATGACATTCAAAACACAATACGATGAATAAATAAAACTGTAGTTTTGAAATTGACCAATGAAGAATTTTAATAAAAAAGTAGATATCAATATAATATAAATCAATCATTGGTCATAAATAATCCATGAGGAATAGAAATTCACAGATCTAGTATATTCAAAAAAAATAAAAATATAATGAGACTTTTAACAATGATCACAAAAAAATTATGATTCATAATTTGCCCAAACAAATTAGTAAATAAATTCCATAAAGAGTATAATCATTGAAAAAGAAATCAAAATAAATATACTAGATTCTATTCAAAATCTATATCAAAGTTCATACATTTGAATTCAATTACCTTAGCATGATATATGAATATCCATTAGATAAATATGAAGGTAATGAAGACAAAATACTTGAGAAGGAGAAATTCATTCGACTTGAATGCTCCTCCACAAGGTATGATTAGTCTAAATATAGATAACCATGAACTTTGAGATAAAATCTCAATAAGAAATGCCAAAATTAATTTAAACTCAAAAGAATTATCAATAAAGATAATTAAATATATGTGGCAAAATAAATTTTTAGAAACTTAAATAAAATGAGAGAATTAAAAATAAATAAATAATAATAGTAATCATATATTCTCCCAAAAAATCATGAACAAATCAACAAGATATGTTAGGTAAAAGAATGTATGTCCATGATGAACTAGTTATACCACAGATTAAAGGCATAAAAAAATTGAAACAACTAATTTTGCTCCCCCTTAAAATATGAGTATCTAGTTCCGAAGAAATTTATATGCAAGAATACATAAAATAAATAATCATAAGATCTAAGGAATATCCATGATATGCATCTTTCTTTCCTTTGATCAAATGCATATAATGTCCCAAACTTAAAACAAATATCATCTTTAGGCAAATAAAAGAAATATCCAATGAATAAATGTTTAAAAATAAACAAACAAAATATATCTCCAATATTTATATAAAAAAAGTATTTCAAGACCTTAAAAGATTTTGAAAACTGTCTTTAATAATAACATTTGAATACCGGACGGATTCAATAAATCAAAAAGTCTTTTCAAAAAATGTGGAATTTATTATGAACAATTGTCTTAATAAATGTTCTAATGCGTCCATTTAGTCCTCAAACTGAAAGTTGGCGATTCGAATCACGAAAACAATTTCAATAAAAGAATCCATAAATCATAAATAAATCTTTTTGAAATTTTCGTGGCCTACTCTATTCACCCCCCCTTGAGTATTGCGCTTTACAATCCGTTTCTACAATTGGTATCAGAGCTAGCTCTCTTTATATAGATCTTGCTCTGATACCAATTGTAGAATCAATTGGTATGATCAAGCAAGATCTATATAAAAAGAGCTCGCTCTGATACCAATTGTAGGAACGAATTGTAAAGCGCAATACTCTATAGGGGGTGAATAGAGTAGGCAACGAAAATTAGCTAATTAAAAATGTTAGCAGCAAGATGACAAATAATATATCACAAGTAAATGAAAAGTAGAGAGAAAAAAGAAAACGTAAACATGACGATGTATACTGGTTTCCCTCTTGTGAGGACTAGTCCAATCGGAAGAACTCTAGCTTCCATTTGAATCAACTACGAAAAAATGCCATAAGTTTTCATCCGAAGTTCTTGCAACTTCTACAACGCGAGATTTAATCCGAAGTACTCGACCAACTTCAATTATGAAGTGTCTTTCTTCAATCAAGCCTCTGATTACAATCACTCTGAAGCATCTAGACCGTACCCCAATGGAAAATTGACTAAAGGATTGTAACTGGCTTGGAATTTGAAAATTAAAGCTTAGAACACTTTGGAAGAACGTATTAGACTTAGAGAGAAGAGATAAGAAAGTGAATTAGTGTGCTGAAATGATCAAAATCCTTCTCTATTTATAGTTTTTCCAAAGGCAAAATTCTGACAGAATTCGGACAGAACGCTATGAAAAAATCTCGGCAAGATCCGTAACTGCAGGAGGACCAAGTTCAAAAAGCAACGTTCACTAACCAGACTCTGGCTGAATTCGGACCGAATTCTGTTGAAGTTCTGTTAGGGTTTTTGCAAATTGGTTTTTGGAATTTTTGAAAAGTCAAGCAGTTAGAAAGTAGTTTGGGCTTTTGTAAGTGGGTTTGTTTTCAAAATGAAATGATATTTTAAAAACGTTTCTTGGGTAGCCTATTTGCCAGTACGACGCAGTGTACATCGTATTCCTAGACTATATAAATGTGAAAAATACATTGATTAAATAGGAAAACTAATAGCCCTTTGATGACGTATTTCTTCATATATTTGAGCAAACTTAAAGACGTATTTTTCCTTGACAGCGGCCATCCAAAGATAAACAGATCTGAAAATTTGAATATCTTTCGGTTCCTTGTATAACGCTGTCTTTGGCCCATTAATAATTATTCTCCATTTCATATGTCCTGGTTTGATCATGTTTGATCATGCTTACTGCATGTCTACAAATACATGTTAGGCAAATAAAGAGTGTGATGCATTAAGATACAAACATAGCAATATGATGTAGAACATTAGGACAATGCTAAGTTTAAGTAGCAACATAATAGTGATTACATGAATACTAGTGACGTCATTATGTTAACCATAATTGATTAGTCATATTCAAAAATATAATATAATCATTGGACTAACATACTCTGTATAAACAACAACATATCTCATCCATCTACTATCGATCTAGCACGAGCCATCGCTAGTACAATCTTTCCAATCCAGGGATATATACATACGTATGTTTCCAATCCATAGATATTGTCTCTGCAATCCCAACGATCACAAAAATTATAATGTTCTAACTCTGAAACACAATATGATAGTCATCTTACATATAAAAACATAGTAATAAAATGTCTCCACGTGCTAGCATACTACCAAGTGTAATAGTCATAATCTGTAGGACATTGTCACTAGAAATGACCAGGCTGACCACAGTGGAAGCACGTGCGCGGTCTGCCTCCATCACGACGGCCATTGTTACTAGCATTTTGGCTACCACGTCATCCACCACGACCACCACAAAATCTCGCACAAGCAACACCAAGAGCCGATCAATCAGCAGGAGTATCAGCCGGAGTGGTCTCAATGACTTTTGTTGTCCGAAGGACATAATAATGTGCTTCCATCAGAGAGAGAACATCGAATCTAGCAATAATCTGAAAGCGAGCAGAGTCCGCATCACGACGAAGAGAGACAAGATATGCCATAACATGAAGTTGCTCACGCCCTCGCTTCATTAATATCTGTTGTTAGCGGTAATATGTGGTTAATCTCATCAGTCATATCCTTAAAGGCCCGAAAGTGATCTTTATGAGATTTGTCTCCCTAATTAGCTCGGTGTATGCCAACGATCGCGTCATAAATACGATAATCGTATTTTCCACCAAATATCGCTGTCAGGACATCCCATAATTCCTTCACGGAATCAGTATTCTAAACCATGTCTTCTACCGATGGTTCCATAGAATTCATCAACTGTGTAAACAGTCGACTACTGTCTTCCACTGCTCAAATATGGGATTAGTTTTTGTCGGAGGGTTTTCAGTCAGATGTTTGGAGTTGGACAACTGCATTCCCCGAAGTGTCTTCTCGACCTTCTTTCGCCAAGTCGAGTAGCCCTCTGGTCCGTCCAACTGTCGATCGACAAGTCGAATCGAGGAAATCATCACGCCAGTGCACATTGGCCCCGTCATTCCATTTTTGACACTAGTGTCTGTAGCACTGCTATTCGCCCCAGTGCTAGTCATCCTGCTGTATTCCTAATTTGACTGGCGATTTATTTTTTCTTACATGATAATCACAATAACTCTGTCAATGTGCTAGAAACGTGGATAGAACCGATATGCACATAGGAAGCAGAGATAAATATAGATCACACAAGCCAGGACAGAGATGTAACCCAGGTTACCTTCTGTTAGATCCTGATGTGAATATCAAGGAAAGAAACAAAGATTTAAGCAAAACAAACACCTTATCTGCTCTTCGTTAAATTCCTGAAATTAACATTGAGAGTCAGAGGTTCCAGCAAACAAATCAAATGTTTACCCTTTGAGGATCCAAGTCAATGTTGAGAGTCAGAGGTTCCAGCAAACAAACAAAATGTTTACCCTCTGAGAATTCTAACAATTTTTTTAGGTTAGGGTTTTGAGGGAGTGTACGGTGGCTGCATGGAAAGATTTAGGGTTGGGGTTTCTATTTGGAGACATGGAGGAGGGGGGCTGATCTAGAAAAGGGGGGTCTGCTGCACTATGGCGGGGGGGCGAGGGGGGAGGTTGGTCTGGAAAAAAGGGGGGTCTGTTGCACTGTAGCGAGGGGGACAGGAGGGTCTGATCTGGTGTGATCGGGGGGTCTGCTGCACTGTAGCAGCAACTAGGGGGGTCGCCTCGATGAGGGAGGTTGGAGGGGGCAAGTGTGGGGTTGGCAGGAGGCGAGGGCGAAGAGCAATGGGGGCCTGGGGATGGGGGATAAGGCTGGGGGGAGCAGTCTGGGGTTAGAGTTTTTCTTTTCTTTTATGGAGAGGGGTGGATGGGTTATGGCTCTGATACCATGTAGAGAGAAATAATGGGATAATATTATTGAGAAGAGAGTTATATATAAGAGGCTAACCCGTCTTTCTTTTATTCTATCCGATGTGGGACTAAAGCCCAATACTACTAATACTACTCACTTAACAAGTTCGTTTCTTCGGCTCATAAGCAATACTGGGCAATCGACCAATTTGGACTAGGTTTGGATCGGATTTGCAAAGAAGGTGATGCCTGGAGAATTTCTTCTGCTTTATATATTTTATATTCTAAGAATTTTTGTTGGACATCCAGAAGCTATGTTTTGTATGTTGTTTATTGCTGGTGGTCTATGTATCATACATAAATTAGAGGAATTCCTGCAATTCTTTTACTTGATGATGGGTTGTTGCCACGAAAATCTATGAATAATTATTTAAAGTAGCAATTTATTCCAAAAAACAATAATTTACTAAAATTAATAGTTCCAAAAATAACAAATTAATAAACAAGACACCGTTAAATATGCCTCCCAAACAGCAACCTCTGTGGTCACCATTTTTGTTTCGAGATCCCTTCCAAAACCAATAAAATTTGGGCTCGTCAACAATGCATAGACAATGTCAAAATTCTCTTTTAAAATCCTCATCCAGGACTCGATATGTGATTTTTTTTAATACCCAAACCAAGGAGCTTTTGTTCAAGCGTCTCATAGATTTCGGTAAAGTTGCCTGACTTGAAATAAGGGTCGGACATGATTTCTTGCACAACTCTTAATGAGTTTTAGATCTTGTTCTCCACTTGAACTTGTTTCTTTCCGTATCCCGATTGGTCATTTCCCTAAGAAGACAAATATGGAAATATAGGTAAATGAGATTACACGATAGAACACAGTCCATACTAGTAAACTAGAAGAAATCAGTAGATGATTTTTGTGTCCTTAATGTGCCAACTAAAACTCTAAAAGGTAGGCTGTTACAAAAAACAAAGGTATTAATTTGTTGACTCGTATAAACATAATAATAAATCAAAGTTTATTTTGCAGACAAGGTGGAATAAATTGACAGGCCAATCCAGGGGCCTGCAGATTTTGTTGAGACTTGCAGATTCAAGTTGTTGTTATTGTTCTTCGCAATACCCGGGGCTTACCATGGCCTAAGGAGCGAATAAGATGTCAAATTATTCTGTTTATTTTCGTTCTAGGCTAATGCAGACTAGAATATGCAAATCAATATGCTAAGTATCAAATGAAACAGCATAGGCAGAAGAAGTATCAAACAACTAAAGACAACTGATGACTTCAAATGCCAAGACTGGCTACAAACAATGTTTGACTTATTCTTTTATTGTATAAGATGAAGACATGATGTTCTATATATTTTAATGTGCTCGATTTAATTGAGATATTGCCTCAATTGGATGAATGTGCCATTAACTGAAGTCATAAAGAAACTATTTAGGAACGACAAGAAGTGGTGCAAATACTTGGATTGCAAGCCTGTGGTGAGAATTCTAAAGGTTGCATTTATTAAATTGTTTTTCCACCGGGTAAATGCAATAAACAAGCTTGTGATGGTGGACTATAATAAGAAATTGCCAAATAAATTGAAGAGTAAAATGCAGCTTCTATGAAGGACATATTGAAGCCATACTACAAATCTCAAAAGAAGACACGACTTCCCGACAGAATCACCAATGAGCAAAAGCTGGAAAAGGTAATCACTACAAAAGGAAAAAAGCTTGTTAATGACTAAAGTGAATAGATAGAATGTAGATCCCTATCATTTTACACTATTTTTATAGCATCCAAAATATACATATTTTACTTTATTTTTGAGACGAAAAGGCCAAGTACTCATCCAAGTGCACCTGAATGAGAACCCAACATTCTAAGATTAATATTAACAAAAACATAGTTAAACTTTTTCCCTTTAATCAATATATTTGCATATATGCAACAATATTCTAATCAGTGTGATCCAAAGAATCTTAGAATGGACCTGAAGCTCTTCACAACATGCCTATTCTTAAAACAATACAGATTTGGTTGCAACCGATCTGGTCTGGTGTCATATACCCACTTAAATCCCCAGTATTGAGAACGTTGCATGCAGCAAATCAAGAACACATATACATGTGACATCGGAGGGATGGTTTGTGATGAGATTTCCTTCCCCCTGATTTCAAGGATTTAGACAATAAAACCATAGAACACAGCAATTTGAGTTTGTAAAGTGGCCATTTCTAATATTCATATAACCATTTCCAAACAAAGAGAAACCCGGTCTTCATATGTTCTTCAAAGAAAAGCCAGTCAAGCCCATACTAAATAAAATGCCGCAGAGATAATCTTTGATGCACAACATGACAATATTATGATTATATTACAATGAGGGAGCAGTTTTCTTCTCCCTAAGCAATAGAAGCAAAGTTTCAAAATAAAAATGATAATATTAAGAAATCATGTTGCGATATAACATGGAAGTTAGCTTATTTTCCTTCTCCAGCAGTTCTTATATAATATGTGCCATGTCGGTCTTGTAGTGTCATTATCGTGTCGTCTAGTATTTGTGTCCGTCTTCGTGTCCATATAATAAGAGAAATCATAACATAATCATCAACCTCACCAACTTCCATGAACCAAACATGCCTCATGACCGTTAGGTCTCTCAAATATTCCAAACAAAGGTATTAGTTCATAGAGAGCACAAATTGCTCTACACTTTACACTTCAAAGCCATATAAAAAATCTCAAACATAAATAAAAAACAATTATGAGCTATTGATGATTGAATATGCACTAAAGCACGCCTAGTTTGAGCAGATCTATCATTCCAAACATAGCAGAACAAATAGAAAGAACTTCCAAGTTCTTTCTTATCTCTAATTGCTACCAAAAAATCAAAACATCACATATTAAATTAAAGTAAAGTAAAACTCCAAAATCAACCAAATATATATATATATATATATATATATATATATATATATATATATATATATATATATATATATATACCAAATCCGATCAAATTCACGAACAAATTTGTTTCTCTAGATACATATCTTCATTAATAGCCAAAAATCATCAAAATTAGTCGAAAAAAAATCAACAGCAACAACAACGTATCATCATCAAATTATGCAACAAAATCAACAGGAACAAAAAGAACTCGAATGTCAAATTCAATCAGAGGAGGGGGGAGAGAGAGAGAGAGAGAGGAGATTACCTCTTGGAGAAGGGCCAGTCAAACGTGACGGAGACCTTGGACTTCTCCATGGCGATAGTGACGGCATCGCCGAGCACCCTGGCCTTCCCTCCGGCAACCTTGATCCGCTCGAAGAACTTCTCCAGCTAGGGATTTTTTTTTTCTAGATCTGCGATCAGGGTGTGATCGGGGGTGTGGGGGTATATTTTGTGAATACAGGTAAAAATGTCATTTACAAGTTTGAGGGTGTAATGTAATTGGGATTACATGGGTTAAACGATATAATTGATATAAATAGAAAATGATATAATGTAATCAAGTTTGTAATCACGATGTCTCCAGACAAAAATTGTCCAACCAAACATCCGAATCCGATTTACATAATAACGCAAATTACATTACGTTGTCTAATTGTGCAAACCAAACGGGGCCTAACTTCTTACAATCGTTGTTAACAGCAAGTAGTCTCACTTAAAATAATAATTATTCAAGTTAAAATCTTTTAGCATGTGTATGGATCTTCTTAATTGGAAGATCTCCCATATGGATAATACATATTCCGGTTGACCAAGCCTAATTCGAAATTGTTTTGCAAATGGCTCAAAGTTAAAAGTCCATGAAACATAAACTTCTTTGTTCTACAAGAAAAGCTTATAAATCGAAAAATGGCATAGAACATCCATTGGGAAGTATATAGTATTAAACTTACTGTATCAAGTATGGCAGATTGGCCTTCTTGATGAAACTTACGTATATATGTTAACACTTACAGTTGCTACAATGCAGTTACAAAAAAATACTAGTCCAATAAAAACAATGTCCTAGATAAGGATGTAACAAAGTAGAGCTCTTCTTGCAGCTTTTATTGATTGCGCATTTTCTCTACAAACTCATAAGAACAGCAAGTAGTCTCACTTAAAATAATAATTATTCAAGTTAAAATCTTTTAGCATGTGCATGGATCTTCTCAATTGGAAGATCTCCCATATGGATAATACATTTTCCAGTTGACCGAACCTTAATTCTAATTATTTTGCACATGACTCACAGTCGAAAGTCCATGAAACATAAACTTCTTTGTTCTACAAGAAAAGCTTATAAATCGAAAAATGGAATAGAACATCCATTGGAAAGTCAATTATTTAAACTTACTATATCAAGTATGGCAGACTGGTCCTCTTGGTGAAACTTATGTATATATGTTAGCATTTCCAGTTGCTGCAACGTAGTTACAAACAAATAATAGTCCAATAAAAACAATGTCCTAGATAAGGATGTAACAAAATATACCTCTTCTTACAGTTTTTTGCTGATTGAACATTTTTTTTTGCAAGCTCGTGAGGCTCTAGCTCAGCCTCATCAATTGCCATTTCTTTCCTGTCATTTCAGTTGATGCAGTCTAACTTTGTAATATATTGCTTAGAAAACCAAGAACACGTTAAGAAGTATGATTTACTTCTCTTGAACTCCGAGTACAAAAAGATACAATAAAATTTGTGCCCACGAGGAAAATTCAGAAGTGAGACAACCACGTAATGCTTTTCAATAATATGAAAATATTATTCGATGTTACAAAAAGTCACATAAACTTCCAGAATTTTGTATCTAAAATATATTAGATGCTTTGAACCGACTTCATCCATTTCTCACTGCTTCTAAAATATATTAGATGCTTGACTTATGTAGTATGACCTTCTGTTGAGACTTGAGAGCAGAGGTTTGTAACCCCAAGGTGAATTGCTTTCAGGCCTCGTTTGGTTCGCAAAATCATGGGGTTGGGAAAGGAAAGTGATTACTTTCCTATGTTTGGGTGCCAAAGGAATTGAGGAGGAAAGGAAAGTGATTCCCAACGGAAGGGAAATTATGGGGAAAATGATTGCATCCATCCAAGCAAGGAATCACTTTCCCACCTTAAAGTATTCACTTTCCTTTCCAAATCTCTTGACATTTCCAAACGTCGAAAAGGAAAATCAATGGGAATTGTAATTTCCCAAAGGAAAGGAAATGCCAAGGAATTGATTTCCTTTCCATTCCTTTCTGCGAACCAAACGAGGCCTCAGGTTTATAATTTGGAGCCTTCTATATGATAGAAGGAAAGAATCATATATTTCATCTCATTACTACAAATGACATAGCAGCTATAGTATAAACAAACAATTGCAACTTAAAAAACTATTTACATTTGATTTTTTTGGGTCGATGAACTTGCGTGGAAGATGCGCTCTGTTAGATAAGTTGATACTCGTGTGCATCAACAAATTGAGTGGAGAACAACTCAAAATAGTTCCACATGTATACTGTATAGTCAAAATGCACCAGTTAGAGGCGAATAGTTGAAGCAACGGACCAAATAATGGTGTCGATAGTCTGCTCCTCCGCAAGGTTTCATGCACAGTCATTGGTAAGTAATATCATCATCAGTTTGGTCACAAAACAGGTCGTAGTACAGAGACACCAAAATGTACCCAGGGACCTCAACTACGGAGATATAACTTGAGAGTGAACACCTAGACACAATAGTTGGAACCCTCAAGTTTCATATCAAGGCCAAGAAGAGAGGATCAGTGGCCATGGAAAAGTATAAGTTAGAAAATCATACTGCAACAGGGGCGGACAGTGGATAGGATAGAGATCTGGACATCCATTCGGATGAAAATCCAGATAACCAGTAGTATAACATGTTGGCTGACCAGATTATCGATCTAGGAAGTAGATGGTGAAAAGCAAAGACAACTCGGAGAATGGCGAGGACATCGTGCACAAGTCGGAAGTGGATTACGCACTGGAACTCTCAATGGCAGAGACGTTGTCAACAAACTAGATATGGGTTATGGTAACCAGTAGCAAGGGAAAATAGTTGGGTTTGAGTTAAGGTTAGAAATTGGGACAGTGTTGGTTATCAAGTTAGGGTTCAGAGCTCCGAATTCCGAACCGCCAAACCCAACTTGGAGCAGATTTGGAGGAAGGAAAGCAAAAGGTGAGTATGGAGGTAAGCTCCAAAATCTGAGTCGTAGGTAGAGACAGGGACATACCCGACTCCTATTCCATACATGACACCTTTGGACTTTTCTATTAGTTAAAGTAAACATTTCTTAAGACCACATACATGACATGTTACGCGGAGGTAGAGGTGGAGATGAAGATGGAGACAGAAGTGGAGGTGGGTATGTGAAAGTGGAGGTGGAGCCACTTTCTCCTTCGAGTTGGAGTCGGAGGCAGAAGTGGATATGGAGGAAAATATTATTGGCGAAGGTTGTAGTTTCAACTTCTGACCTGAATCCAGCCCACTTACACCCAGGGTTAGGGTTCATATTGGGTGATGCAAGGTAGTCAAAGGAGCAAGGCGCACTCGAGATAAAAAGGTCTATATCGTCCGAGGCGCAATGCACGGTTAAGGCTCGCGTCCGAGTGACACGAGACACAAATATTAAAAAATAATAAACATATACATAGGCAAATAATAAATTAGTAATATAAGAAATAGAACAAAATAATATATTAAAACCAACAAAAATAAGTTAAAACATAACTAAGTGGACTAGCAGAACAACAGTAGCGGTCAACATAACTAACAAGAGTTTGTATTATCCCTACCATGCGTTTAGTAAATTTTAGTTCCTACCATACTTTTAGTAAATTTTAGTTTTTCCAGTTCAACTGTAACCAACTACTTATGAGGTAAGAAATATCTCAATGCCTAAAAATAAATTCTATAAATAAAAAAAACTATAAGGCACGCTTAGGTGCACCTTTTCTTGGTTGTATCTTGCAGAAAAGCACACTTAAGATGTGCCTTGGGTGCTCCTAAAGAAAGGCGCCTTGCCTAGTGAGGTGTGAGGCGCAGCTACTACACCTTTCTGTAAGGTACGCCTTTGACTACCATGAGGTAACGTTTAGGATAGGTATAGGGTATTGGTTCTCGACGAAGATGAGAGGTTAGTAAGACAGTGGTGGAGTATAGTAGTGGTCAAGGGTGGCAGACAGATCAGATAAACAATAGGGATAGGGTTTGAGGAACTATCGTATCGAATACATACCATTCACATTCGCAGATACTGGACACGAATACGGTGATTGCCAACATGGGAGTAATCGGATAATTTAGATGGAAAGATAAGATATCCCCGTCGTTGATGACTAAATTCTGATAGAAAATAATCTAGATATTGTAAACTTTTTATGCACTTCTCTCTTTTGTAGTGGTTTATAAAAGTTCCAAATAATTTTATATTTTCCAATAATTACATACGAAATTTTTGGATGCCATCTCATGAAAAATGCATCTAGGTTCAAACTTCAAAAAGGCCATAATCGTTTATATTGTATGTAATTGGTTTCAAAACAGTTGACTAGCTTAACCTTTTTCGTTCTTTTTGTCTCTTCTCCGCCATTTGGTGTCTTAATTTCACTCTCTTCTTAAAAATATTAGGGAAATAGGTGAGGTTGAGTTGAGATAAAGCACAACCCTTGAACATAATCCTAACAATTCTAGTGTGGTGTATGTTCCAAATCAAACCATTTATCTAGTTGTTTTAGACAAGGGGTAAGTCATGTGTGTCTATGCTATTAGAGGCGACACCTATGCGCACCTAGGCGGCCTATGTGTGCATGCAAAATGTATGTCGACTCGCCTTGGGTTAATTTTTTCTGGTTGTGGTGATGGTCGCTTAAACGCGCCTAGGCGAAAAGGCAGTCGCCTAGGATCAAATATATATGCGCAGCAAGAAAATATATATATATATACGCAGCAGGAAAGTACCCAAATTCTTGTACAACGTCTAGGTGAGCCTGGGCGAATCGGAAGGCATGTTGTCTCGCCTTGCATAGCGCCCGAATAGGTATCTATTTATCTGCTACAAATTTAAACTATTCATAATTATAACAATTCTTCTAAAATCACCCAATATAAGTGAAACCAACGACAATAGGAAAATAAGTCTAAGAAGGACAAAGTCCTGCGAGCCTTCTAGAAGATCAATTTGTAGCCAGGTCTGAGATTGCATGTAGTTTTACAAAGAAATCTAATAATTTTTGTGGCCAGATCTGCAATTGCATGTAGTTTCACTAAGAAATCTAATATTTTGAAACAGCCAATGTGAAGGTCATCTCGTGTATTGGTCGACATTAAGTTATGTAGATGGCAAGACTGAAAATAATCGTTAACAAAGTTGGACTTCTGATCCAACGAGCTAAGGATCCAAGCACATTGTGAGAAAGTATTCCCCACTGAATGCGTTTGCGAGGCATTGTACATAAATTTATCATGCCTAACATGATTTACTTGTCCACTACACTTCTTTAAGCACATAAGAATTTGTCTACTTCAGGGAATTATTAAGATATTTACAAGATGAAGACTATTACACTCCTATTAGCAAATATTATAGGTTTCAATATATTTACTGACTTTTGGACTTGTCAAACTCCTTATGGGCAGAAACTCAAATATCTATGCTAAATCTGTGTACAATTTACAAAGGTGCATAAATATTTCTGACCTCATGTCCAGATTTTGGAGGGTCACGTCAAACCCACCCCCTGAAATGCTACATCCAGGTCCCTGTCCTTTAGGGTCTGCTTGGATTGAGGGTTGAGAGAGTTAAAGTGAGGGGAAGCTAAGTGATGGAAAATAAAAACCATATTTGGTTCGAGGGTGGGGGTTTAGGAGGGAGATTATAGAGGGTTAAGTGAGGGTTTATTTATCCCTCTTTTGTCTATTCTTTTAACTCCCCAAATCGGAAGGTTAACGAGGAAGATGAGAGGTTTTGTTTAACAAGTCATAATTTAAATACTTCTTATTTGTCTTATAAAATATCAAGATTTTTTCCTCCATTTTTTCTTGCTTTTATTATGCTGCCCCGTAGTTTCCTTATTTGTGAAGATATTTTGACAAGTTCTAATTAAAATTTCAATCAAATTAAATTTTATGACATATGTAATAAGAATATTTTGGTAGCTATTATTTTTATTAATCCTCCTCTCACTCAAAACCTTCAAACCAAGCAAGAGTTATTAAACACACCCCACTTAACTCTCCCTTCAATCCAAGCAAGATTATATATATGGACTCTATTCCCCCTCAATTAACTTCCCTTCACTTAATCCCACTTTACTCCGCTTATTTTTTTCCCCTCAATCCAAACAGACCTTTAATGATATTCATAGCATTATTCTCATTATGTTGTACCCTGGTAGAAATCCTACTAATAATTATGCAAATCTTGCCTAACCTAACCATTTCACCAGGGGTTTATATTCATAGCAGTATTCTCATTATGTTGTACCCTGGTAGAAATCCTACTAATAATTATGCAAATCTTGCCTAACCTAACCATTTCACCAGGGGTTTTAGATAAGAAGATTAAGTCAGCTCCAAGTTTTTATCCTGAACTATAGTTTTACCATGCAGATCAAAATTCTTACACACAATAAGATTGGAAACAAATCATTAAACCATACAGGGTGAAGATACTAAAAATTAATATTCAACTTGTGGTTTCTTCTTTAACTCTATATAGAAAAAAATGGTACCAATATTCAATTGCCTAACCTAATATTTGCACTTGACAGTGGACATAGGGCAACAAAAAACAAACGGTAGCATCAAAATCTTCGAGCATCTTTATCTTTAGACTTCAAGTGCTCAAGGAATTGAAAACGTGCAAGTCCAACAACCTATTATACAGACCTTGTTCAATCTCCTCCTCATCTACTTGATGAAGTAGCAATAACTCAATAATACAATCTTCCCAATCGATACCATCGGCTCCGACTCCTTTTCGCTTCCTCATCTTTCTCTTCCTAGGTCCCACTGGCTTCAAAAGGCACTCATCTTCCTCTACTCTCGGTCCGGAATCAGATTTAACCCTTGGATTCATAGTTTGATTAATCCGAACCTTAGCAGCTATCATCTTTTCTTTCTTCCTTGCTCGAGACTCGATGTCGTTAACAAAAGACGGAGGCAGAGCATCGTACCCAACATCCCTCTCCAGTATCTCTTTGAGAGTCAGATTCTTATCTGAGTCCCAACTTCCTGCACAAGAATCCATCCACGCATCAGCCTCCAATCCCTTCTCTCTCCTCGTCTTTTTCGTCCTCTCACCATTACTCCTTAGCCCACCCGACTCCCTAAGCCTGTCGATCCGTTCCAGCACATTCTTATAAGAGTTCGAAAACGAAACCTCCGAGAACTTGATGGTCTTCAACTCATCCCAACTCCTGTCCTCCAAACCCTCTTCTCCCACCGCCTTAACCTTAAAATAATTACAACCTACTTCCTCCGAACCCGAGCACATGTCGAAAGTCCCATCAAGATCGAAATCCAAAAAATCCTCCATCGAGGCAACCGTCTTATCTACGGACTCCGACTAGAGGCCTTCACCTGCATAAGCCTGATCAGCGGAGGCACGTTCGGCGTCAAGTTCTTTGTATCCATATCCTGCCCCCAGGAAAGCAGATTCCTGGCAACCCTAACCAACGCTTCCTTCAACTCCCTCAATCTGAGCCTACTGGTACTAACTACGGCGTAGATCCCCTTGGCAATCTCCTCCAACGGAACCTCAACACCGTTGATCTCCACGACAAAGGCTGCCACGACAGCGACCAGCAGAATCGGGCGACGCCCGGTAGACAGAAACCATTTACCAGCGCAGCGGATCAAGAACTGTCCCATGCTCGCCATCTGTTCGACCTTGTTGCTGTCGAGGCGAGAAGAGGAGAAGGCGGGAAGCGTCTTGAACATACGGGAGAGGGCGGAGGCGGTGTCGAAGTGGGGGAGATGAGATAACGATTCTCCACTGCCGCTGCCGCCGCCTCCTTCGCCATCGTCGAGGAATCGGAGGACGCGGAAGAGCATACGGGTGATTTGGCACTCCTCGCATCCGACGGCACCTGCAGCCTCGGGAAGGAAGATGGGGATGTCGTTCCTTCGCGCAATGACGTAGGCGGAGGCAGCGGTAAGGATGGAGAGGAAGGACTCGGAGACGGCGAAGGAGGCGGAGGTGAGATGGAAGACGAGAGAGTGGACGTCGTTGGAGCGAGAGACGGAGAGGCCGAGATGGAAGGTGAGGGTGGAGATGAGGGTCTTGGTACGATAGGCCTTGAGCTCCTGGTAGAGCGGGTCCCCCGTGGTGGGGAGGAGGGAGTTGTGGCGGACGCCGTCGTTGGAGAAGATCTGGTTCTAGAAGGGGTCGGAGGAGTGCTGGATGTCGTAAGATGTGCACACGTGGGTGGACGTGTCCGGGTCGAACACGATGGGACCGCCGGAGTCGTAGTGGACACAGACGTCGGATGAGGAAGAAGCTGCCATGGAGAGGGAGAGAAAAAAAGGGTTTGGCTTGGTCTAGGGTTGGGCCTTCTTTAACTTTTCAAATTTCTGTTATCGCTTTCCGTTTGTTGCCTCGATTCGGCAATATTCTGTCGTCTCTGTTCAATTTTTTTAATACAACCGACTCAAAGTAAGTCGTTTGTATAGGCTATTTATAAGGGACTATTTATAATGGCAGATCAAAAATTAATCAGTGTTAGTTCAAATCTAATTTTGATTTATTTACAAGTTTGTTATTAAAAAATTACTCAGGACTAGTTTAAATGTAAGTATATAATTCAACTTTTTATTTTATTTTTTTCTCTTCTCCTTCCTCACAATAATAACAACTTCTTCACAAGCAGAACAAAAAGAAAGAAGAACAAGAACAAGAAGAACATATCTTTCTCCAAACCTTAGTTTTTTTTTCTCTTTTAAAATCTCAGATCATGGAACTTGTGGGGATCATGGAACTTTTATTTTGAAATTGTGGTCCCAACTTATAAAAATTATGGATAAAATCCTAGTTGTAGAATAAATTGGGTTATCAAATCTATTAATCAATTTTTCTTCATTAATAGAAGAAATTATGAATGAAATTCTAGTTGTAGAAGAAATTATGGATGAAACACTAGTTGTAGAAGAAATAAACTTGCTGTACAGCAAGTCCATATCAGGACTGCCATAATTTCTGGCAGTCCTAGAAGTATTAAGGAATGCCATATGTTGTGGCAGTCCTGAAATGGACTTGCTGTACAGCAGGACTGCCATAATTTTTGGCATTCCTAGAAGTATTGAGGACTGTGAAGAATTGTGGCAGTCCTGAAAGGGACTTGCTCTACAGCAGGACTGCCATAATTTCTGGAAGTCCTAGAAGTATTGAGGACTGCTAGAAATTGTGGCAGTCCTGAAAGGGACTTGCTGTACAGTAAATCCATTTCAGGACTGTCATAATTTCTGGCAGTCCTAAAGTCATAATTGGCGAATAAAAAAACATATCTTAGGATTTATTTCCATATTGATAATGGAGTGAAATATACATTTTAGTGTTTATTTTCATGCATTCTTTATGAGGAAAGAAGTATTAGGGTTTGTACATTGTTTGTCAGGAGTCTTTGGGTGCCATCGAAATTAGAAATGAGAAGAAAACTAGAGTTTTGATGGAGATGGTGAGGATGAAAATAGTGGAGAAGAAGAAGATGGTGATAATGACGATAAGAAGATGAGAGGAAACTAAGGTTTTGATGTAGCTTGGGGGGAGTGGTGGAGAAGAAGAACAAGAAGAAGAAGAAGAGAGAAAATAGGGTTTTGGAAGAGAGAGAGTGAAATATGGAAATAAAACTCAAAATTGAGGTTTGGGGGTGTTTGGTTGGGATAGCCTAATGAGTAAAAAAATAGGATGACCTGAGTAATTTTCCCTCAAATCTGGGCTAGCCTCAATCTGGGCTAGCCCTGATGTAGTGCCCCGTTCCACTCAGTCAATCGGAGGAATTGAAACGCCGACGACATTCGAACTTAGCCTTGTAACGGCTGCTTGAAGACCTGCTCGGTCGAGGTGACTTCTCGCTCAGGTGGGGTAGTTTCGGTGAACTTGTCTCATCTTAACCTTCACATAATAAATCGCATGTTTTTAACTTGCATAAGTTAGGCTTGATAATAAAAGAGACGCATCCACATAGCTAAGGAAATAATTTCGACAGGTCAGAATGTATTAGAACATGGAAAAAGGTCCCACGGTCTGCTTAGAAGTTTGCTCAGCATGCTTTTAAAATAATACTCGATCATTCGTCCCGTGGCTTGGGATAAGGAAGTTGGCCTAAGTTGCTAAGTTGCCACAACGCTCGAATTAGCCTAAGTCATAGGCGTCGCCCGCGTGAGTGCTTGATAAAGCATACACGGTCCCGTCGTCCAAGGCTTGGCATAGCCTTCGCATGTCCCGTAGTTTAAGTCGTATTGCACGGCTTGTGGCTTAAGTCCAGGCACCCAAAGAGCTTGGTTGTTCAAGTCGACCGCATACATAGCACGTTCCCTTGATGCAAGGATCTGCTTCTGAGGCGTTCTGTCACTGGTCCTTGTCTGATGGTGTTGCTGCTGGTGGTACGAAGGCCTGTTGTTGTTATTGTTGGGCCTCTTCTGGTCACCCTGAAAGTTGCTAGTTCCAGGATACTTCCTTTTTGAACGAGAAGGTTGGCTCTTCTCCACGTCCTGAGCTCGTATCAGAATTTTTTCGTATGTCTTGGCGTCGCCTACGATCACAGGGGTGCAAATTTCTTCCCTTAGTCCATACCTGAATCTTTCAGCATGATCCTTGGGGTCAGCAACCAAGTTCTGGGCAAAGCGGCTAAGTCGGCCGAACTCTACCGTATACTCTCCAACCGTCATGTTCCCCTGCTCAGGTCCTGGAACTGTCTGTCCATCTCCCGCATCTCTGATGTTGGAAAGAACTTCCTGTGGAACAGTTTCTTGAAGGTGTCCCAGTCAAGCTGCTTGTCCTGGAGTCGGGGTTCATTCCGATACCAGGTGCTTGCCACATCTTGCAGCTGGAGTTCTACTCGGTCTTGAGGTCCTCTGGGAGTCGAGCGACGCTCAAGAGACGCTACATGCTGTCTAGCCATTCATCGGCGTAGATGATACCCTCGGTTTCTTTGAAAGGTCGATGGCCTTGCTTCTTGAAACTCTCTATATCTCCGACCTTCATATCATAATACGCCTCTTATCAAAAGAATGGCCTAAATGATACATAACTTAACTCCTAGATTTTTGTTTACCTTGGCAGGTCGTGGCTCCAATAAAGTTGTTTCTCCTCTCTCGAGGACAGCCATAGCCACGTTGTGGGCATTCTCCATGCCTCCTCTCTTGACCGCGGTCTGCTCGTGATGGGCTTCGGCTTGGGCTGCAGTCTGCTCTCGATGAGCTTCTGCTTGGGCACTCTGGGCTTCAAGCACTTCTCGTAGCATGCCCACTAGATCGGTGGGATCCACGGGTACTGGTGGGGCAACTGGTGCGGGCACTACCACAGGGGATTACGGCTCAGTTCGGGGAAGTGCTAGTTCTGCCGTTTGTGCTGTAGTAGCGTAAACGGGACGGGGTACTGGTGCAGCATGGGGACGGTCAGTCAGCTGCAAGGAAGGTGGGTCCCGGCGTGCTTGAGGTGGTGGGGTGTGATTGATAGATGACACCTCATCTTTAGCAGGGCCGGAACTGGTAGTCTTCCCTTTGGCCATACTCTGGAAGGTTTAGGGTACAAACATAAGCAAGGTATCCTACCAGTCTATAATCAAACAAAATATTTATGTATATAATTCGGACCTATATTGTGATAAATCAATGTTCTTGTGTTTTAATTGTTTCTAGGTATGTTTTCCTAAGTTGTTGTTTCAGGACCTGCATGGGCCACCACTAAAAACATGTCACGACCCGATCCCAAATAATTGGGTCGAACCGGATCATGCCCAGCCAGCACCGTTGTCAGACGGCGGCAGTAAGCTGTTCTATTAGATGGTATTTACAACAACATCTATACATTTTTTACAACTGAATATACGTAAATTTTAAAATTTTATTCAACTTTTGAAAAGTACAACTGGAATTTAAAAGAACTGAAATAAAATGCTGAATTCAAATTAACAAAATTCTAAAAAAATAATAAAACTGGAAATAACTAGCTAAGCGTTCGGCTCGTCGGCCTCAGGTCCTGCGTCCTCCAATGGGGACTCTGGCAACACCACAGGGTACAGAACTGGGTCATAATAGCTATTGTACAATAGCTCAGCATCCTCAATGTCACCTAAAAATGTTATCTCCAGTCAGGAGGGAGCAAGTATGAATATGTAACTCATATTTCAAGTAAAAATGGAAAAGTGCAGGCTAAACAGTTTTAAACAATATTTTCCAACATTCTACAATTGAAAATAATGTGATTTGAATGTGTAATCGTCTATGACCGGCTTGGGTTATACAATAGCGTCCTAGCGACGTGATATGGCTTATCCCCATGTGTAAGAGGGGTAAGCTCGCACAATATGCAATATGATGGGTATTGGCCATAAACTTTACACTATTCCCCAAATCCCCACAATCAGTCAATCAATATCTGAACCCTTGGAGAGGGTCCCGTGTAACAATGTGGTTTGAACATGCAACTAGACAATTACTAAATAAAATACAAGGAAAACATAACCGTAACTTGCCTCGATTTATATGTCTGGAGTAGGATGACGGTTCCGGAAAAGAAGTTAGGTTCGTCTCCGAGATCCTACAGTTGGAGAACTTAACTTAGAACCAATATGAAACCATTCTAGGTGTGCTAGTTACAATCTCTAGTAGTAGTGTCCTAGTCGGATTTTAAGTTCTTTTATTTAACCTACTGTAACGCTTTACGTCGCAGGCTACGTGCGTTATCAATTAGTTTGTTAAACCGGTTAATTCAGTTAATTGGAAAAAAATAGCAATTACAATTTAACTTAGGAAAACTTTGTATTTTTATAATATATATATGAACTAGTTTTCTTCTAGTGATAAAACCTGAACTTGTTATCTTGCTAATATTTTATTCATTTAATTAACTTGGGAAAATCTTTATTAATTTTATACCAAAATAATTATTATCCTAATTATAAATTACGCGTCCAAACATGGAAACCAACCCAGAAAAGAAATAAACATCAACCCAGAAAAGAAATGAAAATCAACCCAGAAAAGAAATGAAAAACCTAGACTACACAATACAGGGGCACAGCTAACAAAATAGAAATATGGGCTTATGCACTTACAAACTTTACATAAATAAAATTAGAAGAAAATTAGTTAGCTCTGAAAAATGTCCCGTATTTTAAATACTGAAAACAAACTAATATATAGATTAAGTTAAATCTTAGGAGTCTCAGACTTGGTGCAATCGTCACTATTTTTAGCTAATGCCTCAACATTCGGGTAAAACCGGTTTCGTTTGTATTTCGCTAGGGCCCACGGACCGGTACGGTCGTCGCCCAAAAATCCGATTTGAATTATTTTCCGAAAATCGATTTAAAAATTCATTTCTAAAGTTTTATAAAAATTTGGGCAGCATTCCCTCTATATTCGGGATAACCCAAAACTGGAAAAATGCGCCAAAACACCCAATACCTATCCCAAACCAGGGAAAACACACTTTTATAGAAAATATAATCACAAAAATCATTTCCTAAGCATAATCGGAAAACCCGAAATAAAATCGTAAATCCCGAAATTCTGAAAATCCAAACCAACCACAGAAAATGTCACAGAATGTTTCCGGAAAGACCGAAACTACTACGTCCACTAAAACCGAGTTCCCGGAAAGGAATCGGGGGCCAATTTTCATCATCAACTACGTAAACGGAAACGGGAACGCGAAATTATACCTTGGGTTGCTCGGCTAGAGCTCTCAGATGTTAAAATTAGAATAATACCAAGTTCTCGCGGAATCAGAAAAATCCAGAGCTCGCGGACAGCAAAGAAAAAATCGCAGAACGGGAGATCGGGGTCAGAATCCGCCGCAGGGGCACGCTGGACAAAGGAGGGGCTGCTGGAGCGCTCGGGGAGCGGCGCTGGACGCGGGGTCGCCGCTGGCGGCGATTGTTGGCCGAAAAGGGGGCGTGCTGTGGGCGCCGGCCGGCAGGGGGAGGCCGGGGGAGCGGCGCCGGAGGTGGGCGGCCGCGCGGGAGGCAGCGCCGGAGTGCGCGGGCGGTCGCGGGTAGAGGGGTCGGCGGATGGCCGTCAGGGTTACGGCCTAAGGCTCGGGCACGGGTTTCTCGGGATAGGCTCGGTTAGCTTCTGAGAAGGAGAGGAGAGTGAGGGGAGTTTGGATGGGGGAGTGGTGATGAGTTAAGATTGAAGGGAAAAATGAAGGGTACTTGTGTTTGTGAGAGAGAGAGTGGTGGGAGTGGTGAGTTTGTGTGGCTAATAAAAGGGAGAGTGGGAAGTAATGTGTGGAGTAGAGGGAATGGGTGGTGGAGAAAAGGAAGGGGTGGTCTGGTCGTGGGTGACCAGGCCCAACATGAATAATTTTATTTTATTTTATTTTTTTATTATTCCTAACATGTAAATAGTAATCAAGATTTTAAAAGAGGGGAAAAAATGATGGGTTCGAAAACGGGATTGGTTTTCGGAAATCGAACCGGGTTCGAACTCGGGTTCGTAGTCCGGACTCGGGATCGGGGCAGGGCCGCAATAAAAAATCAACGATAATTTTTAAAATAATATTTTTTTCTGAATTCGACTAAATAATAATATATAACAATAATAATAATAATAATAATAGTAATAATATATAACAATAATAATAATAAATAATAACTAAACTAATTATCGCTAACTGGCAAAATCTAATAAATTGAAAATTATGGTTTCAACAAGGTTTCGAGTTGGGTTAACAAGTTATGCTTATAGTAAGCGCTAACTTTGAATCGGCACGAGTTAGGTGGGCACGGTTGTGACACCATTCTGGAGCCTAAGATTTGGCTATAGCAAGGACACGTGCTTCGGCATGAATGTGGCAACCTCTTGAGTTAAGTCAGGAAGGGTTGTAAGGCAAGTTGGTTAAAGTTTTGTTGATACTTGGGAGGCACGGCCTCCATCTTAAGGCACAGGCAAGTGTATTAGCACGACCAGCAGGAGTCGTCCCTTTGGCGTCGTTGGCATGAGAATGGTCTAGAGGCACATAAAAGAAGTGAAAGTCTTGGCACGGTCGAGTTGCATGAGTTTTTACTTGGCGAGGCACTACCTTGAATACATTGAAGTCACGAATAGAGTATAGCACGACCATGTCGTTGCGTTGCCAAGTATAGGCCAAGACGTCTTTATCCTAAAATTGATCCTAAGGAAAGACTAGTAAGACAATCAAAAAGGGATTAAGCTGCACAAAGTAAATGAACGTGTCAGTTTTGTATGGGTGGGCGAGGAGCTCACTCTACCAGTACAGTTGAGTACTGACACCCACACAGTTTTTATGTACGGACACAGGTAGAAGCTCGTGGCGTGGAGCTCGCTTAGATGCGTCAAGGCACGGAGTTCCTTGGCGATTCGAAGCGTACGGCCGCGTAGAGTTAAGACTTGTACGGGACATAATGTATGGACATTGTCTTCCGAAGAATTCGCTGGCTCATGCATCATATCAAGAGATGAGAGAGAGCAGAGTGACTTATAAAATAAGAGAAAAGTGAGCTTGAGGTTGTAGTGCCCCGTCCCGCCCGTCCCGCTCAGTCAATCGGAGGAATCGAAATGTCGACGACGTTCGGACTTAGCCTTGCAATGGCTTGCTCGGAGACATCGCTCGGTCGACGTGACCCCTCGCTCAGGTGGGTGGCTTCGGTGAACTTGCCTCAACTTGGCATTCTTACTAATAAAATGAAAGTTTTTAAATGTACAAGTAGGCTTGATAATAAAAAAGACGAATCCACATAGCTAAGGGAATAATCCCAAGTTGAGTCGGATCGAGTTTAGAACGTGAAAAACGTCCCACGGTCGGCTTAGAATTATTGCACGATGGCTTTGAAAATGACACTCGGTCCTTCATCCCGTGGCTTGGGAGAAGGAAAGTTGGTCTTCGACACTTTACTATGAGTTAGCCTAAGTCATAGGCATCGCTGCGTAAATGCTCGATAAAGCATGCATGTTTCCTCGATGCAAGGCTTGGCATAGCCTTTGCTCCTTCCTCGGGTTAAGTTGTAGGCTCGATTAAGTTAGGCAAAAGTTATGCTGGTCGACCTAAGTCATTCCAAGTATTATTCCGTTCTTTCTACGGTTGTCAAGTTAAATTGTCCCATGATCTAAAGGCCCGTCATATAAAGTATGACTTGGACGATAGCATCGCGTAGAACACGAGTTGGTTTAAGGCACGAGCCACAGTTGGTTCGGTGAGATATTAGCCACGGTCTGTCGACACATAAGGAACACGTTACGTTCAAGTTAAGTGGGAAGACTATGCAATAGTCGTTCCCTGAGTTCAAACAATGTTAAGTCAGAGCGATGGTTAGTCGCCGAGAGAAATATATCGGGACTGTAGGTCAGTCGCCGAGGCAACCCTGGTTTGGGATCTGCAATAGTAGTATGAAAAATAGAAGAAGTAAATGAATCGATTTAATAACAAATCCCAATGATACCCTAATATATATACCTTATTAACATAACACGGTCGTTGGATGACTTGTCGACAAGGGGTGTTTTTATCATTTCTTCGGATCGGAAAGCCTTGGGCCAGGGGACCGATGCCGGCCATAGAGGAAACGGGGTAATAGTCGAGCTGAGTGTGCAGCAACCAGTAGTTCGGGGACTTACATCGAAGATTGCTACTTGCGGTACAAGGATCCCGTTTACCATACTATTTCCAGAATGACTTATTAATGCCAGAGACCTGTGGGTAATACACCTAATATAATTATTATCAACTAACTGGGAAGGTGATAGTAAGTTTTGTCTAAACACGGCATGAGTGATGTTGATAAGGTATGTGTGCACGGCTTGCACCATGGCTTAAAAGCCTAGGAGTTGGCCATAGCAAGGACTCGTGCTTCGGCACGAGATGTGGCATCGAGTGTTAGGTCCTCGACATAGAGTTGCATAAGTAAGTATTGAGTTGTTTCGAGTTAAGTCAAAAGGACCATAGGGAAAGTTTGGTGAAGTTACGTTGAGTTGCAGGATACGACCTCAAAATATGAGGCATGGCCGCGTTGTCACAACACAAGTATAGGCAAGACTAAGTGAGGAGGCACTGCCTCAAAAATATTGAAGCACGAATCGAGTTCATGGCACGATCGAGTCGTTTCACCCCAGAGTTTGGCACGAAAGACACGTATGAGTTGGTGCATTGACATTGCAAGCACGAGAATGGTCTAGAGGCAAGGGTAAGGAAGTTATCGGTACGATAGCACAGTGACGGTCTAGTGACACTAAATAGGTCGAGAGTCTATGTCCTAAAACTGATTCTAAGGTAAGAGTAGAAAGACAATACAAAGGGACAATGTTGCACAAAGTAAATTAACATGTCAGTTTTGTATGTGTGGGCGAGGAGCTCACACCACAAGTACAGTTGAGTACTGACACCCATATAGTTTTCATGTGCAGACACAGGTAGAAGCTCGTGGCACGAAGCTCGCTTGGATGCATCGAGGTATGGAGTTCCTTGGCGATTCGTAGCGTGCGGCCGAGTGGAGTCAAGACTTATACGGGACATAATCTATGAACATTGCCTCTCCAAAGCATCTGCTGGTTCAAGACTTGTATTGAGAGATGAGAGAGAGATGAGTGACTTGTAATGTAAGAAGAGTGAGCTTGAGTAACTTGAAATCTTGGCCTTGCACCCCATTGTAATCCTTGTTTCAATATAAATAAAATGTATCTTTTTAATGACTTGTGTTTTGTTCTAAATTTTCTCTGGCATATTCAATGTCTCTGCTTGGGATTTCTGTACGATAACCCTGTCGCAGCAGCTGTAATCGACCGTTATGGAATCCGCCTTGTATGAGCACAATTTAGGCTCGTGCGGTATCATGCCTTAGCAAGGACGATCGCTCCTACGGGAGCAGGGCATGACATAATGGTAGCACAGCACGGCTTTACGTCCTTGGACTTTCGATTGAATTCTTTAACTCTGTTACGTCTGTAAGTTGATATCGTTTGTGCACTCTCTCTCAAAATATCCCACGGGATGTCCATACAATAAGTCTATATAATTTACAAAACATAGGAAAATAGTTTTTGACAGAAAACAAAAGATGGTTCACGTAAGCACGGTTGGCTAAGTTGGGCTGGACATATACACCAAAATTGTGTCCACCTTAGCAAAAGTCGAGTGCGGGAATTGAATAGTATCGGACGAGAATGAATTAGACTTGATTGAGTAAATGGGATGATTATCGATAGGGGTACTATCGAGCGACGATGTTATCGTCGGTGCGATATAGATAAGCATGCTTGAAATTCGAGGAATGGTTCGAACGAAAAATTTAAAGAAGTCAATTTTGATTCGAATGATAGTTTTGAGGATTTGTCGAATGACTTCATCCTGAGTGGTGTATGTGATAGCTTCAGGGATGTCGATCGATTAAAGATACGGGGTGTCAATGAGTCTATCAGCAAGCGTCGCGTGTATGCAAAGCCATAGATTGAGTATCGCTAAATAAGTTGTAGTCTTAAGATTTGATGAGTTGATTCGAACAACCCAAAAATTGATACGCACACAACGTGCATGGGATTGAGGATTGCGCGAGTATGAAATGGGAAGATAATTGAGTAGGTAAAACTGAATTGAAGAAAAGTTAAGGTGTACGAATGGATGACTTGATCGGGGAAATCGATAGGTGGATCGTATAAAAAAAGTTAGCACGATCAGATGATAGCGTGAAGAATAACTTTAAGGAATCGGGATGGATGTTGCTAGATGATTTGAGTTAGTAAGAAATGATATGATTTGAAGAAACATGTTGCTCGATGGCTTAAGATAGACGGATGAAAATATACAAATTTGGGTTTGAAGAAATTGATGTTGTGAATGATTCGAGGGATAATAATCGAACTTGAATTTGAATGTCGAGGAGATTATCCAGTCGGACGATAGCATCATTCGCACGACTCAAAATTCATCGCAAAGGAAGATTGTCAGGTTATACATATCATCGATGGTATTGAAGCGTATTAAAGATCGATATACGATAACTCGGGGGCACTCTTATTCGAGGAATGACGATCGTGCAAGTGTTATTGTTCTGACGGATGCTATACTTAGGATTTTGATTGAAATAAATGTGGATGAAAACATAAGTGTCTTCATGGTTACGTGGATAACCACAGCGGCGACATTCTTGTCTTACGTGAGCGTAACTCTAACTTCGCATATGCATCGCGTCGGGTTTGGGGTGGTCGTTTCGCGTAAGCGCTGACATGGTGATTCATATCACGGGAATGATCGAACTCGGAAAATTAGGACGCGGCAACTTTGATTGTCTCGACTTGTTGGTTTGATGCGAAGGAAAATTCGAAGATATTTGGACTTGTGATTGATGATTGAGTAAACTTGAGAATTGAATAGATCCAATCTACATATCGAGAATAAATTAGTCTAGACACAAAACAATTGTTACATCCCGATGAGGATTATTATTCTGTAAGAGCGTGCATGGTGATTCATGCCCACCGTGGATAATCTGACTCGCATGAGATCGGGGCACAACATATTGTTAAGCTAGATGACCTTATGATCGAATACGTGAATTGTGATGAACGACTTAGAAAATATAAAATGCAAATTATGGCTTAGCAACAAATTGTGTCGTAGCGTGCTTGACTTAGAAGGATTGATAGGAGGATTATGTCAAACGTGTTCGAAGAGATAGACTATGCGAAATGGCTTGATGAACGAGTGATATTGATATGTCGAAGAATTGGTTGAAACGTGAATTATCGTAGGATGGCTTTGCTGAATAACACAGGTCCCGTGCGACGAATGTTGGGATGTGTGTAGGAAATCGATGCTCGATGTTTAGAAATCAGAGTGATGCAAGCTTGGATAGAAAACTTTGTACTATCAACTTTGGTTTAACCTTAAGATGGGGTCAGTGTTGATAATTGTTGTTTGGGAACTATGATGTCAATACTGACAGGTGACTTTAGCCTAAGGACATAGCCTAGCGGTTAGACAGACGTCCCGGTACGAAGACATAGGAATTATGGAGGCACCACTCATGAGGCTTGGTTGAAATGCACGTATATCAGGGACGTCTGAATAGGTGCACGATCCGACTCGAGTGGTGATGGCGGGTTTTCTATCACGAGGCTTATTGGCTAAAATGTATGTATTTTGGGGACGCCCGGAATATGTGCACGATCCAACTAAGTGATACGTTGAATCAAGTAAGACTAGAGGGATGGAAAAGGGTCGAAGATTTTGAAATCGTGTTTTAAGGAAAAGATTGGTGGTAGTGCGATCATTAGATTGAGATGAACTTGAATGTTGGTTGATCGGCTGGTTTGCCTAAAATCGAGTTGTCCGTGTGTGCGACGAGAGTAAGTTACATAAGTTGAGATATAGTTGTTCGAGGCGAAAGATAACCATAGCACGAGCATGGCTCGAGTTGAAGAAACGCAGAGGAGTAGTGTGTGCGAGAGTCCTTAAATGTAGAAGAAAATAATAAGGCAATGAGTAAGTACTCAGTTAGTTTCGAGAATAGTCTTGCTAGACATAGTTTAGACTAGTTTGACCTAGTTTAGACTAGTTTGACCTAGATTAGACTTGGTTGACCTAGTTTGACTTTTAGGGTTGACCAGAGTTGACCAAGAGGTGACTTTGGCCTAGATTGACCTAGATTCATGTAGAACGCATTGTAGTGCATATTATTACCATTCTGGACTCGTTGTGACTTGTGCTGTTCTAATAGGAGCCAGACACCACTCCTCGGACAGTATTTTCATCTCGGACTTCCAGTTAGCAGGCGAGTACATTCTCTGATCTTTTCATACTTATCTGGATTATATTCTTGCTCTAGATTACTCTACTTGATGCTGACACGTATCTTCACGGATTAGTACTATATGGATCCTTTCCTGAGATGTTATCCCTTTACGGGTGCATCGGGTATTTCATGTTCATGTACTTTATCATGTGCATCAGGTACTCCTTGTACTCGTACTAGTTCATGTTTTTACATGTTCTCATGTGCTTTCACGTGCCTCATGTACTACTCATTACATGAGTTCACGTATCTTAGTTGTATTCATGTGCTTATAACGTAACTTGAATGGATCCTTGTGTACTGGTTGGGGCGGGGTGAGTAGAATTGGTTATGTGAACACTATCCCCAGTAGCTGTATAAATGTGCCTCTTTATTTGTATTCATGTGCCCCCAAGCCGTTTACATAACCATTATGCTCTAAATCACGTAGCCACTTACAGTCTCTACTATCATGTATTTACTTTCAGTTACAAAATATCTCTTGTTTACTCGTACTTCCTTTTCAGCACTTCCTGTATTTTACTCTATTGCATGATTTATACTCCTAACCTGTTATGAACTGTTTTTGAGAGATATGTGCTCGTTCCCGTCCTGACTGGACCTGTTAAAAATTTTACAGTGAATGATGAGGCTCTGGTGTCTATCCCTCTTGGTGCAGCGTTAGACATCACTAGTGACTTGGACCTGCTAGCAGTTGGTGTTACTTTCATTAGTTTAGGATTATCTTACTATTTTGGGATTACTGTACTAGACTTTGAGATATTCTGAGATGTATTTATTTTAGTCACTTAGATTCTGAATTTGTATCTCTGTGATGTTACATTCCTGGTTGTTATCTATCTTTATCTTTCTATCTCATTCCTGTTCTATCCTAGATGTGGTTGAGTTATATTGTGTTATGTCACCCCCATTCGGGGAGTATAACTGTATATTACCCTTATCTGTTAGATGTTATGACCTAGGACAACGTTCTACCGCCGATGCTGCGGCGTAGGCTGGACGTACCCACGTCACGTGCCCTATTTCTAGGGTGCGGGTCGTGACACAGTTAGTTTCGAGGACAAAACTTTTTCTGAGTGGTGTAAGATGTAGTGCCCCGTCCCGCTCAGTCAATTAGAGCAATCGAAACGCCGACGACGTTCGGACTTAGCCTTGCAACGGCTTATTCGGAGACATCGCTCGGTCAAGGCGACCCCTCGCTCAAGTGGGTGGCTTCGATTAACTTGCCTCAACTTGGCCTTCGCACTAATAAAACGAAAGTTTTCAAATGCACAAGTAGGCTTGATAACAAAATAGACGAATCCACATAGCTAAGGGAATAATCCCAAGTCAAGTCAGATCGAGTTTAGAACGTGGAAAACGTCCTACGGTCGGCTTAGAATTATTGCATGATGGCTTTGAAAATGACACTCGGTCCTTCATCCCGTGGCTTGGGAGAAGGAAAGTTGGTCTTCGACACTTTACTATGAATTAGCCTAAGTCATAGGCATCGATCCGTAAATGCTCGATAAAGCATGCACGTTTCCTCGATGCAAGGCTTGGCCTAGCCTTTGCTCATTCCTCGGGTTAAGTTGTAGGCTCGATTAAGTTAGGCAAAAGTTATGCTAGTTGACCTAAGTCATTCTAAGTACTGTCGCGCTCTTTCTGCGGTTGTCAAGTTAAATTGTCCCGTGATCTCAAGGCCCGTCATATAAAGTATGACTTGGGCGATGGAGTCGCGTAGAACACGAGTTGGTTTAAGGCACGAGCCATAGTTTGTTCAGTAGGAAGTTAGCCACGGTCTGTCGACACATAAGGAACACGTTATGTTCAAGTTAAGTGGGAAGACTATGTAATAGCCGTTCCATGAGTTCAAACAATGTTAAGTCAGAGCGATGGTTAGTCACTGAGAGGAATATATTGGGACTGTAGGTCAGTCGCCGAGGCAACCCTGGTTTGGGCTCTGCAAGAGTAGTATGAAAAATGGAAGAAGTAAATAAATTAATTTAATAACAAATCCCAATGATTCCCTAATATATATATAAACCTTATTAACATAACACGGTCGTTGGACGACTTATCGACAAGGGGTATTTTTACCGTTTTTTCGGATCGAAAAGCCTTAGGCCAAGGGACCGATGCCGGCTGTAACACCCATATCTCAGAACACGTATTTTGGTTAAGCCTGCATGTACCTTGGACCTGTATTTTATTTTCTCAGATTCTGGCCTGTAATTGTATTTTGGCTCGACTTGTGGAATTTTGGGTTTTCTCGTAAAACGGATTTTGACATGACTTGGTTTTATTTTGTGGAGGAGAATTGGTTTGATTTGGTTTGGTTCAATATGCATTGGAACACCTTAGCCTATGTTCAACCCTCATTCGATCACAACCCTGCACCCTCTTTATTATCCCCACCTAACACTCTCTCTCCTCATTACTTCCCTCCATTAATTTCTTCTTCTTCTTCCTTCCTCTACACAACACTCCACCCATAGGCAAGTGCACCTTGCCACCACATGAGAACTACTTTTTATTTGTTCATTAGCCAGATTAGGCCATGGTGATCAATATTAGAACTTGACATTTTGTGATTTGGAGTCTCCATTGTTCTAGATCTAAGTTTTCTCTAATTTTGGATTTACATGGTTTTGATCTATTTTGGTTGTATTTTTAGGGATTTTGATGCTTCTATGTGGAAGAAAATTCAATTATACCCAAGTTAGAACTTTGAAAATCTAGATTTGGCTTTGATTTGACAAAGATATGAAAATTTGAATTCTTGCTGTTCTTGGTGTTCTTTTCGGCCTGGAGTAGCAGACTGCAGCCTGCGCTCTTTAGCGCAGTGCTGGACTGCACATCCTCCTCTCGGCCTGCGCTCTTTAGTGCAGCGCCGACCGCGCAGCTTGCCCCATGGTGAACTGCGCTCAACCCCAGCGTGCAGTCCGCTCATGCGCCATCCATCCATGCGTAGTTCGCTCATACGCAATCTGGCTCATGTGCCATCCATCCCTGCGCAGTCTGCTCATGCGCAATCTAGCTCATACGCCATCCATCCCTGCGCAGTCTGCTCATGCGCAATCTGGCTCATGCGCCATCCATCCCTGCGCAGTCCGCTCATGCGCAATCTGACTCATGCGCCATCCATCACTGCGCAGTCCGCTCATGTGCAATCTGACCCCTGCGCCAACCAACTCAGCGCAAGCCGACTTCTGCGCAGCTCACTCCTGCGCAGTTTGCCCCTGGCGCACTTGACTCCTGCGCAACCCGACCCCAAGGACCCTAGCATAACACGACAGTGACCCGTAGTGGTGCACTCCTGACATGACCAACCCGACATGATAGTGGCCCGTCGTGGCGCACTCCTGACAAGTGCCCTGACATGATTTATCTTGATGCTGTTGCGATGACTATTTTGACTCGTATAATCAACTTGACACCGTGGGTGTTCCTGCTTGCTTGCTTGTGCAATCCACTTGTCTTGTCTTGCATCATGTCTAGGACGTGACTCCCTGGTTTCCCACGGTCAGGGATTCGCACTGATCATGGATTAGGCTAATTACTAGATCTAACTATAGTTCATGGAGAATTTCCAGTCACAGGCAATCTTGTTATTTGGGCGCTCTTAATTGGACTTGTAGCTTGCCGACGAGTAGAGCACATTTCCAGCGCACTGTCATGTGTTGTACCCTCTAAGTCACCTAAGGGTATATCGTCTCTGGGGCGATGTACCCAACCATACTCTCAACCCGCGGAAGGATAACTGGATAGTCTGCAGGGCTTGAGACTAGGAAATTCTCATTGCATCTTGTTAGTAATTAAGCTTGTGACAACCCTAGTTAGTTAAAGTAGTAAGCCGTAGTAATTGCTTGGCCATTTGTGAATGAATGATGTCTAGCTCTGTCTAACTCTTGTCTAGTCCCTGTACCTGGTACTCCTGAACATGATTATTTTACTTGCTTTAACAATAATTGGGTAGAGACAATGAGCTATTCAGGCGAAGGGTTACAAACCCGGTCCTTGTTTGGTTTACGGGTTGTAACCTGGCTTCCAGAATGGTTTTACGTTCCTAGTCGTTTATTGTCCTGACGTGCTCTTTATTACTTGTACTTTTATTTCATTTCTTATGTTCTGATATGCTGGCTTTAGTTCTTATTTTGTGGCCTTCTTTGTGGTACTTGCTCTTTCTGGGGTTTGACCCAGCTGGTTTTGTGTGGCCAGATTTCGGAGCAGCTCCCGAGGATCTACCGAACCTCCAGCCCGATGGTGGCGACTAGAAGGAACCCGGGCTACGAGTGGGTTTTTCTATTTTGTTTCGCTCACTCTATTGTAAATTTATTCTTTTGAGGCGTTTAGCCGACGAGCACCTGTTAGCTCGATGCACTTTTACTTACTGTCTGCCTACGGGCTGTAAACATGATTAACAAATCCTAGGGTTGATCATGTATGACTTAACTCTTGCTAGTCCTAGCATTTTGTACGACTAGCTTTATGATCAGTTGATATGTAATATTTGTGACGCCTTTTATTGTATATTTGGTGGTCAAACATCTTGTGATTATATTACTTGCTAGTGATTGAGACAATAGGCTTGACCATAAGAGACCGTTGGCTTGTAGTAAACCCTCATATATAGACAGCCGTGACCGTATAATTGAGATGTATTCTTTTTCAATATACGTAGCTGGCTATGTACGCCCCGCTCTCCAGTATTCTGGTTCTGGGGCGTGACATGGTTTAAGTGGTGGCCCATGTAGGTCTTGTCAATCAAGAAATGTGAGGGTTTACCGATATATGTCTCAATCACTATTCGTCCTTGATCTCCGTTCATATCCTCTAAATCCTTGGGAATCTTGACGTGATCACATGCGTGTATCATTGATTTGTCCTGGTCCTTCCTTATTGTTTTTCCTGTGTTGTCTTCTTCAGCGGCATTGTACCTGACGTCGTCGATCAGCAAGGTGGAGCACCTTCCGTGGACCAGCAACCTGGAGATCAAGCCCAGCATTCCGGAGTCGTCTCCAGAGTTGTACCTTCTGGAGGAGAGCCCCCAGTTTAGCCTGTTCAGCCTGCTGAGCCGGATGATGGCACCTTGGTAGGTCTCATCAGGGCCTTGATAACTTCTCAAGATCGCAGAGGAGATGCCTTGCACCAGGCAGTGGCAGATGCTTTGACCAGAGGCGATCACCCAGGGAACAGCGCGGCCAACAGCTTCAAGCGCCTGAACCCTCCCTTCTTCGACGGCAGTGAAGATGCGATTGTCGCGGACGCTTGGCTTCAGGATACCGAGGTGGTTCTGGAAGCAGCGAGGACCCTTGAGAATGAGAAGGTGGCGGTGGTACGCCTGCAGTTACTAGACTTAGCTCGCAGTTGGTGGGCGACGCAAGCGATGGGATTAGTGGCACCCATTGCTTGGGCGGTATTCAGAGAGAGATTTCAGACAAAGTATTTTGATGCTGTGGCTCGATACGACCTGCAGACCAGATTTACCAACTTGAAGCAAGGAGGCAGAACGGTCGATGGTTATACGACTGAGTTTTCTAGGCCACCTTGGTGGCAACCGAGTTTGATAGGGCCCAGCGGTTGTTTTCCATAAATAAATTCACTTTATTTATTGTGTTTCTGGAAAAATTACAACTATAAGAATATGATCTAGAAGACGATCACTTTATCCCTTGGACGATACGATGAAGAAAACTCGAACTTCGAAGAACTTGGACAGCAACTGGGCAATCTCTCTGTTCTCTCTGAATTGAATATCGTGTCTGTTAAAGATAAAGAAACTCTCTTTTATAGAGTTCTGGATAACTGTTCTGAAGCATACGCTCAGTCAGTTACTTGACGTGTGCATAACTTGCAGGGACGCGTGGCAAATTTTGATGGAGACACGTTGGAGTGCGGTTGAAAGTAGTAGAATATATCTAGGAGAGATTGATGGCATGGATGCCATATTGCATAACTTCTGAATAAGTGGATAACTGAGTACAGGACACGTGAGAACGTGTGTTGACTGTACGTTTGAAGTCATCTTGAATACATTTGCTGTGATACGCTGTCTTTGTTGAAAAAGAAGTCATACGCTGACTTGGATAGTATAGAGTCATATAAAGCTGATACGCTCACTTTATTAACAAGGAGTCGTATGGAGTCCATACGCTCACTTGATTGACAAGGAGTCGTATGGAGTCTATACGCTCACTTGGTTGACAAGGAGTCGTATGGAGTACATACGCTCACTCGATTGACAAGGAGTCGTATGGAGTCCATACGCTCACTTGATTGACAAGGAGTCGTATGAAGTCCATACGCTCACTTGATTGACAAGGAGTCGTATGAAGTCCATACGCTCACTTGGTTGACAAGGAGTCGTATGAAGTCCATACGCTCACTTGGTTGACAAGGAGTCGTATGAAGTCCATACGCTCACTTAGTTGGCAAGGAGTCGTAAGCATTGAGGGAGTAGACACGTGGCTGTCCTCAATCTTCTCAAATACGCCATATCTTCTAATAACTGACAAATATCTCTCGAGCGTCGTGTTGCAGATATGATGGCTGACAGACTGTCAGAAATGACAGTAATGATGGCTGTGCATTTATGATGGCTGATGAGCTGTCCTCTTAAGAGACAAAATCAATTCTCGAAAACCCATAGGATGGTTAATCTTCATAGGGCAGCTGTCTTTGCACGAAAGACGAAGTGTCAGATTCATCCTCCATTAAACATATGTTGTGCTGTCATTCAAGAAATAATAAAATATTCACTGAGCGTACGGCTTTGGCTGAGCGTATGGCCTTGAGCGTATGGCTTTGGCTGAGCGTATGGCTTTAGCTGAGTCTTATGTCAGCATGTCACAATTTTTCTCACCCTACAAGACCCCCTTCAAAGTTTTCAAACTTTATGAATTTCAAAAGTTCGAAATTACTTTGAACTTAAAGTGGGAATAAGTCTTGACACGCTGGCATGATTTTGTTATCTTCCTCAATATCAGTGCAAATATTTAGGGATTCTGTTTAAAGAACGGCCGCCGTTTAAACTTCTCTTTTCTTCTATAAATAGGTCTTTCAAAACCTAATTCATTTCTTTACATTTGTCTTCGAGAGAGAAAAAGCTCCAAAACTCAAACCTCTTCTTCTTCGACTCAATCTTCATCAATGGCACCCAAAGTCGACGCTGCTGCGAAGGAAAAGGGGAAGGCTCCTGCGGAGTCATCTCGACCTGCCGCTGCTGCTACTAAGAAGACTGCTGATGAGCGTATTCGACGAAGTGAACGCCCATTGAAGCCCCTCTATGGTGCGGTTGGAGATGATGAACAGTAACTATCCCCTATTTAGGGCTCTGGTTAGGACAAAATCATAAAACGTATCCCTTTTTAGGGTCAATACGTAAGAAAATACGCTTCCCTCTTTAGGGTTTAGTCGTATTCCATATTTTTCGTTTATACGAAAAATATGTTTGGAGCGTATTCTGTAAGATACGCGTATCTTTGATAGAAATATCAAAATACACTGATTTGAAGGAATACGCTATGTTAAGTTGTCTCACTGAGATACGCTAACTCCTTTGTTAGCGTATTTTTGATGAACATCTTGTCAACCATGCGCTGATACGCTTAAGAAAAAGATCCAATCATCCTCTAATCTTTGAATAAAAGCTGAGCGTAAACTGAACTTAAAATTCATCATACGCCTAGGATAGACTGAGCGTAAAAGTAATCTCTGAATTCGTCATACGCTTAGGATAGAGTGAGCGTATGTTGAACTTTGAATCTGCCATACGCTTAAGATAGAGTGAGCGTATGTTGAACTTTGAATCTGCTATACGCTTATGATAGAGTGAGGTTATGTTGATCTTTGAATCTGCCATACGCTTAGGATAGAGTGAGCGTATATTGATCTTTGAATCTGTCATACGCTTAGGATAAACTGAGCGTATATTGGTCTTTGTCATCTTCTTTATGTTGAAGATTTCTAACTTCTTATTCTTCTTCTGCAGTGGATATTCTGGCTCAGGATGCACAATTTGAAGGATGTGTAGGGAACAACTATAACAGTGATCTACCACATGTCCGTTTTCCTCAATTTGATGGACCTTCCACAAGGATAGCTATTCTGACAAATCAGGAGAATGACACTCTGCTGAATTTGATGAGTGGACTGCCACTACAGAGTGTGGATAGTGCTACCCACTCGAAGCCAGCATTTTTTTTTTGGAGATGCTATTGATATAAACTCCCAGCCTGCTCTTGATAAAGTGTCATACTCATATTATAGCGATGGTGATGCGAATCAGCCAATGTATCTGACTGGTTTGTCCAAAAGCATCAACATAGCTCGCTTATTCCACGCGTGTCATCAAAGGCAAATGAAGTGGGATATCACTCCATTCCGTCAAGCAAAGCTGGATGGATAGGATACAGTCAAGGAAGATTCCGCAGTGGTACTGAACCACATATCTCAGCTTTGCGAGGATTACTGCCAGCTACCATTCCTCCTGAGGACTCGGCACTTCTGAGGCCAGTTAGAGTCCCAATCTTTGCAAATGAATTTGTTCAGCTAGAAAATGTTGTTTACCCAAAACAGTCTATGAGGCATACTGGTCTGGTGAACCCGGAGAATACCAGATTGACTGTTCTTGTAAGATGGATTCTGAACAACTTTGGGGAACAGTTAAAGGTGATAGGCCTATATAATGCCATCAAGTGCACCGCTTATGGTTTTAGGCCAAACCCAGATTTGTTCTTGGCATTAGCGGAAAGGTATAATTACCGTACCGGCACTTTCATGACTCCAAGAGGCGAGATGGGATTCGCCCTCCATGAGATGGCATACATTTCTCAGCTGCCAACAGGAGATTTGCCATATGAAGAGTATATTCCTTTCATTGATGAAATGAATAAAATTTCCGAAGCCAACCCACTGGTTCTTCATGTATTTGAAGAATTAATGTGCCATTACAGTATATGTAAGGCTTTTTATAAGGCACAAGGTGTAGAAGGAGGTTCCAACTGCTATTCTTCTAAGTGGATGGCCTATTTATTCCAAGGCCGTACTGAAGAAGTTCAGAAGAAGAAGAAGACTGATCAATATGTCGGTCGCTTTAAACTCCTAAGTCAAGCTGGGATTGACAAACTAATCCAGGACACCACTCATGACGACATCATCATTGAAGAAGACGAAGACACCTACAAAGCTGGTGATAGGTTGGAGACCTATATAAAGCAATGTGGCCGAAAATTATCTGATGAAGGTCATCTGGCCGGATTTATATCCCTCTGGCTGAGAAAATTTGTAGTACCCGGCACCTGTTCAGCAGACAGGATGCACAGAGGAGTTGTTTTTGCAGCAGTCCGTTTGACTTTCGGGTACAAGATGGATTTGCTGACAGCAATGACATGCCGTCTGAATGCTGGCTTAAGGGCATATACAGACAGGATGTTTGAATTGGCGAAGAAGAAGCTCACAACTTTTCCCCGGGTAGAAATGCCCTTTACATATTTATTTGGGTGGCTGCTTATCCATTTCGAATCTCTCATGAATGTTGGAATGGCTAGACCAGACGATACCTTTTTGGAAAGATACCATCACACACCAAAGTGGAGGTATGACACTCTGACAGACTGTAGAACCATATTAAACAGGGAAGAATTATGGAGTTTCACTTATGTTCCTCCACCTGTTGGTTATGAAACCATGCCTGGGAAGTTGATTGATGGCATCGGTGCCAATGAGTTAGATGATATTCAACATGAATGGCTGAAGAGGATCAGGCCATCTCACTTTATCTGTCGCCGTGACGATGTCACCTATCTGGAGCCATATCTTCCGAGTAGGTTTGCTCGGCAATTTGGCTATGATCAGTTGCATGTGGGAAATGAAACGACATATTTTGGCCACCAAGGCGGATTAATCGATGGCGCCAGAGCTTGGATATACTATATTGCTAAAGGTACCGGAGCTACTTTTTCCATGCAAGATCCGGTTACTTATCGGAGAGGAGCTAGAATGTTGGTGTCTTATGCCAAATTCTATGTATCGGCTAATACCTTTGATAAAAAATTTAGCATCTTAGGTAAAAGCTTCATCCATGTTGATAAGAGATCAACCAAATCAGCCTTGCCAAGAGATTGTCATGACCGAGAAGATCCTCTGGCTACGATGAAGTTTTAAAGACTCTCTTCTCTGATGAACTTCATCAACCATTACATGTACCTATTGGAAGTGCTGAAGAGAGTGTATCTGCCGACAATACACCGAAAAGGAAGCGGGGCAAAGATGCTTCTGGGCCTGCTCCAAAAAGGGTTACTCGGGTAGAGGCTCGTAATCGTGGAAGACAAATCAGAGATGCGGACGAAGCAGGTAGTGACTCCAAAGATGATTATCCTACTATTCCACTAACAAAAAGAATAGGAAGGAAGGTGATAGTTTCAAAGACTAAATCTGTGATTTGTCTCGATGCAGAGATTCCCACCAATCGTGTCGAGCGATTGGTTTTAGAGAAGCAAGCTGTCCTTGCTTCTTCTGTAAAGACAGAACCTATTGAAGAGGATGTGCCTGAACCTGCTGAACCCTCTATGCCTTCTGATATGGATTTGATTCCGCCAATGACCGATGATGCGCAGGTGATTAGTCAACCCGCGGTAGAGGCCAAAAATCAGACTAAAACAGCTAATGACTTACTGATTTCGAGAGAATCAGTGAAGGAAGCCACTACTCTCAAGCCAATTATTGAAGTTTTAGAGAGCAATAAGAGTGACGACGAACAGGTTGACTATGAACCTTCGTCTCATTCCTTTGAAGAAGAGGACATGGAGATAGAAAATGGGTCAACATTCAGGGTTGACTACAGAGCCGGAGAAAATTCTAGAAATAGAAGTCCATGTTCCGAGTACTTCTGGGGCGGGCAGCAGTGAAATAAATCCAGTATCAGAAAACACTCTGAACAGACTACGAGCTGGGCTGAATGATCCAAAAGAAACAGAATACGAACCAGCTTCAGGTAATATTTTATTCAGCAAAGTTTTGTCTTTTCCTTGTCTTTTAATTTTGATCATGCTTCTTTGATTCCAACAGTTGTAGGAACTGCACCGGCAATGAGCTCGACTCAAGCCCCACTTGTCCAGACTGATATGGGTGAGGGGAGCTCACATTTGCCTAGTTCCCTAAAAGCACCCACCTCAGCTCCCAGAATAGAGGCTACTCCTGCTCCTTCCTTTACAGTTGCAGCGACTCCCGATTTTAAAATAGGGATAGCAAAGGTCATGGGGATGTATTCAGATATTATTTATTCATATCTGGATACATTCTCAAGGCGACTTATGAAGGATGAAACTATGTCTTTTTCGAGGCTTCGAGCGGCGATTAGTTTTCCGCTTTTAGCTTTGAGACAAGCTGGTTATGAGACCCAGTATGTCTTCTTTGAGCATCTCCTGGATGATTTAGAAGCAACCATCCATAAGTACTGGGAGATCAAAAAGGAGGATATTAAGTCTTTGACTGCAGCTGAGATTGCCCAATTAGAAAGTGAAGCTCAAGCTCAGCACACTGCTTTGAAAGAATTCCTCGCTCTGTCTTCTGAAAAGTTAATGGCGAAAGATGAAGAAATAATAACCACTCGTCAGAATATGGAGCATTTGGAGAAAGATGAAGCATCAAAAGCTGAAGAGCTTAAGAAGTTGAAGGAGGAGCTGACTCATCTTCAGGAGCGAATTGCCTCCATAGAAAAGGAGCAATCGAAGATTGCCACTGCTCGTATATCTGAAGCTGAACGCTGCCAACTTTTACAGCAAGAGGGGGAACTGATATAGGCTAATCATATTGAAGAGACAAACCGTCGTAGCTCTATTATCGTGGATTATGACCAACGAATGGTTGGAGTTGAAGTAGCAGAGCGAATCCATAAAGCTCATGAAGAAAAGATGAATAATGTAATTGTTCGTATTCAGGAGATAATTACTCCTCCTAAATAGATCTTTTACATTTTTTATGTGTTGAATTTTTGATACCCACTTGTAATCAATATTTTGACTTTGATTGAAGAAATGAATATCTTTGACTTGATTTCAATTCTGTGGATGATATTTTTGTAGAAAACATATTCAGAGGTAAATAATACATGACATATTTCAATAGAATAGAATATACAAATAAACTTTGTAATTCTATCAGATGATATTAAACCAACGATAATTTTAGTTTAATACTGATTAGAGAAAACAGAATTCAGATATAAAGATATCTTTGGACTCTATTTTCCATGATCATTGAACTCGAAAATCAAAAGACTAGATATCATTTCCATAGAATAGAAAATATGATACTGAGATAGAAAATTCAGAGGTAATATGGACGTGATTTTCTATACGAGATCTTTATTAAATCCACTGGGGATCTAATAAGACAGAATATCAAATTTTCTGGAAAGATGATACGTAGTAGAATATCAGTTTCCGCTGGGGATAACGATATCGAGGTAATTTTTGTAGGGAAAAATTGACTCTGATTTTATATTTGCTGGGGAATAATGAAAATATTATATATTGATGAAATTTATACATAATATTTCTTTAAGAATTTGCCATTGATAGGCATCATCGTGACTTTACCATCCATAGAGGCAAGCTGATATGCTCCATTAGAGAAGACTTTGTTTACTACTAATGGGCCTTCCCATTTCGTATTGAATTTGCCTTTGCTCATATGTGTCATAGTCATAGGATGTCTGATGGTAAGGACCAGTTCCCCTTCTGATATGCTCTGACTTTTACTTTCCGGTTAAAAGCTTTTGAAATTCGGGCCTGATACAGCTCGATATTTTGTTGAGCATACAATCGCTTTTCATCTAGAGCTTCCAGCTCTTGAAGTCGAAGACGATCATTATTTTTTGTTGTAAGTTCATTGGAGATTGCGATTCTCAGAAAAGGAATTTGGATCTCAAGGGGAAGAACAGCTTCACACCCATATACCAAAGAGAAAGGCGTACATCCGGTCGCATTGCGAACTGTAGTGAGGTAGGCCCATAAACATTCACCAAGCTTCTCGCTCCAGTTGCGTTTGTTGGAAGAAACAAACTTTTTCAAGTGTTTGATGATCGTTTTATTGAAAGCTTCTGCCAATCCATTAGCTGCTGGATTATATGTTGTAGAAGCTAAATTATTGATTCGATGGTCGTCGCAGAATCGAGTAAATTTTTGACTGACGAACTGCGGTCCGTTATCATGAATAATACGCCGAGGAACACCAAATCGATAAATGACATGATGTTTGACGAAGCTGATGACATTAGAAGTTTTGACTTCAGATAACGGGATTGCTTCAGCCCATTTGAAAAAGTAATCGGTTATTACTAGAATAAACCGATGTCCTTTTGATGATGGTGGGTTGATAGGACCAATGACGTCCATACCCCAAGCCTCAAAGGGCCATGATACCGCTGTTGGGTGTAAGAACACTGATGGTTGATGGATAAAGTCTGCATGAATTCACTACCAAAAAAACCAACTTTAGCGACGGCCAGATCCGTCGCTTATCCGTCGGTAACATAAATTACCGACGTAATGGCGACGGATATTTGATGAAAATGGCCGTCGGGAAAAACGTCGTCGCTAAAAAACGTCCGTCGCTAAGCCGTCGGACAAATAATTATCCGACGGACTAGCGACTGGTTAGCGACGGTTGTCTTTCACCTACTTAGCGACGGATTAGCGACATGTTCCCGTCGGTTTACATGCCATATAATATTAAAATATCCGTCGCTAATCCGTCGTCAATAGGTCGGTAAAAGCGTATCAGAGAGGTTCCTGATACGCAAAATCAGTCGCTATTCCGTCGCCATTCCGTCGTTAACCTCGATGTTATAGCGACGTATTAGCGACGGGTAGGTCCTCGGCCTGGTTCTGGAAAGCTTCCATATTTCCAGAACCATGTCGACGGATAATTGGTCGCTCATCCGTCGCTAGTCCGTCGTCATCCTCGACAGATTAGCGACGGATTAGCGACCAACTATCCGTCGCTAAGTCTCTGGAAACCTACCATATTTCCAGAACCATGTCGACGGATTCGCCGTCGCTAGGTAGTTGCTCTTCCGTCGGTAACTACAAAATATTTTATATCACCCAGGTAGCGACGGATATTCCGTCGCTCTTCCGTCGGTAACTGCAAAATATTTTATATCACCCAGTTAGCGACGGATATTCCGTCGCTCTTCCGTCGGTATCTGCAAATATTTATATAATCCGTCGCTAGTTAGTCGCTAGTCCGTTGCTAAATGTAACATCAATTAAAAAAAATTACAGAAACATTCTATTTCCTTTTCGTAAATATTACACATTCATAATATCCAATATCCAAACATCCATGTACGATCAACAAATATCCAAATATCCATCCAAACATCCATGTACGATCAACAAATATCCAAATATCCAAATTCATGATATCCAATATCAAATATCCAATAACAAATATCCAAATATCCAAATTCATAATATCCAAATATCCAAATTCATAATATCAAAAAATAGTACAAATATCATTTTCCCGGAGATGGATCGCGTGGTCGTCTCGGCGCCGCCTCGGCTCTGCGGATGTACTCTTCCACCATGTACGCCGGCACCTGGGACAACACATGCTCTGGAAGCGTGCGGAGCTGCTCTGCCGACATCATGTCCATGAGCCCAATGAGCGCAGTATCCGGTACCTGGCGGACCTCGGCATTACGGTCAAATGAATAACGTCCAGGGTCGGAAGGACCGACAACCGCAGTAGACGTACCGGGAGCAGACGGATCTGGACCGGGAGCAGAAGGACGCGGAAGGCGCTCCAGCACATCCGACATTAGACTCCGCATTTCCGACATATCGGAGGTGAGAGTCGCAAGCTGCGTCCTCATATCGTCCGACGGGGGCGCGGGAGGAGGCGGGGGCGGTGGATATCTCGGAGTCGCGCCCTGCAACGACGCCGCCAGGGAACCTACGCCGTAGACGCGCCCTTTATTAAAGCCACCGACAGACTCTACGAAGACGTCGTCGTAGCGAGCGGCCATAGAAGAGGGCGTCTAAGCTATCTAGCTAACATGTATACTTGCATTTACATTGTATCATAACTTGTATCTAGTTACCTTGCTAATCATGTATATACTCTTAACATATATGTGAAGACACTATACTAACATGTATTTAAATCAAGGTTCAAAGTATCGGTATCGGAATCGGTAGTATCGGCGGTATCGGTAGTATCGGCGATATCGGTAGTATCGGTAGTATCGGCGCGCGATATCGGTAGTATCGGCGGTATCGGTAGTATCGGCGGTATCGGTAGTATCGGCGATATCGGTAGTATTGGTATCGGCGATATCGGTAGTATCGGCGGTATCGGATCGAAGTATCGGATGTTTAGTGCAGGGTACGTGACATTGTGAAAGCAATACAAAGTAGCAGTAAAAGGTAATGTGATGCTCAAGCAGCAATGCACAAACTAAATATGTACAGGACATCTTGATGATGGCAATTTCATGACAAGTGCAGTATAAAATTTGTGTTCCTAGCAATATGGGTGGTGCACAGATGCTAGGATATGCGTCTAGGGTGTTTAGAGTGTTAAACAAACATGGTATAACCAAAACGACAGACTTCACACCACAGAACAGTGAACACAAAGAATAAATCATAACCCGAGCCTCCCCCTTGGCCAAATAACCCATCAAACCCTCTCCAATTCACATGGCACAGCCCACACATATATAACAGTATATTAGCAACATTATAGACTAATTACAATTGAAAATGGAGTGAGAACCCTGCCCCCATTCCCGACCCTCCCCCCCCGACCCTCCTGCCCCCATTCAACACCCCCCCCGACCCCCCTGCCCTCTCCATCCCCCACCCCCCGACCCCCCTACCCCCATTCAACACCCCCCCCCGACCCCCCTGCCCTCTCCACCCCCCACCCCCCGACCCCCCTGCCCCCATTCCCCACCCCCCCCGACCCTCCGACCCTCATTCCCCACCCCCCCACCCCCTGCCCCCATTCCCCACACCCCCCCGACCCCCTGACCCCATTCACCACCCCCCCGCCCTCTCCACCCCCCGCGAAGCCGACCCCCCCCCCCACTCCCCCCCCCTCCGGCCCCAAAACACAAAATTAGAGAAAATTAGAGAGAGAGAGAGAGAGAGAGAGAGAGAGAGACCTGGTAGAGAGAGAGAGAGAGAGCCGCGAGAGAGAGAGAGAGAGAGAGAGCCGCGCGCGAGAGAGGGAGAGCCGCGAGAGAGAGAGAGAGTTTTGGGAGGAATGAAAAATTCCCCCCCGTCGGTTCAATTTAAGTTAGGGCACAGAATCTAGCGACGGAATAGCGACGGAATAAATTAGTCGCTAAACCGTCGCCAATTAAAAGGTGTTTTCCGACGGCTATATCCGTCGCTAAGTAGTCGCCAAAGTTCCCGCCAATGTTATAAAGATTTTGCCGCCAACATTTGCGACGAATAAGCGACGAAAAATAATCCGTCGCTAATGTTCGTCGACTTAGCGACGGAAATCCGACAAATTTTTACATTTAAAATTGAAAAAATTATGTTGTGTTGTCTGTCGCTAATCCGTCGCTAAGATGTCGGAAATTGGTCGCTATTAGCGACGGAATCCTTCCGTCGCTAAAAGTCCGTCGGTAAAGTGGGGTATTTTAGTAGTGATTTGACAGGCTTTATATTTTCGAGCATATTGAATGGCGTCAGCCACCATCGTGGGCCAATAATAACCCATGCGTCGGATACGATCTTGAAGTTTAGGACCTGGTTGATGGGCTCCGTAAACACTATTATGTGCCTCACGGATAATCTGTTGTGCTTCTTCACCAGCGATGCATCGGAGGAGAAGACCGTCGTAGGCCCGACGATATAGTGTCTTCGTTGTATGATTATAATAGAATCTGAGAGATCGACGCCGGATAGATGCTGCTTCGCTCGGATTGTCGGGAAGTATGTCATACAACACAAAGTCTAAAAACGGACGTCTCCAGTCTTCATTTATGGCTTCTGTTTTGTTAGAAAAGACATATTCCATAGTAGAATCGGAAGAAGACGAGGACACTCTGTCAAACCTTAATCCATTGTTAAGGTTGGATGAAAGTTCATCAAGGTTGAGAGAATTTTCGTCTGGATTATGGGGAACACCCAAAGCCAAATTATTCTCAACATAGAATAGTTTTCGGTTATGAACCACTATCACTTGCTGACGTCTGATTGGTATGGCTAACACAGCGGCAAGATTAGCCAATGCATCGGCTTCTGCATTATAGGCTCGTCGAACATGTTCAATAAAGAAACCTTCAAAAGAGGAGGCCATAGAGAGTACTGCTCGATGATAAGGTATCAAATCTTGATGACGGACTTCATATGTTCCTCTGATCTGATTGATGATAAGCTTGGAGTCTCCATAAACTTCTAAATATTGAATAGCAAGTTGAAGACCGATGAGCAATGCATTGTATTCGGCTACATTGTTTGAACATGATTGATCCAGAGAATAAGCCCTTTGAATAGTTAGTCCTTCTGGGGATACGAGAACAATCCCAACTTCTACGACGATATCGCCATTAGGACCTATTCTAGATGCTCCATCAAAGAATAGATGCCAGGTAGGAGTTTCTTCAGAAACCAGATTCGAATCCAGAACTTCATCTGGAATCTCATCATATAATTTAGAATTTTTTGGAACCGCATGAGCTGCCAGAAAATCAGCAAGAGCCTATCCTTTAACTGACTTTTGAGGAATATAATGCATGTCGTATTGAGCTAACAAGATTCCCCAATTAGCTAGTCTAGAGTTGAGAATATCGGGTTTCTTCATCATAATTCTGATGAGATTCACTCTGGAAATGACGTGAATCGTTTGACCGATAATATAATGTCGCGTCTTCTGAACGGCAAACATTAATGCTAAGCATTCTTTCTCGATTGGAGAATAACGCGGTTCAGCACCTGTCATTGTGCGACTGAGACAATAAATAGCCTGTTCATGGCCATCTTTATTTTTCTGGGCGAGTAATGCACCGAGAGAATGATCCATGGCTCGAACATATAAAAGGAATGGTATTCCCGAGACGGGAGGTACCAAAACCGGAGGGTTCATGAGATACTGTTTGATATCGTCAAATGCTTTTTGACATTCTTCGTTCCAGACGAAAGATACACCTTTCTTTAGAAGTTTGTTGAATGGTCTGCAGCGTCCTGATAAGTTGGAAATGAATCTCCTGATATAAGCAATTCTTCCTTAAAATCCTCGTAGCTCTTTTAAGGTGCGTGGAGGACGCATCTCTTGAATGGCTTTGATCTTCTCGGGATCCACGTGTATACCTTTAGCGGTAATGACGAAGCCGAGAAATTTGCCACTAGAGACGCCCAGGAAGGACTTAGTAGGGTTCATTTTAAGTTGATGCTGACGTATTAAATCAAAGATAGTCTTCAAATCTTGGATATGATCCTCCTTTTGTCGACTCTTGACTGTAATATCATCAACATTCGACTGTTTTTTGGAGATGTTCGTGGAATATAGTGCTCATTGCTCGTTGATATGTTACTCCTGCATTTTTGAGACCAAACGGCATCACTGTATAACAGTACGTACCAATCGGCATTCTGAAGGAAGTATGTCTCTCGTCATCTGAAAATATTTTGATTTGATTGTACCCCGAATACCCATCCATGAATGACATTCGTTCGAAACCACACATGTTATCGATCATGATGTCGGTAATTGGAAGAGGAAACTCATCTTTAGGGCAAGCCGCATTGAGATCGCGAAAGTCTATACAGACTCGGATCTTGCCGGTCTTTTTGCGGACAGGAACGATGTTAGCCACCCATTCAGGATGTTGTTCCTCTCGAATAAATTCGGAAGCCATTAGCTTGTTGACTTCAGCTTCAATTGCATTCATAATGTCTGGACGAAATCGTTGTTGTTGTTTTTTGACTGGTTTAGCATTTGGCATGATATTAAGTTTGTGCGTTGCGATCTTCGGATCTAGTCCTGGCATATCCTCGTAGCTCCAGGCGAAGACATCGATATAATCATGAATAAGCTTGATCATGTCTTGCTTATCTATTTCTGAAAGACTTTCACTGATGAATATTGGTTTGGGGGACCCCTCTTCACCAACATCAATTTGGATCAATTTATCTTCAGTGGGAGGTTCTCTTTGCTCGATCCTGAATTCCCATTGGTTATCTAATCTTTGAGCCCATTGTTCTGATTCGGATGATATTTCAAAATCATCCTCATCTTCATCATTTTCTTGCGGGCCATCGGCAGAGACCATATTGATGGATAGAATAGAACGATGAAAATCGCCAATACTTATGTCAGAATCCCAAGAGAGGGAATCGAAAGACTCAGATCGTTCGTCTCCATCGGATTCTGAATCCTCATGGACTGCGTTGATAAAAGAGATAGGAGCAATGTAACCTAAACCACATTTTGTCCTTCCGTATGTTAATGGAGGAATTCGAACAGGCATTCTTCTTCCTTTTCCATTATTGAGGCTGGTTCTGAAGTCATAACCCATATTCTTGATAATATTTTTGGACTGCTGACTGTAGCGACGTAGTTGTAACCTTCCAGTATCGTCATTTTTGTCATCTTCTTCCAGGTTAGGAGGATTCTTGGGTCCTTTATAGAAGAATATTGGATTTTCTCCCAACTTTCTAATAGGGACCATGAAGTATGATTTTTGTATAGACTCTTCTGATACTTCTGTGTGAAGAGTTTGAACAACTCCTATAGTTAGTGGCTCTAAGCTATCTAGCAATTGTAAATAACTTTGTACATGATTACAGACATCAATATACTGTAAAGGAGATGCTTCATTAATATTAGATGCTGTATTTACAGAAGAAGGCTGAGCCTTATCAGACTTAGTCAAATTAATGACTAAAGGGGGAGAAGAAGAGCGATCAGAAGTTTTGTTTTGATTAAGATCGATAACAAAAGGCTCAGAAGAGGTGAGCTCCCTTGAAGAAGATCGTGGATAAGTAGTACATCCACTGACCGGAATGACTAGAGTATCTGATCTAGCCTGAGAAGATGGAGGGGGAGTGGTGCGTCCACTGACAGGAATTATCAGCGAACTTTGTGGAGTTTGGGAAGACAATACAGTAGTACGTCCACTGACAGGAATTATCAGTGAACTTTCTTCAGATGGTTTAAGAGACTGTGGATGAGTGTGTAACGCCCCAGTCCCAAAATACGTAGGATTAGGAACATAGACATGCCAGCTGTATTCATACGAAGTACACTCCAATATATGGAAACCTCGTATGAGTACATAAGCTGTAAAATGCAGTAGAACCATAACTAATCTCATCCACGCAAAATAAATAAATAAAAGACATCATATAAAGATAATAAATTGTCTTGATACAATATGTTGGGAGGAGACAAATTCACTACCAACAAAATAAGAAAATAAAATACATGGAAAATGAAATGAGTGGCGAGCGAAGCGAAGACGATCCAAATGCAATCATCCTCGAAGAAGTAGCGATGATCACGGCTAAAGCTAGAACACCTACGAAACATAAGAGCATACACCTGGCAAGACAACCAGGTCCTCAGAGGGACGTAACAAGACACATAATATCATGCCATATAACTGAATAAATATTGCTCAAATAATTAAGGGACACATACAATAGGGTACCTAGCCGTACTATAGTGAATATGCAATAAAGAACAAACCTTTGACGCATGGGCCGGCTCAGTCAGGAATCAGGAATCAGGACCGTACCTCCCACTGGAGATAACCGGCTATCAGGACAGTACCTCCCACTGGAGATAACCGGCAATCAGGACAGTGTATATATGACCCATACGCTAAGGAGATGTTCTTCCCACCCAATGTCTACCATGTTGTATCCACAACAGTAACCTCTATAACCGCTAAGTCAAACTAGCATGCAATCTCTATTAGCGGTTATTCCTATCGCACGGCTTGTACCTACTGGTGGCCAGCCAATCACGTACTTCCGTGTTCTACATGCGACACACAACTTCGTGGTACAACGTGTCAAGGCCAATGAATGCAACACACAAGGTGGTCCCTTAAATCTAGGTTTAATATGAGAAAAATAATACATAGCAGGAAATATAAATGAACAGTAACTTCTAACAGGTTATGCCATGTATCACAGTTTATTTTGCATAAAAAAAAAGTAATGCATGAAATATGAGCTAAAATAATTAAACAGCAAATGGCAAGGTGTCTTGCCTGATGTCCAAGTAAGGTAAGATGATGTCCTGGCGATGAATCAACAACAGCGCACAAAGAAGAAGGTACAGGAACAACTTCAGATGCTGAAAATAGTTTATTATCTAATTATAATTAATACTGCACCTATTACATTTATTTAATAAATTCTAAAGTTAGGATATGGTATAGGTTTTCGTATTAGCTTTCCAAAAAACTAAACGGATCGCATTTTCATTTTCGGAATCTCCCGAAATCGCAAAAATACTGAAACACGTTTATTTTTGGGACACTAGATACTCAAACAGTTTTGTAGAAATCTATAGAACGAATTTTGTCTATTAAAATATGTTTGTGGAAACCTTACCTCGATACACTTCTTTTAAAAAAAATTGGAGGCGAAACGGAGTTCGGAGCTAGGAGATATCGTCGTTCCAAGTTGCTCTTGCTGCTAAAAAGCGGGGCTGAATTTATGACGAAAAAAACAGAGAAATTTTGACAAGGATGATTTGAAAGATGATTTGTGGTGAAAATAATATGGAGGAGTACCTGCCTATTTATAGGATGTGAAAATTCCCAATTAGATAAGAATTATGATTCCTTTAAACCCAATTTAGATATTTCCTAATTTAATTTAAAAGCAATCAAATCCAAATCCAAATCCAAATCCAAATCTAATTTAAATCAAATCAAATTCTCTTAGTTTAAAATCAAATCAATTAAATCCAATTTAAATCTATTTAAATTTTTAGCTCAAAATCAAATGGAATAAATAAATTTTGAATATTTAACTATTTAAATAAATCCAAAAATCAAATCAAGATTCAAATGGCCATAATAACTTCCAAATATATTTTTCAAAATACCAATAATAATAATTTCAAAAATAATAATATTTTTAAATATATTTTTGCATAATAAATCTCAAAAATTATATTTTTATTTAAATTAAACTAGCAAATATTTATGAAATATATGTATGCATGAATAATATTATTTATTCCAAATAAAAGGCCATTCATAAATAAAATCATAAATTTAGGAAATTTTGATGGCTAAATTAAATATTACATATATTATTTTGAAACTATAAAAATAAAAAATATTTTTCCCAAAATATGTACACTCGCACATATTCGCACTCGTCGAGCAACTACGAAAAATAAAATTTCGTGCGCGACGTACAATACGACTATACGACGTACAATACAAAAATTTTAAATCAGTACCAAATTTAATATATATAAAAATATAGTAAAAATTTAGGGGTTTTACATCCTACCCAACTTAAAAGAATTTTATCCTCGAAATTAAGAATTAGGAGGGGTGAGAAGGCACAACGGTAGATAGGTGGGTTTAAGGAAGTTTATATGGTCGTAGTCTAGGTTGAGTGTATGATTAAGAGACGATTGTAATAACTCTTAAATTCAAGTGATTAGAAAGTCAAGATTGTAAATTTAGTGTCGAGGGAAAGGTCGAGTAGTTCAAGACAAAGATATGGTTACATTTGGTGGTAATGGTCATGGTGATAGGACAGTTAGAAGAGTTTTAGTACGACGCTTTCGTCCTTCTAAAATAGTGGAAGGCGAACGCAATATAGAGTTCGAAGGAGGCGTTATCGAATACGAATACGTGGTTCAAAGGCGACCGAATAATTCAAAAGGAGTTGTCAAGGCAGTCACGGATGGGACTCTAGAGGACAAGTTTAGCTATGTCCCCATCCACGTAGGATAATATGTGATAAGAGAACCAAAGTGCACTCGGTTGATCAGACCATTATGCACCGGTTCTGATTAGACAATATGTTAGTGGGTGCACCCAATAAAATATGTCATGATCAAGCTTGATAACGAAATAAGCTTGCAAAACTGAAGCTACGTTAGCAGCGTGAGATAGTCAAAATATGAGCAAGGAAGGTACTGATGAAGGAAATTTTAAATAGTCCCAGATCTTTTAAGATCAAGGCTCGCCCGAAGTTCGGGCCTATACAGTTGTCTTGGTTGACTAGCAAAGTTAGGGTCCTCTGAACTTATAGGCTAAGCAAATTTATCCACATAGGTCACAAGGACAAAGGCTTTGTTGGGCCGTGAGGTATTCTACCCAACTTACAAGAGTTAAACTAGTAATGGGATGTGACAATGGGTTAAGCAATCAAGATAAAGCACAAATTTAAGCAATTAAGGAACTAAGTAGAACAAAATTCACCTATCGGGTTAAGGGATTGAGTAAAGGTTGGATCTCTTAATTGAAGTCGGAAAGTATTTTGGTATCATGGTAGAGGTTATAGTTTGGCCATTTTGACCAGAAGGTCCTATCATGAAAATAGTGTACAAGGAGACGTGTTTTAGTGGGACATGATACATCTACATGAAGGTGGACTTGTCTAGGTCTTACATATGAAATTTGTTGGAAGAAAAAGTGTAGTGTTGTACTCCAAATATACAAGTCACGGTAGGGGACGCCAGAAGATCAAAAATAGAAAGTGGAAGTTCACGAGGTGATAATTAATGCACAAAATAAGGAAGATCGAGTTAAAGCGTGAAATAAAATTAATTAAAGAATCCATTAAAAATAATTTAGAAACACAATTCCGGAGAGAAGATAGTCTCCTAGATGAATACAATTAAGGAACCATTAACTCATTATTCAAATTGCAAATGGGTTAGAAGGTCGCAATTAAAAGATCTAGAATTGAAGGAAGGTCGAGTAAGTCGAGGTGAAAATACAGTCACATAGCTGGGTAGATGACTAACAACACTTGTATATATACTATTATCATGGTCATGAGTGACATGGCAATTAGTGTGGAATACTTCTATCTCATTAGGGCTACCTTTGTGGCCTATCATTAATATTTTAACTCAAGTTTCCTCCAAAAGTTTTTAAAAAATAAACTTTCAAAAATATACCACCAAAATTTGTATTTACTCCAAGCTGTTCAAATTTATCAAAAAAATTTAAATCACTCTCATAAATCTCAAAGCAAAATTTTATCACGTTACTACTAACCTTTTCCAAAATTAACGTTTAAATTCAACTATTTAACTCAAGAGTTCATAATTTACGAATCCATAAAAATTTCACAATCAATCAAAAATTTAACACTCTAAAATTTTCAATTAATTTATAATAAAACTCTTAGCATATTAAAAGCAATCTCAAAAAAATTAAGCTCAATGCTCTAATCAATTTTAACTTCTATTCATGCTAAGTTATTACAACAAAATCACAACTTTTTAAATGGTAACTTTCTTTAATCAATCAAAATAACTGTCCATCACATCTTTCGAAATTCACCAAAAAATTTAATATTAGCAATCCCACATTAACTAAAATTTCAAATAATCTTATCAGTCAAAATCTTTTTTTTTACCAAAAATCTAAATAGATTTGTAAATCCTCAATCATATGACACAATTTAAAATAAAGAAAAATTCTCAAAAATTGTTTTCATAACTTTCAAATATTTTAAACCAAAATTCACCGTCATTACTTCCCCTTAAAATTTAAAATTTTATAAACACGAAAATCGCAAGTTGTACAACTCCGTTTAAATAATTCCTACGACCATTTTTAAAAGCTAAGATCATTTTCAAACCAAATCTATAACTGTTCAAGGTGCATAACTATAATACAATAAATCATGAACATTAAAACTCAAAAATTAAATAAATTTTGTACTTGTTCAAAGATGTATATCTATCATCCAAACTCATAAATATCACAACTCGAAAAGCAAATCAATTTTATACTTGTGCAAGGATGTATAACTATAATCCAATAAATCATAAATATCAAATCTTTGAAAATCAATCAATTTTTTTTAAACCAAGTATGAAATTATATAAATTCTCTGGTGTTTACTATTTAGAAATCTCAAGGTTAAAACTTTCCGTGGTAATATCCTACTTTACAAATTACTAATCATTAAATCACACTAAAAAAAATCCTTTAACTCAATTAGAGTCTTAAATGTATTCCAATTGCCAATATAACCATTCTAGCCATATGTTTGACCTATGAGCATATACTAGTGTAGTCATCTTTCTAGTTGACACTAAGCACGAAAATAAGAATCAACGGTAGAAAGAAATCAAGCAAGATACAATTCAAGGAAGTCGAACAAGAGTTCGGAATTTGAAGCCAAGGGAAGAGGTCAAGCTATATGGATGAGATTCCTATAATTCCAATCCTATGTTGCAGGTTCACATCGGTACAATAACGTAACCGAAGTGACAAACTCGACCTGCATGGGCCACCACAAAAACATGTAACGCCCCAGTCCCAAAATACGTAGGACTAGGAACGTAGACATGCCAGCTGTATTCATACGAAGTACACTCCAATATATGGAAACCTCGTATGAGTACATAAGCTGTAAAATGTAGTAGAACCATAACTAATCTCATCCACGCAAAATAAATGAATAAAAGACATTATATAAAGATAATAAATTGTCTTGATACAATATATTGGGAGGAGACAAATCTACTACCAACAAAATAAGAAAATAAAATATATGAAAAATGAAATGAGTGGCGAGCGAAGCGAAGACGATCCAAATACAATTATCCTCGAAGAAGTAGCGATGATCACGGCTAAAGCTAGAACACCTGCGAAACACAAGAGCATACACCTGGCAAGACAACCAGGTCCTCAGAGGGACGTAACAAGACACATAATATCATGCCATATAACTGAATAAATATTACTCAAATAATTAAGGGACACATACAATAGGGTACCTAGCCGTACTATAGTGAATATGCAATAAAGAACAAACCTTTGACGCATGGGCCGGCTTAGTCAGGAATCAGAAATCAGGACCGTACCTCCCACTGGAGATAACCGGCTATCAGGACCGTACCTCCCACTGGAGATAACCGGCAATCAGGACAGTGTATATATGACCCATACGCTAAGGAGATGTTCTTCCCACCCAATGTCTACCATGTTGTATCCACAACAGTAACCTCTATAACCGCTAAGTCAAACTAGCATGCAATCTCTATTAGCGGTTATTCCTATCGCATGGCTTGTACGTACTGGTGACCAGCCAATCACGCACTTCCGTGTTCTACATGCGACACACAATTTTGTGGTACAATGTGTCAAGGCCAATGAATGCAACACACAAGGTGGTCCCTTAAATCTAGATATAATATGAGAAAAATAATATATAGCAGGAAATATAAATGAACAGTAAGTTCTAACAGGTTATGCCATGTATCACAGTTTATTTTGCATAAAAAAAATAATACATAAAATATGAGCTAAAATAATTAAACAACAAATGGCAAGGTGTCTTGCCTGATGTCCAAGTGAGGTAAGATGATGTCCTGACGATGAATCAATAACAGCGCACAAAGAAGAAGGTGCAGGAACAACTTCAGATGCTGAAAATAGTTTATTATCTAATTATAATTAATATTGCACCTATTACATTTATTTAATAAATTTTGAAGTTAGGATATGGTATAGGTTTTCGTATTAGCTTTCCAAAAAACTAAACGGATCGCATTTTCGTTTCCGAAATCTCCCGAAATCGCAAAAATACTGAAACACGTTTATTTTTGGGACACTAGATACTCAAACAGTTTTGTAGAAATCTACAGAACGAATTTTGTCTATTAAAATATGTTTTTGGAAACCTTACCTTGATACGCTTCTTTTAAAAAAAACTGGAGACGAAACGGAGTTCGGAGCTAGGAGATATCGTCGTTCCAAGTTGCTCTTGCTGCTAAAAAGCGGGGCTGAATTTATGACGAAAAAATAGGGAAATTTTGACATGGATGATTTGAAAGATGATTTGTGGTGAAAATAATATGGAGGAGTACCTGCCTATTTATAGGATGTGGGAATTCCCAATTAGATAAGAATTAGGATTCCTTTAAACCTAATTTAGATATTTCATAATTTAATTTAAAAGCAATCAAATCCAAATCCAAATCCAAATCCAAATCTAATTTAAATCAAATCAAATTCTCTTAGTTTAAAATCAAATCAATTAAATTTAATTTACATCTATTTAAATTTTTACCTCAAAATCAAATGGGATAAATAAATTTTGAATATTTAACTATTTAAATAAATCCAAAAATCAAATCAAGATTCAAATGGCCATAATAACTTCCAAATATATTTTTTAAAATACCAATAATAATAATTTCGAAAATAATAAATATTTTTAAATATATTTTTGCATAATAAATCTCAAAAATTATATTTTTATTTAAATTAAAGTAGCAAATATTTATGAAATATATGTATGCATGAATAATATTATTTATTCCAAATAAAAGGCCTTTCATAAATAAAATCATAAATTTAGGAAATTTTGATAGCTATATTAAATATTACATATATTATTTTGAAACTATAAAAATAAAACATGTTTTTCTCAAAATATGTACACTCGCACATATTCGCACTCGTCGAGCAACTACGAAAAATAAAATTTCGTGCGCGACGTACAATACGACTATACGATGTACAATACAAAAATTTTAAATCAGTACCAAATTTAATATATATAAAAAAATATAGTAAAAATTTAGGGGTTTTACAGAGTGATACGCCCTTTTACAGGAATAACAAAGGTGTCGACTTTTGATGTCTCATCGTCGTCATCCATAGCTTGCAAGACTTTTGAGTATTCATCTTTGTACATGCGAGAGTCATTGAAGTAAGCTTCAACTCCTCTGAATGGATAGAGATCTGCAACTTCCTTTTGAACCTCTCCATTATCATCAATATATTTAAAACATTGATGAAGAGTCGAAGGAACAATATTATGTTCATGCAAGAATGGTCTCCCAAATAGAGCATTATATGAGCAACCATGATTGTCAATGATGTAGAAAGTAACCTTAATGTGAAGATTGTCTATTTGAAATTTGAGACGAATCTTGCCCAAAGGCTCACTTTTTCCTTGATTAAATCCCAGGATGGTAGTGATAGTACTGGAAAGACTATGCACGGGTATTTTCAGTGCATCTAGCATAGTCTTTGGCATAATACTGAGAGCGGACCCTGGATCAATCAGTAGACGATCAACCTTCATAGAATCGACATATCCTGTATAATATAAAGGACGGTCATGTCGATTATCTTCTAGCAGCATATCGTCCTGCGTAAAGGTAATGTTTGGAATTAATTCCAATATATTATGGCAATGAAAACGAGAGACTGATTCTGTTTTCGGCTTCTTGAGGAAAGTCAGGAAGGTTTCTGCTTGCAACAGCACTTCACTCAGAGTTTCTCGAGTCTCTTTAGAGAGGCGTAAGAGCTCGAAGATTGACAATTTAACTGGTGTATTGGCTAGTTGAGCCAATATATCAAAATTATAAGGCCTTTCAAGCCATGTAGGAGATGACTTCTTCAATGGTTTGTCGAAGCGGACTTGTTGTTTGCCTTTGTCAGCTGCTGTTGGTTTAGAAGGAACAGTCTCAACATGAACATCTGAAGGTCCTTCATTAGAGATTGATGTTGGAGTTGTAACCGGAGGGACATCAGGAATTTCTTCAGGAATTTCAGCATAATCTTTCAGATATATTTTTCCTGACCGAGTTCCGGCAAGAACTTCGATTTCAGGCTCAGGTTCAGGGTCTACCGAAACCATGTTGCAATTCTTCATCTTGCTCTTGGCTCTTTTGTGCTTGATGAGAGTTTAATTCTAGAAACCAAGGCCAACACGAGATTGATTGTCTCATAGTGATGGCTAAAGGTGCTTGGAGTCCTTTGCCTGAGTTTAAACTAGGAGCAGTGGCTAAATCATAACCCATCTTCGCCATTAATTCACGAGATTGTAAACTATATAGATGGAATACAGGCGTATATCTATCTTCAAATTGAGGTACAGTTTTTACTTCCATAGAGGGTAAATTTTCTGCCAAGATAAAAGTAGAGGTTAGAGAAAGATTGGGTGTGATACTAGAAGTCACATTGCATGACTTAGTCTTCCCAGGCTTCTTTTTAGACAAAGGAATCTTCCGAGGAGAAGAAGAAGACGTCTGGAACTCCGTCATTAAATTCGGGTGAATCCACATGATCTCTCCCTTTTTAGTTGTGACAGGAACAAGTCCTTCATTCTGTGCTGGTGGGATGTTCACAACTTCAAGAGTTGCTTTGGGGATAGGAACAATCCCACTTTCCACCATTAACGGAGGGAAGTCATCGAACTGTATTGAAATCACATTTGCTGTGACTATCTTGTCTTTAGGTGTCAGTGTCACAGCTCCTGATTTAATCATTTTCTGGATCTTTCATTTTAATACATAGCAAGACCGGATTGTATGACCCAGCATTCTATGATATGGACAGTATTTTGGATGATCCGTCTTATTGGCTTCATCAGGCTTTTTGATTTCTGGCAATTGTATCTTGTTACCTTTGAGCAAGCATTCAAAGATACCCTGAACCTCGTCATCGTCGAAAGAATACTCTTCCTTCGGCCGAGGAAGTCCCTGTTGTTGATTTGTTGGAGCTGGGGCAGCTTGGGTAGTTATTATCTCTTGACTATTGCTCTGGAGATTGACTTCAACAGCCTCTTTTCCTTTGCGATTGTTGGGTCGAGCACTATTACCAGTACTCTAATTTGATTCCTTGGGAGTCATTTGTACCCCCAGGCCTTTGAAGGTCTCAGCACTGACTTCGACGGCTTTGGCACTAACAATGAAAGAAGGCCAATCTTGGAATTGAGTGGACCCTGTCCACATGTTGATGATTGGTAAGAGATTCGACTTGCAAGTGTCGATAGTAACAGCATCAGGAGTTCCGAGAGGCATTTTGAGGGCTTCTCTTCTGAATCTTTCAATGAAGCTCTCCGTGCTTTTATTATTTTTCTGTTTAATTCTTATGAGGGCCGACATGGTCGTGTCGTTGACGCCTTCATAGAATCGTTCTAGAAATATCTGTTTGAATCCAGAAAATAAAGTAATACACCCATCAGGAAGACTTCGATACCATTCATAAGCGGTTCCTTTAAGACAACCTACGAATACCCGAGTGAGGAGGGCATCGCTTGGTTGCAACTGATCAGTCATTACTTCAAAGTGATTAATGAACTGACTTGGGGAGGTAGTCCCATCAAAGAAAGAGATGGTCGGAGGTTTGTATTTTGGTGGATACGATACCTCCTTCCATTTTATGGGATAAGGCTGTTTGATACCCAATCTTTGTAAGCCATCTTTTTGCATGAATGCTTCGAACTGAGACCGAAGATTTTTTAACTCTTCAGTGACAGCTCCGGAAGATTGCGGTGTTGTTGCTTGTTGAGTATAATTGGGAGGAGGGACTGCAGCATATGTATCACCTCCAGCTCCGGACTTACTTGGAGTGGGTTGTACAGGAACATTAGACTTTACCCCCGGAATAGTAGAGGGTTCTGGGTTTGGGGCAACAGGAGTATTTAATACCACTGGTGGCCCTGTTGGTTGAACTTGCTGAGTTCGTTGTTACATAAGAGTATGCATAGTAGTCAATGTATCTGCCATAGTTCGTAATTGTTGTTCCAAGGAAGAAATCCTCTGTTCATGAGCTTCAGTGCTAGTCGAAGGCTCTTGATTACCATCTACCATATAAGTGGTAATCGTTCGAGGAATAGACGACGAAATAGTTTGTTCTGAATCATCGCTGTGAGAGTCAGTATCTTTCTCGGGGCTATTTACGGGAGTTAATACCGGGAAGTTGGACTCTCCAAGGAAGTCCTCTGTGATCTTTGGATTATCACTTGGATGAGAAGAAGAAGAGACCCTGGTCGAGGCTCCGATCCTGGATCGAGTGTCGAGGTAAACACCATCTTCAGAATCTGACATAGCATCAGATCGTATTCTACCCCCAATATTTCTGGAGGTCATGTTGATAGAAGCATAAAGAGGTTCGTCTTCGTCCAGTATTAGTTCATATTGAATCCATTCGAAAACAGATCGTCTTTTTGGTGAACAACAACACTGAATCACAACCCGAGGTTGGAAGTTACAACCATATTTTTTATGGCAAATATGAGCAATGTCATAGCCAGATGGAGTGTCGATTCTCCGTTTGTTTTGCAAATGTTCCCGGAGATCTGTAGGAACAGATTGGGAAGTACTTGAAGATAGTTTCTGTGTAGAAACTTGTCTTTTATTCTTCTGTCTTCTCGGTTCTTGAGTGTATAAAGACCGATTAATTTGAGCGATATAGTTCTTGGCATATTCTGCATCAGGGTCTAGTATACTTGTCTCAGTTTGATAAGGCTTCTTTATACCGGAAGTGGAACCGAGATGATTCTGGTTAAGCTTGTTACGAAGATCCGTAGGAGATATGACTTTAGTATCAGTCTTGGATACTTGTAATTTGCCTTTCTCAGATCGAGAAATTTTGAGAGAAGGAAGATGGATATTATTCCGACTGGGAGTCGGTAATAATCCATCTTTAGAGGAAGTAGCCAAAAGGCATTTTCCTTTGTTTGATCTAGTAAAAGTACTAGTCAAATTAACTCCAGAGGTAAAGACCTTAGGAGTAGAGGAGTTGACTAAAGAGTCTTTCTCCTTGGTTGGCATAAGATGTGCAATTTATGGAGGAATTATTTGTATGTTCTATGGAAGAGAACCCCCAGCCTGATTTTGAGAAACAGTCAAAGGACTTTATTGGTTGCCATACGCTGACTTCAGTTTGGACTTCTGGTCATATGCTGCCTTTTTACTAGCATACGCTAGCTTTGGCTTAGCGTACGCTGCCTACTGTTGGCTTTTATTGTACGCTGCCTCTGCCGTACGCTGCCCTTTGACTGCCATACGCACAGAGTCATTAATGGCTAAAGAGCCGACTGCTGTCGTAAGGGTAGAAGGAGAAGAGACTTTGATATGTCCAGAGATGGTTTTCCTTGGACACGCTGACTTGGTTAAAGAACCCACTTTGTCAGCGTGACTAGGAGAAGCCACTGTTGTCGTGTTCAGAGAAGCCGGGGCGTATTTCGTTGAAGTTGGAGACGTGTTCTTGTCAGCGTGAGTGACAGAAGCGTCTCGGGCCGTCGAAGAAGACTTAGGGACATAGATAGAGCATCCCTTCTTCTTGGCACCAAGAAGAGCGGAGGAAGCAGTTCGGCTCTCCTTCGTTTTGAGCATTTCTTCATAAGCAGATTGGTCAAATTGTACAACCATCACTTTCTTCGTCGAGCCGATCGACGAAGTATCGCATTGAGTTGTTGCTATCTCGTTGGAAGAGACAGCTTTCCCCAGCAGAGTCGCCAATTTTTTTTTCATAAATAAATTCACTTTATTTATTGTGTTTCTGGAAAAATTACAACTATAAGAATCTGATCTAGAAGACGATCACTTTATCCCTTGGACGATGCGATGAAGAAAACTCGAACTTTGAAGAACTTGGACAGCAACTGGGCAATCTCTCTGTTCTCTCTGAATTGAATGTCGTGTCTATTGAAGATAAAGAAACTCTCTTTTATAGAGTTCTTGATAACTGTTCTGAAGCATAAGCTCAGTCAGTTACTTGACGTGTGCATAACTTGCAGGGACACGTGGCAAATTTTGATGGAGACACGTTGGAGTGCGGTTGAAAGTAGTAGAATATATCTAAGAGAGATTGATGGCATGGATGCCACATTGCATAACTTCTGAATAAGTGGGTACCTGAGTACAGGATACGTGAGAACGTGTGTTTACTGTACGTTTGAAGTCATCTTGAATGCATTTGCTGTGATACGCTGTCTTTGTTGAAAAAGGAGTCATACGCTGACTTGGATAGTATAGAGTCATATAAAGCTGATACGCTCACTTTATTAACAAGGAGTCGTATGGAGTCCATACGCTCACTTAATTGACAAGGAGTCGTATGGAGTACATACGCTCACTCGATTGACAAGGAGTCGTATGGAGTCCATACGCTCACTTGATTGACAAGGAGTCGTATGAAGTCCATACGCTCACTTGATTGACAAGGAGTCGTATGAAGTCCATACGCTCACTTGGTTGACAAGGAGTCGTATGAAGTCCATACGCTCACTTGGTTGACAAGGAGTCGTATGAAGTCCATACGCTCACTTGGTTGGCAAGGAGTCGTAAGCATTGAGGGAGTAGACACGTGGCTGTCCTCAATCTTCTCAAATATGCCATATCTTCTAATAACTGACAAATATCTCTCGAGCGTCGTGTTACAGATATGATGGCTGACAGACTGTCAAAAATGACAGTAATGATGGCTGTGCATTTATGATGGCTGATGAGCTATCCTCGTAAGAGACAAAATCAATTCTCGAAAACCCATACGACGGTTAATTTTCATAGGGCAGCTGTCTTTGCACGAAAGACGAAGTGACAGATTCATCCTCCATTAAACATATGCTGTGCTGTCATTCAAAAAATAATAAAATATTCACTGAGCGTACGGATTTGGCTGAGCGTATGGCCTTGAGCGTATGGCTTTGGCTGAGCGTATGGCTTTAGCTGAGTCTTATGTCAGCGTGTCACAATTTTTCATACCCTACAGCAGTTCCAACAGGGACTGCATTTGGACATCTTGTTGGCAGTTGAGCAGTTCGAGCACCAGACGTTCGATGCAGTTTTAAGAGCAGCTAGGAGGTATGAGTACACCTCCCAGAGGATCGTGGATAGGACCGGAGGTAGGAAGCGGTCCCACAGTCAGATGCACCAATCATCAGCCCCAGCCCCGGCAGCTAGAAGTTTGACCATTGGAACTCCGAGGCGGGCGGCCTCAGTGACGTCGGTTCAGTATTCGACCTCGATGTACCCGCAGCAGCAGAAGCAGAAGCGGACTTCCGCGATGGGATATTCTCATTACGGAAAGCCAGGCCATGTGGTGGCAGATTGTCGTAGAGCGCAAGGATTGTGCCTAGCTTGTGGAGCGGCAGATCACAAGATAGGAGCCTGCCCGAATAGGGGTAGTTCGTCCTCTTCCAACCTAACCAGTCTATCGGTTAGGGGACCAGCACCTGTGCAGCAGCAGCAGTACCCGAGGCTATTGTTGCCTCAGGCCCAAGCATTCCAACAACAGTGTGCCCAGGCTCCAGTGCAGAGCAGACAGAGAGGTTTCCAGCAGAGGGGACCCGCAGCTAGAGGTCAGGCTATGATGATGGCTATGGAAGAAGAAGTTACACCAGGTGAGGTAGTGGCAGGTACTATTCTCGTCAACTCCTTTCCAGCTTCAGTATTATTTGATTCTGGTGCATCGCATTCATTCATGTCTGCACGATTTGCGATACGGATAGGATTGGAGCCAGAGTCATTATCAGTAAGGCTCAATATACTTACTGGTAATAGTCTTGTGGGAGTTGATCGAGTGTTTTCCTCATGTCGGATCGAAGTTAGCGGTAGAGAGTTCCCCGCTAGATTTATAGAATTTCCAATGGCAGACTATGATGTAGTCTTAGGCATGGATTGGTTGAGGAACCAGTATGCTAGGATAGACTGCCATGTTGGCAGAGTTGTTTTCAGCATTCCAGGAGAGCCAGAGTTTTTCTTTTCCAGAGGAGCAGTGGAGCCATCTTCCCCAGTGTTGCGGATGGCAGTAGCAGCAGTACAGTTGCCCAGGATAGTAGAAGAGTTTCCAGATGTCTTCCCAGAAGAACTTCCAGGGATGCCGCCAGAGCGGGAGATCGAGTTCACTATAGACTTGGTCCCCGGAACAGCACCAGTATCAGAGCGAGTCTACAGGATGGCGCCTTCAGAGTTGGAGATTTTGTACAAGATGATTGAAGAACTCAAGGCCAAGGGATTCATTCGTGCAAGTGGATCGCCTTGGGGAGCCCCGATGCTTCTTGTGAAAAAGAAGGATGGTACATCCAGGCTATGTGTAGATTATCGTACCTTGAACTCAGTGATAATCAAGAACAGATACCCTCTCCCGAGGATAGATGACTTGTTTGATCAACTCAAGGGGGCTTCAGTGTTTTCGAAGATAGACTTGCGGTCAGGATACCACCAGATCAGAGTCAGAGAGCAGGACATCTCGAAGATAACGTTTAGATCGAGATATGGGCATTGGGAGTTCCTTGTTATGCCCTTTGGAGCGACCAATGCGCCGGCGGTATTCATGGACCTCATGAATCGCATTTTTATGCCTTACTTGGATCAGTTCGTGATCGTGTTCCTAGATGATATCCTGGTCTACAGCAAGAGCGAAGCAGAGCATGAGCGGCATCTCAGAGTTGTCCTCCAGACGCTTAGGGAGCATCAGTTGTACGCCAAGTTCAGTAAATGCGAGTTCTGGCTTGATCGTATTTCGTACTTGGGTCACATCATTACTCGAGGAGGAGTGGAAGTGGATCCCCAGAAGATTGTGGCTATCGAGTCATGGCCAGTACCCAGCTCAGTGGCAGAAGTTCGCAGCTTCCTTGGATTGGTCGGCTACTACCGGCAATTCGTTTCAAATTTTGCATAAATTTCAGCACCGATGACCCAGTTGACCCGCAAGGATGTGCAGTTTTTTTGGACAGCAGAGTGTCAGGAATCATTTGAGAAGTTGAAGCGAGGTTTGATAACAGCTCCCATTCTCACACTTCCAGATGGGACCGGAGGATTCACAGTTTATTGCGACGCTTCAGGCAGAGGATTGGGGTGTGTCTTGATGCAGCATAGGAAGGTAATATCTTATGCATCACGTCAACTTCGTGATCATGAGAAGACTTACCCGACCCACGACTTGGAACTGGCCGCAGTAGTGTTTGCACTTAAGTTGTGGAGGCACTACTTGTACGGAGATAGAGTGAAGATATTTACTGATCACAAGAGCCTGAAGTATGTTTTCACCCAGAAGGACCTTAATATGCGGTATCACCCGGGGAAGGCCAACGTTGTAGCAGATGCGTTGAGCCGGAGAGCCGGAGTTTATTTTCTAAAGGCGCAACCAGAGTTATTGGCAAATTTTCAGAAGATGGGAATTGAAGTGGTTCTTCCTTCCAGTGTGGCATTGATGGCCAGTCTACAGGTTCAGTCCAGCATAGTTGAGAGGATCCGGATGGCGCAATCTATAGATTCCAAGCTTAAGCGGCTCAGAGCAGAGTGTGAGGCAGGAAGAAGGCCAGAGTTATGTATTCATGAGGATGGTACAGTTCGGTATGGCACTCGTCTTTGTGTACCCAGTAGAGATATCAGACAGAAAGTCATGGCAGAAGCTCACAGCTCACAGTATTCTATTCATCCTGGTGGTACGAAGATGTACTATGATATTCGTCAGCATTTCTGGTGGAATGGCATGAAGATGGAGATAGCCCGGTTTGTCTCTCGGTGTTTAGTTTGCCAGCAGGTTAAAGCTGAACATCAGAGGCCCGCTGGACTTCTTCAGCCCTTGCCGATTCCAGAATAGAAGTGGGAGTATGTGACCATGGATTTTGTGACTGGATTGCCTAGATCCCCAGCTGGTAGAGATGCTATTTGGGTTATAGTTGACAGGCTCGCGAAGGTGGCTCACTTTCTTCCATTCAGAGTTGGGCAGTCAACGGCTCAGTTGGCAGAGATATACCTCAGGCAGATTGTCAGGCTTCACGGTGTGCCCGTCATTATTACCTCGGACCGAGATTCAAGATTCACGTCACACTTTTGGCGTAGCTTGCAAGAGAGTTTGGAAACTCGTCTCCAGTTCAGTTCAGCATATCATCCGCAGACAGATGGCCAGTCGGAGCACACAATCCAGACTCTTGAAGACATATTGAGGTCTTGTACACTTGACTTCGGTGGTTCGTGGAAGGATCACCTGCATCTTGTGGAATTCTCGTACAACAATAGTTTCCAGGCCAGTATCCAGATGGCTCCGTTCGAGGCTCTGTATGGTAGGAAGTACAGATCCCCGCTAGCGTGGAATGACGTTGGAGAGAGGCAGATGCTCGGTCCAGAAATGAATGCCCAGACAGTTGAAATGGTCAGAAGAATCAGAGATCGACTTCGAGTTGCCCAAGATCGCCAGCGGCATTGGGCCGATGCTCATCGGCGTCCCTTGGAGTTTGCTATCGGCGACCATGTATTCCTTAGGATCTCGCCTAACCGCGGCGTCATTCGCTTTGGCGTACGGGGAAAGCTTAGTCCTAGGTATATAGGGCCGTTCGATATCCTGGAGCGAGTAGGAGATGTATCCTATCGTCTTGCTCTTCCGCCGTCGTTAAGTGAGGTGCATGACGTATTTCATGTGTCACAATTACGACGGTATATCCCGGACCCGAGCCATATCCTAGACCATTCGGAATTAGTTGTTGGTACCAATCTTTCGTATGAGGAGAGGCCCATGTCTATATTGGACCGGAGAGAGAAGATACTCAAGAACAAGACTATTAGTTTAGTCCGTGTTGCTTGGGGTCATCACTCTCTAGGTGAGTCAACGTGGGAGCGTGAGGATGATATCCGATCGCGATATCCCTACCTGTTTGACTCGTAAGGTATAATATCTTCCTCATGCCTTATATTTTCCATCCCTTGCTTGTATGTATGATTGTCTGATTGCTTGCCTGGTTATAGCTTGCCTGTGATTAATATAGCTTGTCCTTGTCTTTCTAGCCTCTTAATTAAATTCCGAGGACAGAATTCTTTTAAGGTGGGTAGAGTTGTAACACCCATATCTCAGAACACGTATTTTGGTTAAGCCTGCATGTATCTTGGACCTGTATTTTATTTTCTCAGATTCTGGCCTGTAATTGTATTTTGGCTCGACTTGTAGAATTTTGGGGTTTCTAGTAAAACGGGTTTTGACATGAGTTGGTTTTATTTTGTGAAGGAGAATTGGTTTGATTTGGTTTGGTTCAATATGCATTTGGACACCTTAGCCTATGTTCAACCCTCATTCCATCACAACCCTGCACCCTCTTTATTATCCCCACCTAACACTCCCTCTCCTTATTACTTCCCTCCATTAATTTCTTCTTCTTCTTCTTCCTTCCTCTACACAACACTCCACCCATAGGCAAGTGCACCTTGCCACCACATGAGAACCACTTTTTATTTGTTCATTAGCTAGACTAGGCCATGGTGATCAACATTAGAACTTGACATTTTGTGATTTGGAGTCTCCATTGTTCTAGATCTAAGTTTTCTCTAATTTTGGATTTACATGGTTTTGATCTATTTTGGTTGTGTTTTTGGGAATTTTGATGCTTCCATGTGGAAGAGAATTCAATTATACTCAAGTTAGAACTTTGAAAATCTAGATTTGGCTATGATTTGACAAAGATATGAAAATTTGAATTCTTGCTGTTCTTGGTGTTCTTTTTGGCCTGGAGTAGCAGACTGCAGCCTGCGCTCTTTAGCGCAGTGCTGGACTGCGCATCCTCCTCTCGGCCAGCGCTCTTTAGCGCAGTGCCGACCGCGCAGCTTGCCCCATGGTGAACTGCGCGCAACCCCAGCGCGCAGTCCGCTCATGCGCCATCCATTCCTGCGCAGTCCGCTCATGCACAATCTGGCTCATGCGCCATCCATCCCTGCGCAGTCCGCTCATGCGCAATCTGGCTCATGCGCCATCCATCTCTGCGTAGTCCGCTCATGCGCAATCTGGCTCATGCGCCATCCATCCCTGCGCAGTCCGCTCATGCACAATCTGACTCATGCGCCATCCATCCCTGCGCAGTCCGCTCATGCGCAATCTAACCCCTGCGCCAACTAACTCAGCGCAAGCCGACTTCTGCGCAGCTCACTCCTGCGCAGTTTGCCCCTGGCGCACTTGACTCCTGCACAACCCGACCCCAAGGAATGACTTTTGTCATGAACTTGATTTTACTTAATATGTTTGGAATGACTATTGTACATGGCATGGTATGATAAGGAACTAGCATAACACGACAGTGACCCGTAGTGGTGCACTCCTGACATGACCAACCCGACATGATAGTGGCCCGTCGTGGCGCACTCCTGACAAGTGCCCTGACATGATTTATCTTGATGCTGTTGCGACGGCTATTTTGACTCGTATAATTAATTTGACATCGTGGGTGTTCCTGCTTGCTTGCTTGTGCAATCCACTTGTCTTGTCTTGCATCATGTCTAGGACGTGACTCCCTGGTTTCCCACGGTCAGGGATTCGTACTGAACATGGATTAGGCTAATTACTAGATCTAACTATAGTTCATGGAGAATTTCCAGTCACAGGCAATCTTGTTATCTGGGCGCTCTTAATTGGACTTGTAGCTTGCCGACGAGTAGAGCACATTTCCAGCACACTGTCATGTGTTGCACCCTCTAAGTCACCTAAGGGTATATCGTCTTCGGGGCGATGTACCCAACCATACTGTCAACCCGCGGAAGGATAACTGGATAGTCTGCAGGGCTTGAGATTGGGAAATTCTTATTGCATCTTATTAGTAATTAGGCTTATGACAACCCTAGTTAGTTAAAGTAGTAAGCCGTAGTAATTGCTTGGCCGCTTGTGAATGAATGATGTCTAGCTCTGTCTAAGTCTTGTCTAGTCCCTGTACCTGGTACTCCTGAACATGATTGTTTTACTTGCTTTAACAATAATTGGGTAGAGACAAGGAGCTATTCAGGCGAAGGGTTACAACCCCGGTCCTTGTTTGGTTTACGGGTTGTAACCTGGCTCCCAGAATGGTTCCACGTCCCTAGTCGTTTATTGTCCTGACGTGCTCTTTATTACTTGTACTTTTATTTCATTTCTTATGTTCTGATATGCTGGATTTTGTTCTTATTTCGTGGCCTCCTTTGTGGCACTTGCTCTTTCTGGGGTTTGACCCAGCTGGTTTTGTGTGGCCAGATTTTGGAGCAGCTCCCGAGGATCTACCGAACCTCCAGCCCGATGGTGGCGACTAGAAGGAACCCGGGCTACGAGTGGGTTTTCCTATTTTTTTTCACTCACTCTATTGTAAATTTATTTTTTTTAGGCGGTTAGCCGACGAGCACCTGTTAGCTCGATGCACTTTTACTTACTGTCTGCCTACGGGCTGTAAACATGATTAACAAATCCTAGGGTTGATCATGTATGGCTTAACTCTTGCTAGTCCTAGCATTTTGTACGACTAGCTTCATGATCAGCTGATATGTAATATTTGGGACGCCTTTTATTGTATATTTGGTGGTCAAACATCTTGTGATTATATTACTTGCTTGTGATTGAGACAATAGGCTTGACCATAAGAGACCGTTGGCTTGTAGTAAACCCTCATATCTAGACAGCCGTGACCGTATAGTTGAGATATATTCTATTTCAATATACGTAGCTGGCTATGTACGCCCCTGCTCTCCAGTATTCTGGTTCTGGGGCGTGACACCGGCCATGGAGGAAACGGGGTAATAGCCGAGCTGAGTGTGCAGCAACCGGTAGTTCGGGGACTTGTATCGGAGATCGCTACTTGCGGTACAAGGATCCCGTTTACCAGGCTATGTCCAGAATGGCTTATTAATGCCAGAGGCCTGTGGGTAATACACCTAATATAATTATTGTCAACTAACTGGGAAGGTGATAGTAAGTTTTGTGTAAACACGGCACGAGTGGTGTTGATAAGGTATGTGTTCATGGCTTGCACCATGGGCTTAAGAGACGAGGACTTGGCCATAGCAAGGGCTCGTGCTTCGGCACGAGATGTGGCATCGAGTATTAGGTACTCGACATAGAGTTGCATAAGCAAGTATTGAGTTGTTTCGAGTTAAGTCAAAAGGGCCATAGGGCAAGTTTGGTGAAGTTACGTTGAGTTGCAGGGCACGACCTCAAAATGTGAGGCATGGCCGCGTTGTCACAGAACAAGTATAGGCAAGACTAAGTGAGGAGCCATTGCCTCAGAAATATTTAAGCACGAACCAAGTTCATGGCACGACCGAGTCGTTGCACCCCAGAGTTTGGCACGAAAGACACGTATGAGTCGGTGCATTGACATTGCAAGCATGAGAACGGTCTAGAGGCAAGGATAAGGAAGTTATCGGTACGATAGCACTGTGAAGTTCTAGAGATACTAAATAGGTCGAGAGTCTTTGTCCTAAAACTGATTATAAAGTAAGAGTAGAAAGACAATACAAAGGGACTATGTTGCACAAAGTAAATTAACGTGTCAGTTTTGTATGGGTGGGCGAAAAGCTCATATCACTAGTACAGTTGAGTACTGACACCCACACAGTTTTTATGTGCAGGAACAGGTAGAAGCTCATGGCTCGGAGCTCGCTTGGATGCGTCGAGACACAGAGTGTAAGCCCACTTTTCGAATAATTTTTGTATTTTATTATTTTTATTTTTATCTTCTAGTTAGAAAATCTATGCCAATAGATAATTAGACTGATGAAAGGTTTTGTCAAAATTATTATCTTATTTTGTTTGGACCTTGGGCCTCTAGAAAATAACAGTTAATAGTTAATTATTATTACTATTGAAATTACGATTATTTTATTATCTATTGCTATTATTATCTGTATTACCATTATCCTTGATTTTATTAGTATTAATATTGTTATTCATTATATCTAATTTATATGAGGGAAATATGTATACAGTATTTTAAAATAGAATTTTGGATTTATAAAGTTATACTTTAAATTATTTGATAAAGGATTAGTACTTTTAAGACATATCCTATATGATATTAGGATAAGTATTACTAAAAGAATTGAATCTAAACAAGATTCACCCTAGGCTATGCTACATATCCATCCAAACCCTACTTGTAGTCGGTTGAGATCCGATCCAATCTAATAGATAGGAAGCACCTTATCTTTTCTTTCTCAACAATATTGTATAAACACATCGTTAACATATCCTCGCCTCTTTCATCCCTCTCTCGACTCCACATACAATCCTATCATCCTTCCGTAGCCACCCCGCCATCATCAGCAACCCACATCCTCCAACATCCGCACAGATATCTCGTGCAACCAGCCGACCAGAGACGTCGAGATTGGACAACCATCACCATATTTGTGCCCGATCGTGTCTGTGTCCAGCACAATCACAACCCAACCCGTGTTCGGACCCGTGCGTCCGTGTTCGAATCCATCTTTTTCCACCATTACAATCAAATTACCGTGTCCGAGCCGACAGGCCGACTGGGACGTCCCGACAACCACCAGCACAGAAGAAAAGAAAAGCCAAGAGGAAACTGCCGAACACTCACCCGATCCTGCGCCCTCTCCGATCGCCCGTCGCCGAGACCGAGCCACCGGTGCTCGACTCCAGAGACGAGGCCGCGCTCGCTTCAGCGGAGCCACAGCCAGCCGATCTCCTTCTCGTGCGCCACGGGAGTCTCGTCGTCGACGGTCCGTCGCATGCGCTAGATCTGCACCTTCGGCGTGTCCGTGTTTCCCGTGCCACCCCGAGGCCGGAAACCATGTTCCACTTCGGCTTTCCCTCCCGATTACGTCCTTTGCCGGACCCGCTTTAGCATCATCACCACCGCGCCTGGTATCACGACCCATACCCTGATTAGGGGCACGAGTACGCGGTTACGTCCAGCCTACGCTGTGGTGGCCCATGCAGGTCAGTCTTCGCAAATTATACGAACTCTTCGATAGTACCATATTAGTCGTACTGCTACGAGCCTGCGCCCAGGAAATGTTCATTCATAATTAGGATTAAAATAATTTAAGAAAATGACTAGGACTAGGAGTCCCTTGTTCAAATTGACCGTTGGGTAGTTAACGTTATTAGATAGGCCATACAATCTAGATAACTTGCTAAATCCCTATAGGTACACTATTATGTGGATATACTATTCGTTTGGTATGTTAGGTTTGCCTAGAATTATGGCGTTAATTTTGATAAACTGTTTAATTTTTTGTTGCTTTATTAGATATAAACCTTATATCATAAATTAGAATTGCCTACTTAAATTCTATTTTGTTGTAAGCAATTGATTTATAATTACTGATTCTTTTATTCGTATAAAATCTCGAGGTAGATTGATTCGAGATTTTCCTCAACCAGTGAAATGCATATAAAATAGATACTAGAATGTTTGTATTTCTTTCGTATTTAGTTATTTCCTCTATGTTAAATCTTTTAAATTAAGTGTTGTGACTGATAGGACAAATACCTACGCTTTATTCTTAGTCAACTTGTTTGGATCTCTAGAAGCTCATGAATTTTTACGGATATAGTTAAAGGAGTATTAGGTAACTAATAATAGTTAGATAGTAGCGCACTGTCATCAATTAGCTGAGAGTGGAGATGTGGGTTCACTGCAGCCAGCAGCGCACTGGCGAGGCACAACCAATAGAATTGAAATCATTTCGGAGAATCATAGTCTATAAAACATTGCTAAAACTATGTCCTCTTGACCTCTTTAGAACTTAGATACCCTTGTGTTAATATAAGGTAGAGTACCTGGTGGCATAGCACCCCTGAATCACGAAACCAAGAGTTTACCGCAACCTGAGTATATAGGCGAGGCATAATTCTCGGTAAAACGATTTTAGATGTGATCACACGATTAGGATACTATATAGGATAGGAGATGCCATGTATGTCCCATAAGATCCAAAGCCAATATTAGTGGAAGTTTTGTAAGTTGGATAACATGTCTCCCGGCCTAGCCTTCCGTAGTCCTTATGACGTGTTGGCGAGAAAATTGACTGACACTAATAGGTTTACCTAGAATATAGAATTCAGAAGTCCATAAACCATTAGTCGACCAAGGCCTTAAGGATAATAGGATAGTGGGATGTCTATAGAAGCAAGAACACCAGGTGAAGTTTTGATTCTCTCTAAACTCGAACTACTTGTGCCCCTTTTCAAAAATCTCGTGTACTTAAAATTTGTCTATTTTGACCAATGTTGTTATAACAACCTAGTTTTGCAAGCTCACTCTTTTATCGAGCTTGATTCAAGACATATATTTATTGGGGACGCCCACTAACATATTGTCTAATCAGAATCAGTGTATTATGGTCTGATCAACCATGATGCATTTGGTTCGAACTTCATTTAATTATCCTACGTGGATTGAGATATAGAGGTATCCAGGATCTCATCCACGATTGCTTTGACAATTCCTCTTGAATTATACATTCACCTTTGTAATCACGAAACTGTATTCAGTGACATCTCCCTTGAACTCTTTATTATTTTGTCTTCTACCAATTTGGAAAGATGAAAGCTCATGATTGGTAGATAGATACATAGTATCCCCATGGCTAAGATAGTTGTATACGCAAGTGTAGCTATCATCGGCCAGCCCTGTGACTGGAACCTTGCCTTGAGATTACTCGTCCTTCCTTCGACACTAAACCTGCTATCTTTAGTCATTGGAGTCCAAGAATGACTAGGATCTTTCTCATGATCAAATGCCAACCTAGGAGACTACCTATCTTCTAGAGACCAAATATTGTGATGCCTCTAATTATGTGTTTGAAGTTTGGTTTAACTAGAACCCTTGTGACATTAGTCTGGTAGGTTCGATACCAATAGAAGTTCACGACCCAATCGTTAGAAACCGTTTTAATTTAGAGTTGGTTACCCCGTCAATAACTGTTGTATACTATGGATGGGTATGTTCCTCTAATTAATTGACTATGTGTCGTTATACACACTCGTTTTTCCATTTATTGAAGAACGACCCTTGACTTGACTTATACCTACCGTATCCGTTACGCTGTGCCTTATTCTTTATTAATAAGAGTCAAGGTACAATATCTAGACTTAGGAATCCTCTTAACCTATTTATTCCTAAAACCATAGCCTAGCTTCTAAGGTGGGTAGACTGTAAACTTTCAAAAAATTTAGAACGTACGAGGATTACCGATTGATTAGAACAATTTCTATTAGGATGATAAGTAGTGCCCCATAGACTCCCACTTTTCATTTAGATTATTTGTGCCCCGACCGTGTCATTAATATTCGGAGCACGAGACCAGCTGTTATCCTCCAACAAATTTTATATGCAAGATCTAGACGAGTCCACCTTCATCTAGGTATATCATGTCCCACTCAAACCCGTCCCGCTGTACTCTATTTTTGTGGTACGACTTTCAGGTAAAAAGGACTAACTCTAACCCTTACCATAATAGCGGTATATTTCGCGACTTCCATTAGAGGCTCAACCTTGGCTCAATTCATTCGACCCAATATATGGTTGTGATTTACTTGAAGCACACTATGCACATGTCACTAATGTATCACTCAATTGTGTCTTTTCGTGCTATTTAAACACAAAAGCCATGGAAGACGCATTTTTGGGCTTTAGGGACCAAGCTAACCAACTTGACGAGCAACTAGCTCAACCCTTGGATAGAAACCTATTCTAGGATACCCTAACCTAGTAAAAATAGTTTATCGTTGGGACCTTGTTCAGTCTGTATAGATTAAGATCCAGGGTTCATCCAACTAACGATTGGTGTCCAATCGGAGAACCCATTAAGACCCAGTTAAACTCATCCATGCATACCACCATAGTTGACTATAAAATCGGACTATTTGGGATAGGTCCCTATACCGATTATGTAGCCTCCATCTCGTAGAATGTGAAGTCATTCGTAACCCTTATCCCGTCTACCTAGGAGTCGCGATACGATCTTGTATTGTATTTATATCCCTTGTTTGTGTTTAAATAGCCACGGGAAAGATCACAATTTTGATTTTTCAATTTTCGTTTTATTTTGGAATCTTGTTTAGAACTTCAAGAACAAAATTTCTGTATTGCATGGATTGCAAGCTCTCTAAGAAACGAAGGGTTCTTTGACTTAGCAATGATTGGACTAGAGTGGCCCAATCTAGCAAATAAGTAAATGGTTCATAAACCTTCATTCCATCTGCAGCATTGGATACTCTCTACCGCTCTAGAAATTTTATTTTTTACTCTCGATTGTTCTTCCTTATTTTTCTGTCCTTCCTATTTCGGAGCGACGAATGGTCATGATTATTAGAATTTACTAATATTTCTTAACTACCTGTGTAAGTTTGTTGCTTGTTAAAATTTTGGTTTGCTTGATAGATAGGAGAGGTTTATAGGTGCCATATGCAGTAGATATTTATTGGTAGCATTGGTAGCAATTAGTCAGGATGATTATATAGTTGTAGGGACATAGCTTTGGAGAAGTAGTATGTCCAAAGGTGGGTAGAAGTCCTCGGAGTTTCGAAATTGCAAAATGGCTAGGAAGAGGATATGAACTGTTTTTGAGAAATTAAAATTTGGAAGATTAAGGTAATAGTAGACCTCTTTTGGATTTAAGGAATAGTTATGAATTAGAATTTCGAGGACGAAATTATTTTTAAGGTGGGTAGATTTGTAGCTCCCCTTCCCAAATTTTTTTAAATATTTTTATTATTATTTATTTTGCCCTAAATGGTGATTTTTTAGATTTTAGAAATAATTATTTAGTAGATGATTTTAGTCTATAATATAATATAATTACTGGTTATATTATTTTCGTCAAGTAAATGTTACATATTTACATGAATGGGTCCTACACTAGAAATAGAGGATATTGAGGTTTTGTTTAAGATTTATGGAGATTAATATATAAGTGTATTTATATATATATAGGAATATATATAAGATATAAGGATGCCTATTATATATATTGTATATATATATACTTTTATTATTAAATATAAAATAAAGTATATAGATATATATGTGTGTATATATAGATAGAGAGATATGAGTATATACGAATAAACGTGTATATACAATATATTAATATAAATGTATATGTGTGAAAATATAGATATATATATATATATATGAGAGAGAGACGCGCGTTGCCCTAGAACGCCGCCCATAGAGATCCTGGTTGAGCTCTGCCCCTTACCGACTCCGGCTAGGCCTTTGGCCGGGCCGGCGTCATCAAAGGATGGCGAAGTCCTTTGTCGATGCGGTCGTCGGCCGGGCCGAGGAACCCCCTCGCCTGGCCGTGCGATAGGTATCATCATACAAAGGCGCTCCCGCGATCGCTTTTTCGGACGAGGAGGAACAAACTTTGTCTTCTCCCCTCCGATTTGCTCTTGTGGGAAAATTTTCCCATAGTAAGCCTTCCATTGAGTTGATCCGTAAGGCCCTGTCTGGTTTTCAGTTTAAAGGGGAAATCAAAGCGGGCGTCATTGATCGTAAGCACATCCTTATTCGTCCTTCATTGGAGGAGGATTTTCTCCGTCTCCGGTCGAAGGACGTTTGGTTCATCTCGTGCGCCCCTATGCGTGTTTTTAAATGGGATCCAGATTTCTCCCCGTTGTATGAATCATCTCTCATGCCTGTCTGGGTAGATCTTCCTGATCTGCCTCACCATCTCTATGCGAAGGAGGCGTTATTTGCGATCGCGTCTTTGATTGGTACTCCTCTAAAACTTGACAAAGCCACGACAGATCTTTCTCGTCCAAGTAGGGCCAGGGTATTTGTTGAAGTAGACGCAAGCAAGCCCATACAACACAGAGTTCGGATAAACCGCTCATGTGGGAGGAGCTTTTGGCAGAATATCGAATATGAGTACATTCCTTTGTACTGTTCTCACTGCTATCATCAAGGCCATCAAATGTCAACTTGCAAATTGAAAAATAAAGGGAAGGAGGTAGCAGATAATGAAACTCAGCACCACCATGGTGTAGAAGGGGAGACAAGTAGGCCTGGGCCGATGGGATTGAAGGTCACATCGATTTTACGAAGAGCCAATGAGGAAAGTATTGCTCATGCAGTGCCTCCTGCACAAACTCATGCAACTGCCTCGACATTAATCCCCCCAGGCCAGGAGGCCATTATTGCTCAAGGGGATGATAACACTCTTACAAATTTGCCTATTAATGAAACAAAAAATCCTCCGGACCCCACCACACTCATCAACGAGGCTCTCAGCCCTGTGCATGATTTGCCAACTGAAATAACTGCCATATTAAAGCCGACGGGAACTGTGCCAATTGTGGCGAGTTCAGAAGTGGCGGTTACTGCCATTAACTCTCAGGTGGCAGCGATCGTCACTCACCAAAACCCTGACGCTGAGCTGACTCATGATGAAGGAGAGCTGGTTGTAGTGGTTACACCTCCTTCTCCTACTGCCAACAGAGGTAGCTGGGCGGATGAAGTCGAGCGTGCTCTGGACGAACACTCCCTCAACGAAGGAATGGAGGAAGTCGATGGGCGTGCGGATGGAGCCGAAGAGCGGATGCAGCACACAGAGATCGGGGGCCTACAGCTCTCTGCCGTCTCCCAAAAGAAGCAGAATTCTCAGAAAACGGTGGCTCTTTCAGATCGAGTTACGCGGCAATCCGCTAACTCCGCTCTCATTGGTAAACCCACGTCTTCCTCTAATGCTTAACACCCTTATTTGGAACGTTCGTGGTATTGCTAATCCTATGACTATTAGAAGAGTTAAGTCTTTGGTTAGAGTTCATAAGATTATATTTCTTGGCATCATCGAGCCGAAGGTGGATAGAAGTCAACTTCTTTATTATCAGTTGAAGCTAGGGTTTGACAAGGCCTTCTCGAATGATAGGGGGAACATTTGGGTTATGGCTAAATCAAACTGCGATATCTCCCTGCATGATACATTTGATCAAGCTCTGACTGTCTTGCTTCATCATCATATGCTTCCTACACCTGTTCTTGTTACTACTGTTCATGGGGATAACACCAAGGAAGGATGTCGCACACTTTGGGAGAGGCTTACTCATATGCAGCTCTCCATTACAGCGCCTTGGACCATTGGGGGTAATTTTAACGCTATCCTCAGGTCGGAGGAAAAAATTGGGGAAAGGCCTCCTGATCAGCTCTCGATCGAAGAGTTTGCTAATTTTCTGCTGGAGACTGGCACGGTTGAACTACCATACTCAGGGAGCTGTTATACTTGGATCAAGTTGAAGGAGGATGGTCGTCGGGGTTCTAGACTTGATCGCGTTTTGTTGGATCATGCCTGTTTGAATATGGCTCCTCTATCTTCAGTAGAGCATCTGAATAGAGCGGAGTCGGATCATGCACCTTTGTTGATACATTTCAAATCTAATGCTGCTATGGGAAGGAAGCAATTTAGATTTCTTGATTTCTGGGTTAAACATGTAGAATTCAAGCCACTGATTCAACAAGCTTGGGACTCTGTTGATCACCGCCTTGGTCTTACTCGTGTGGCTCTCAGACTCGAAGCGTACAGGAAGGCATTATCCATTTGGAGCCGTCAGACGTATGGGGATATATTTCAGCAAGTGAAGCACGCGGAGGATGATGTGTTGGCAGCGAAAATACAGCATGAGACGTATAACACAGTGATGAGTCGTCAACTGTTAGCAAAGGCCACTGCTAATTTGAAACAAAGGGTCAATATTGAGGAAGCCTATTGGAAGCAGAAATCCAGAGTGACTTGGGACCTTCAAGGCGATAAAAACACAGCCTATTTTCATGGATGTGTTACCAATCGAAAACGTGCACTTCAGATCCATTCAATCACCAGAGAGGATGGGACTAAACTGACTGAAAAGCTCGATATTCATGCTTATGCGAAGGAGTTCTATTCTAATCTATATCAAAGAGGGGATATTCAGGAGGACAATGATTTACTCTCGTGTATTCCTAGGCTTTTGTCAGATGAGGAGAATGATCGCTTGATTGCTGTTCCTTCCTCGGATGAGATCTTCGATGCGTTGAAGTCCCTTGATCAGCATAGTACATCGGGTCCTGATGGGTTTACCCCATTGTTCTTCATTACTTGCTGGGATATCATTGGTAATGACATGACGGATGCAGTGGGTCTTTTTGTTGATGGTTTTGCATTGCCCCGATCGATCACTAATACTGCTCTGGTGTTAATTCCGAAAACAAAGTAGGCTAAAACCTTTGGGGACTATCGTCCCATTAGTTTATGTTTGGTGGTGAACAAGATTATTTCCAAACTGTTGTCTCGTCGTCTAGCTCCTCTGCTGCCCCAGCTTATATCCCCTGAGCAGAGTGGTTTCGTCCAGGGTCGAGAAATAGTAGACAATATCCTGCTTGCCCAGGAGATGATGGCCAAGATGAACAAGAAACATAGAGGAGGGAATGTTGCAATTAAATTGGATATGATGAAAGCCAACGACAGAGTTGATTGGCGATTCCTGATGAAGGTTCTCCGACAATTTGGCTTCCACAATAAATGGGTGGATATGATTCTTCGCCTTGTCAACAATGTTTGGTACGCTCCATTAATCAATGGCGAGGCGATGGAGTATTTTCAGGCTTTTCGAGGTATCAGACAGGGAGATCCTCTCTCCCCAGCCTTGTTCATTTTTGCTACAGAGGCTTTGTCACGCAATCTCAAGAGATTACCAGAGTCAGATGGCTTTACTCTCTTCACCTCTCCTCGTGGTTGCCCTCCTATTACTCACTTAGCATATGCTGATGATATACTCCTCTTTTCTTCTGGTGATCTTCGTTCTATTACCAAAATTACAGAGCTACTATCCCGTTATGAGCTTGCCTCTGGCCAGTGCATTAACAAGACCAAATCTTCGATATTTATGCCGGAGGCTGTTCTGCAGGACAGAGGAACAGAGCTTGCACTCAGAACTGGTTACAGCATTAGATCTCCCCCATTTACATACCTTGGGTGTCCCCTTATGGCTGGACACAGGAACGGGGCAATGTATGAGGAACTGCTCAGTCGAGTTCGGAGCAAGTTAGAAGGATGGCATAATAAGATCCTTTCTCCAGGAGGTAAGCTAGTATTAATCAAATCTGTACTCACTTCAATACCTGTTTACACGATTGCGGCTTATAATCCGCCAGTTACTGTCTTGAATCGTATGGAGAGTATGTTCTCGACATTCTTTTGGGGAGCTCAAGATGGGATATCTAAAAGAACCTGGCTTGGTTGGGACAGAATGGCGAGAACAAAACAAGAAGGAGGACTGGGCATTAAAAGGCTAGAGGAGATGATGAATGCTTTTACGATAAAGCTATGGTGGAAATTCTTGATGCAGGATAGCCTTTGGAAAACGTATTTCAATGCCAAGTATTGCTCGTTAATCTCTCCTGAGAATGTGGTGATCACGTCAAATGCTTCATATGTGTGGAAGCGACTTTTATCAGGAAGGAATATGGCTCATCACATTATCTTGCAAGTAGCTGATAGCTGGAAATGGGGGAATACTCATTCAGGTACTTTTACTCTTTCATCTGCATGGGACTTAGCTAGAGTGCACAGGCCTATTTGTCCAGATTTCTCTCACATATGGAGTACTTGCATTCCAATCAAATGGTCGGTGCTTTTATGGCGTATTCTGCATAACAAGCTGCCTACAGACGACAACATTGCCTACCTTGGTTATAGTCTTGCTTCTAAGTGCCATTGTTGTGCCAATAGCCAGGAGGAATCACTTGAACACATACTGCATCAGGGAGATATGGCAAAGGAAGTTTGGGGTGCTCTTCAACATGCTTATAGCGTCAAGTCGCGCGGTCGAACACTTCTTGCTCGGCTACATGACTGGTGGAGGAAGAAGAAGAAGCATAGGAAAGAGATTGCTGCTGCGGCCGTCTTATGGGTGCTATGGAAAAATAGGAACAAGATGCGATATGAGAATTACTCATACACTGTTGATAAGCTAGTGGCAGAGGTCCATAGACAAGTGGGGAAGGCAACTCTCAAGTGTAGACATGCGTAGTTTCTGCTTTTGTACTGAACTCTTCTTATTTTGATCAATAAAGTTAGTAGTGTTTGAAAAAAAAAAAATAAAAAAAAAAATATATATATATATATATATATATATATATATACATATATATATATATACATATATATATATATATATATATGTATATACTTGTATATAAATATAAATACAGATGTGTGTATGAATATATATATATATATATATATATATATATATATATATATATATATATATATATATATATATATATATATATATATATATATATATATTTTATATATATATATATATTTTAATATATATATATATATATATATATATATATATATATAATATATATATATATATATATATATATATATATATATATGGGAAAAAAAAAATATATATATATATATATATATGGGAATGTGTATTTTATATATAGTAATATATATAGTGATATATATAATAGATATATATATATATAGTGATAAAAATGGGTGAATACGTGTATATATGTATAAATATACATTATATTGGTATCTACATGTATGTATGTATATATGTATGTATATAAATAATTATATATATGAAAGATATATATACTACTATAGTAATTAATCATATAAGAAAAACAAATGCAGCAGCCTACACCAACCCGAAGCCTACTTAGCCCACAGCCGAGTAATCTCCATCAAACCGAGACTTCTACCTATATATAAACCCATGCCACCGCGAGAGTTCGGAAAGAAAAACTCTAAAACCCTAACGAAACGCCGCGACCCCCCTGCACCACCAAGGACGACCCCGGCACCAGCACCGCGTACGCGCCTGGGCTTCGCCGACAGTCGGCCAAGCCGCCATGGCCGCGCTGGACCGCGCGCACGCGCAGGGTCGCACAGGACAGCGACAGCGGAGTGCAGGCCGCGAGAGCGACTTCGTCGCGGGTTCTCGTCGCACACACTCGATGATTTTACGATCTTCTTTCTCTGGTATGAAGTCCACTTATATGTCTTTAATTCTCTTCAAACGCTTCGTGTCTAGACGCACCATACTGTCCAAGAAATCGACGCAAAGTCGAAGAAAATCACCCCGAAACAGGACAGCACGTAGCAGTCCACTCACCATGTTGGAAGGAGAATTCCTGCATTTTCCTTGATTGTCTCAAAATTCTATTTGAAGATGATTATAGACAACATATACGAGATTAAGATGCTTCTTGTAAAACTATTTTTCATCTATTGTACGAGAAGTTAGGCGATGTCGAAAATCGAGAAAAAACTATGAAAACAGTTTTCGAAAATTAGAAAATTCATCTACACGACGTGCGTCCCGCCAAACTGGACGACGTGGTCGCGAACCGAAGGCATCGAAAGGTGCGTAATGGCTTCATGGTCGTGTGGGCTTTGACGGAATTCAAATTGGTTGCGTGTGCGCGACGAATTTGATATGTATCCGTCAAAATTTACCGTATCGTACACTTTGCTAATTTCTCAATTACTTTGTGCATGCTCGTCAGATCGAGACGAAACTTACGCCAACAGAACCGTATCATTTTTTTGGTCTTGTATGCCAAGTTTGGTCAAATTCCGAGACAGTTGATAAAATCGCCGTTTTGCGGGCCCCACGGTCCCACTCAACGGGCGATTTTGTGCACGGCCCGCCAAAATCCAACTTTGGACATACGGTTGGGTTCGTATCGAAAAACTGGATCCGTAGACATGTAGTTTGATGACTTTAGAGACTGTTGACTCTGGCACACTTTTTGGTGCAAAGCGGGTCCTACGGCGGACATCATTTTTGCCCGAAATTACCGTTTTAACCCCTGTGTCCAGAATTGGACTTAAGGGCAGGCAATTCTAGCTAATTTGACTATTCTGAGATTATTGGTATTGTCTATTTCAGCATCCGGGGACTGTTGTACGTGTTTTGACTATTGTGGCACATTGAGTAGTTCAGACTGGCGGTTTCACCAGCAGAGGACCACAGGTGAGTACAGTTTATTGTCTGCATTTCGATATTGATCTTTACTATATTTTATTGATTAGTCATTGGTTATGTTATTTTTATACTCTATTATAAATTATTGAGTCGGGAATGAGAAGTACCAAGGATGTGTGATCCGACCGTAGACCGTGTTTATTTTCATGCAGTAGACCTCGTAGACCGTGTTTATTTTCATGCAGTAGACATTGTAGACCGTGTTTATTTTTCTGCAAGTAGACATTGTAGACCGTATTTATTTTCTGCAAGTAGACATTGTAGACCGTATTTATTTTTCTGTAAGTAGACATTGTAGACCGTGTTTATTTTCTGCAAGTAGACCTCGTAGACCGTACGGTATAGTATCCCAGACTGATCACATATCAAAGGTACTTCTAGTAGTTAGGGAAAGTATTTGGTGTCTATTTATTTACTATTGGTTTTCTGTATTTTCCTGTTTATTTTCAAACTCATGATTGATGTCTAACCATTATTTTATAGTCATTTTCTTTATTTGAAATTGCATTCAGTAAATTGTGCTCGTTCCATTCCTGACAAGAAACCAACATTTTCAGGTTAGCCGTGGATTCAATTAGCTTGGGGAGTGACGGGAACACTTGTAGGCAAAATCCTAGAGACTAGCTAGATAGTTGAGTTGTAGTCATTCATTTATTATACAAGTTCATATTTTTCTACAAATGTACAACTTGTGATCATTATAAGCTAAATTGATTATATGAATGAGCATTATTTGTGATTTTGATCTTCATGGCCATGATAGCGTTCTACCGCCGACACTGCGGCGTAGGCTGACTTGGACACGTCTTGTATCCGTTTAAAAAAAACGGGTGCGGGTCGTGACATACGCCGCAGTATCGACGATAGAACGATGTCTAGGTCATCTATAAATACTACAACTAAACAGATAAAGGTACCTGTACAGTATATACACTCCGAATGGAGGTGACATAGCAATACAGTCTAAATCACAAAGCAAACTAGGATAGATAGCATGAAAGAAAATATGATAGATGAAAATAGAAAATAAGTTCGAGATCCACACAAGCCCAAAGCTATACACAACACCACAGAGTCACAGAATATAACATGAAATACTACTGTCTGAAAGTACTAGCTGGCTCGCAGGCCAGGCAACCCTAACTAAGCTACTCTACTCAGGGTGAGCAAAGTCTAGTGGCTCTACTAATAAGCTATGGTCCAGATCTACTCCATCAGACTCGACCCCATAATAGGTCGGGCAATCTACCTCAGAATCATCTGTAATATATCAACGATATCCTGTCAGAAAAATGAGCAAGTATAAACACTAATAGCAGTTCCATGTGAATTGACAAATTCTATAAGAGATAGTATAATGAAATACAAGACAAAGATATAGGAAGACTTGGGAGCCATTCGGAAGCTGAGTTACAACCCGTAAACCAAACAAGGACCGGGGTTGTAACCCTTCTCCCGAACAGAACTTAGCCTCCAATCAAGGTATAGCATAAGGGCATGTAGAACATGTGAGTAAATGAATATCATAGCATGGTAAGAAAAGTACTGAATGTAGAACTGAGCAGGATATAAGATACGATAAAATAAATATAAAATGTGTCTTGAATTATTAGAGCATTATGTGATCGGCTTGGGAAACATGATCAGGTTTTCCATCCGACCGGCTATGAACAATTTGTACAATAGAGCGGTAAGGCCGGTCACCATGGAAAGCTATGAACGATGTAGGGTAAGGCTTATTTGTGAAGAAATAGATGAATAATATGATTGAATGAATGTTTTGGTGAAGTGAAAGGATGATAGTATGAAAAATAGAAGAAGTAAATGAATGGGGCAAATAGGTTTATGAAGATGGGGACTAATTTTGAATGGAAGGGTGAACGAATGTTGAATGGTGGTATGAATAGCGAATGGTGCAAGAATATATGAATGAATGAATGGGTACGTGAATGAATGAATATGATTTGGAGTGAATGAATGCATGAATGAAAGGGTGAGTGAATAGATAATACTAAGGGCTAATATGGGCTGATTTTGGACTAATATTGGGCTGTCAAATGGATTAGATATAGGAATGAATTGTGAGTCAAGAGGGTGTCAATTAAAGGCTGAATTGGGCTGAATCTATAGTTGTCCATTGGAGCTGAAATGGACTGATTTTAAGGGCTATTTAGGGGGCTGTACATGGCTGAATGTAGGGCTGCTAATAGGGTAATTAAGGGCTGAACATGGGACTATTTGGGGGCTGAAATAGGCTAGTTTGGGACTGTCATGTAGGCTGAATATATGGGATTGCTAAGGCATGTTTTGTGGCTATTACAACTGCTTCTAACAGCAGCAGTATTTGCTACTGCCCTGCTGTTCAACAGCAGGTAATCACCATCTCCTTCTCTCAATCTCTCACTCTCTCTAACTCTCTAACTCTCCTCTCCAACTCTCTAATACTCTCAATCAATCTCTAACTCTACTCTCTCAAACTCAAACTCAAACTCTCTCATTCTCGCAATCCCACACTCTATATATATACATATGCACACACACACAAACACACACACACACACATATATATACATAGAGACACACACACCTATATATATATGTTTGCCATGAAATATAAAAGAACATAACAATTATCGGAGGACCGAACTTTACTTCACGTTACAAACTCGCTTGTACAAAGAAAGCCTAGGGACGAAAACCTAGGTACAGCAATCTAAGTACAATTGTTTATTTTAGATTCTGGGGGTGACGATAGAGGCTCGGAAAGGCGACGGCAGCCCTGCCTTACTCCTTGGACGATCGGTATGCAGCCTTGGCTCCTTGTGAAAAGATGGTTGGCGTTGACGAAGAAATGCTCTTCTTGCTCCTCTGTTGCTCTTCTGGCTTCTCTCTCTCTCTGTGTATTCTTTTCTCTGACTATTGGGGAGTCTCTCTGTATATACGTATTTTTTCTCAAAGAATGTGTCTATTTTACAAGGGAATGGCACCTTGCTATTTATAATAGGGGAATCTGATCATTAGGGTTGCCAATGATTAGCTTTTGGAGATGGCGGTGGCTTGGGGATTGGTCCATCCTGGCCATTTGTTTTGATGATGATGAATCTGGGCAGTACAGATTATACCAAATCCCATGAGCAATTAATGCTGATTGGAATAAATCTTCCTTATAATGATTTTCTGATATCTGCGAATAAATCAGACCTATTCTTCTGCCACGTGTCCCAGATTTATTGGGATTTGACCCAATCTTTAATGGCAGCAAATCTGAGGAATTAATCGATTTAGGACACGTGTCCTAGGAGCTGCTGGGGGTCTGGACCGTATGACTAATGAGCCGCATATGAATGTGAGCCGCATATGAATGTGAGCCGCATATGGTTAAGCCCACGTGTCAGGGCTACGTCGGCAGTGGCCCTCATCTGAGCCCTCGAACCATAGGGGGGGGTAATTCTTGTGGGCCGCATAGGTATATATCCGCCTGGGCCGCATGAGAAGTCCTCGCTCGAGCCGCATGAGACTTACATGGCCTGAGCCACGTAGGATGGATTCACTTTGAGCCGCATAGGAAGTCCTTTGCCCGGGCCGCATGAAGCTCCTATGGACTGAGCCGCATAGGTTTTATTCTGAGCCGCATGAGAAGCGAGCCGCATACGAATGCCCATATGGCAAGGCCACGTGGCATTTTTATGGCTCTCGGGGGATTTGTGTCAGAGATTTCTTTCCTCTTCCCTAGAGATTCATCGTTATGACAGAGCCATAATTACCTGCTTTGGTGTCAGGGGCTGTCAACTTTTCAGAGGGGTCAGCCGTCATAGCAATTAATACAGCTTGGGTGGAAGGGAGCACTATCAGGCCACGTGTCTTCTGAGCCGCATGGAATGCCCTGGGCCGTATAGCTTCCTATGCCGCATGACTCCCTGAGCCGCATGTATTTTCTGAGCTGCATGGATCTTTCCTGGCCGCATGAGTCATTTTCTTTAGTATTTTCCATGCTTCTACAGGACCCCCTTCAAAGTTTTCAATTTGTAAAATTGAAATACTTTGAAATAAGAAGCATGACCGTGTTATTCTAGCCGTATATGGAATTCTGACCGCATAGAAGTCTCGGCTGCATGAATTATTCAGCTGCATAAGTGACTTAGCCGCAGGAGGCTGTTCAGCCGCATAGCTTCTTGCCACGTCATTATTTGCCTCGTACGGCAATCTTTAGCACTTGAATGTCGTTGATTTTTTAAAGGCCGCTTTTTGGTACGGGATCCGAGGAGCTTGGCCTTCATTTTCGGTGGCTTCTTTTGATAATCGAAGAGTTGGTTTGCGCGTATGCACAGGGATCAAAACGCTCCGTCTTTGTCTATAAATACGGGTGACTTTAGCCGGAGGGACTTCTTTACCTTCTCTTTCATTCACTCTTTTTCTTGTCTTCTCTTTCTGATCTTCCTTGTCTTTTCATCGAAGCAATGGCTCCCAAGTCTTCTAAAGTTATTCAGCCGCCGCGAAGGGCAAGAGGGTGACGTCCTCGTCCGCCGTCGAGCGTGAAGCGCCCGAAATGCCCTCTGACGCTCGTCCGGCCTTCAAAGGTAAGGGTTGCATTTGGACCTTGAGTACCCATGGCTCTGTTGCATATTTATGTACAAGCCTCCTCCCAAGTTGAGGGCCGAGCCGCATGTGCTGTATGGGCCGTATGACTTTTTCATGCCCGAACCGCATAGACAATGCCCCATGTTTGAACCGCAGAAGAAGGATTTAAAACACATAAAAGTCTCCTCTGAACGGAGCCGCATATGTTTTTAGCAGGCTGAACCGTATAGCGTTTTGTGCCGCATGAGTTCTTCTGTTAGAACTATGTGTATTCGTCCAATCCGCATAAGCTATCGAACTAGAGTCATATGGAACTCCTATCTGATTTGGGCCGCATGGGACTGTGTCAACTTGACCCGCATAGGCTTCCTCGACCCTGTATTTCTTGAGATCCAACTGGACTGGAGCCGCATAAGACGTTATTGACCTGAACCGCATAGGCTTGCGAGAGCTTCTTTATTCAGCAAATTTTTTGTTTAATCTTGTTTCTTCTTTCTCTCTCCTTTTTTTTTGTTTTTCTTTTCAGTGAACCTCCCAACCAACCCAGCAGGAGAGCTCCTTGTGGGTTCAGCTCAGCATGCCGTAAACGTGCAACTTGACGAGTTGATCCGTCGTATAGAGGATCAGCTACCTACCAATGAGCCTAAGGAGAGAGTGGCTGCTATTAATAAGCAACCTTTCCGCTTTCTTTGTTCAATGATGAATTCGGAGAAGTTGGATGGAGAATTTCTGAAACCGGCCTTCCTCTTTGGGGACGCCTTTTCCATAAAGAACTCCAAATTGCTGGATGTCTCTGAGCACTGGGATTTTTCTGTAGACGGGGTAGAGATTCATATCCCTGAGATGGAGCGACATTATCCTCTCTCGTGGTTTAACATGGTCCCGTGGGGCAGGACTATGGTGGGTTCCCTGACTCCCACCCAACAAGGAATGTTTGTGAGCAAAATTTACTACAACAGACGTACGGGTTCATTATGTGCGGGCAAGGAATCCATGAGTCGGACTATGATGGGGCTGCTCCCGGGCACTTTTGTAAACACAACTGGCCCCAATTTTACCTTCACCTTAGCTGATACGTTTCTGAATCAGCTTGCTCACAAGGGGTCTTATCCCATAGGCAGGTTGTCGCTGCTAAATTGGATCAACCCCATTTCCACATGGACTAATCTTACCTCATGGATTTTGAGGCAGTATGGAGACTTCCTTCAGGAAATTGATCTCTACTATGCCATCAGGGGTACCTGCTACGGGTTTCCCATTAACAAGCCCTTGTTATAGCTCTATTCGAGCTGTATAATCGGCGTACAGGAACTTTCTTTGCCCCCGGAGGGGAACTGGGGCTTGCTCTTCATGAAATGAACACTGTGTCTAGATTGCCGTGGGGAGATGAAGCTTTTGAAGTATGTACACCGACGAACGAAGAACTCGAAGAGCTGGACCGACGGTTTCCTGGTTTCGTTGCTGTGTACCAAGAACTGTTGTGTCATCACAGCGCCTGCCATCAGATGGCTATCAAGAAAGTAAATAGTTCAGAAGGGAACTCCCCTCACACCAAGTCCTGGATTTTGTATCTTTTCAAGTTGCGTCCTTCCGGTCAAGTCTCGTCTCGAACTCCTCGAACTCTGGAGGAGGTGAGGGATATGAAGTCGAAGGTCAAGAGGTTGAAGTCCACCCGTGACCGGTTTTGGAGTAGCACTGACTCCCTCAGTTATTTTTACTATGGTACCAGGGAGATGTCTGATAAAGCGATCTTGGCCGGGTTCTTGATGGTATGGCTACGTAACTGTGTAGTCTCGGGCGGCGTGGGTTCTATAGAAAGGATCAGCCGCCATTTCATTCTTCCTGCTGTAAAATTGGTCTTCAAGGTAAGACTGGCGCTCCTCCCGGCCATGGTGTGTAGCATACACTACGGCCTTCGCGCCTTTTCATCCAAAGTCATCGCTCGCGATGTGTCGATGGACTTTGAACGGATAGAACTACCATACCACTACCTTATGGGGTGGTTATTGATGTACTACCGGTCGTTGATGAGGCCGGGACCTGATGAAAACGTTTCTGTTGATGACGCCTTTCTTTTTCGGTATCGTAATCAGGCTTAGGAATATGATACCATGTCGGCCTGCCGGAGGGCGTTGGCAAGAATTGATGGGCCCGAATTCTTTGTATCTCTCCCTGAGTTCACCCCCGGCGAAATGAGGAGGGTATATGTTGACGGCGTTGATCCCAACCCAACTTTTATCTGGGAAGATGCTTCTTTGGTTACGCAACATCCGTCCCGCGCACTTGGTATATCGCTACCGGAATAGAGTGTACCTGGAGCCTTATCTGCCCAGTAGATTTTCCCGTCAATTCGGGTATAGCCAAATGTTCCTGGATCGCCCTAGCGCTTGCTTGAGCTTCGAGGGCAGTGTGCTCGATGGTGTCCGGGCTTGGCATTATTATAATGCGACCCATACCCGAGCCAGCTTCTCACTCCCTGATGCCAAGGTGGAGGGTGATATCTTGTATATAGCGGCCCTTTATCATGTTGCGGCGAGCAAACCCCCTGTTAGTTTTGATATGAATAATAGCTTCATCACCGGCACCGGTTTGGCTGAGAAACCAGAAGGGTCCAAGAAGAGGAAGAGGGAGGCGAACAGGGTTCCTGTGCCGGACTCTGAGTCCACTAGGGCGGATGAGGAAGACGACGAACAGGACACTGATGACTCATCCCATTCTTCGGGCGAGGAGGTTAGGAGTCAACCCCCTGTCGTGCAGGTGGAAAGGGCCGTGGGTCAATCGTCTAGTTTGTCTGGCGAGGTGGAGGAGGATCAACCGTCTGCAGTACCCGGCCCTTCGCGTAAACGAAGTAGACGCGTGACTACCGCAGATGACCGAACCCACTCCACGAAGCAGGCTACGGTAAGACGTCGCAGGCTGCTTCTTGATGATGTGGATGATGTTCCTGAGGTGATTTGGGCTTCAGCTGATTCCTTTCTTCTTCTTCTATGTTATGGCTTAATTATTTGTTTCTTTTGCTCTTTATAGGCATCGGGTGAGTTCGCCCCTCAGGACCCGACTATCGAGGCTGATTCGGTCCTGTCTCATTTAGTCAGTGGTGTGTGTACTGCTATCATTGCTGTCGGGGTACTTCCGGTTGCGACCGAGGATCCCCACCGTGCTGGAACCTCAACCCGTGGGGATGGGGGCTTTACTGCGCCCGTCCCTGAAACATCCGAACCCCCACATGATGACTTTGTGGGCGGGGAAACTATGCCGGCTATGAATGAGCCGTCGCCCCCGCGCTCTTCCCCTGGTAATACAAATCGAACCATCGCTCGTGAATAAGCCTATGTGTCCTTGTCATCTTTTCTTTTAGATTATGTCGACTAATGGTTGACTTGGATGTTCAGATCTCAATCCTTCGTTGCCAGTGATTGACGTTGCTAGATCGTACCCTACCGGAGGGGGTCTGACAGAGCCTCTCTGTGCCGAAGGGACCTTGTCTGGGTCGAGCTCGGGGACCCGGGTAGCAGTGCAACTGGGACACGAGGCGATGCCCCCTGTGTCCTCCTCTGCGAACGTAGTTTCGGGGGTTAACCTTTCCTTCCTGCCGAGCATCCAGGCTCTTCGGGCGGCGGAAGAGGAGTTGACTGCCATCCAAGCATCCTTCCGTACGGAATTTGCTTCCTTGGTGGCGGGTGCAGCAGTTTCTGAAGCTGCTCCTCCGATATCGTCTGCCATTCTCCCTCTGACGCCGTCCTCTACGAAAGTCTTGGATGACGCGTTACAGGATGTGGTTGCTAGCTTCCATCGTCATTTGAAGAGAGGGGTCGAGGCAGCAGTGGAAAGGGGGACTCCCTTTACTCTGGCCCGTCGATGTGCCGGAGGCCAGATTACCATCCTTAAGACACTCCCTGGAGGAGGGGAATTGGCTGCGCTATTGGAGTCGAAGCTATTAGAAGCTGATCGTCTCGTGGCCCAGTTTTGCTTATTGCAACAGACTAATTTACCTGCGGCCATAAATCAAGAGCACAATTTTCTCATTACTGCGGTGGAGAAGGTGATGGCTGCCCGGGGAATCGCTTAAACCGGCTATATTGAAGGTCCGCCAGGACCTGACTCGATTGCACGACCAGTGGAGCCGTCGGACTGAAGATTGCTCAACTCAGGAAGTGGATGCTTCCCGCGGGGTAGCCGATACCCGGGAATATATCCTTGAACTCCAGAGGAAACTGGCTTTCCTGGAGTCGGAGCTTGAGACTGCTCGTTTTGAGAAAGAGACTGCTATCCAGGAGGCTGATAAGTACAGTAGGGCTTCCGCTAATCTAGAGCTTGCCCTCAAGAAAATGGAGGATAACTGGCAGGCATATACTCTTCTGAATGACGTGGAGCAGTTATCCCAAGAAGCCGAGCGTCGAGCCAAGCAGAGGCTTGATAGGGGGACTACCTTGGTAAAAAATCGTCTCTTGGAGTTGTGCAATGCGGAACTATAATCGGATTTTTTCCTCTTGTTTTGTTTCTGTTTTCTTTCTTTCTGAAGGGGACATGATCCCGAAACCTGTAATGCTTTTTCTTCCTTCAAATAAAGAGTACTTTCAATTCTACCCTTCATTTGTATTGCTTGCTGTGCCTGTGATATTGTGGTGATGTTTTCCCTTGCATAGGAGATATATTTATGGACCTGTTACCCATGGCGTACCTTGGTCTTAGGCAGAGGTAACAAGTTTTGGTCAGGGTACCTGAAGCAGCCGTAGCAAAGCGGTCATGGGTGCTCTTGGTATTGAGAAAAGGAATGCCGTAGAGCAGCTGGGCTCCTGGGGCCTGGTGAGGTGATAGATTTGTGCTGAGAAATTTAGTTGAGGATATTTGTGGGCCTATTATCCTTGGCGCACCCTGGTTTAGGGCACGGATAATAGGATGAAGGGGTACCGACATACTTGCTCAGAGGTGACGAGGACATGGCAAGTGGGAAGGTTTTTTTTGTTTTTAAAACGTAGAGTCTTCCTACTCAGAGGTAATGAGAACATGGTAGGCGTGAACTCGACGGAGGATATTGATGGTCAACAGAGGACATTTGTGGACCTATTACCTTTGGCGTACTCCGGTTGTGGGTACAGATAATTGGTCGAAAGGGGATCATCATACTTACTCAGAGGCAATAAGGACATGGCAAGTATGAAGGTTTCTTCGACGGAGCCTTCCCATTCAGAGGTAATAAGGACATGACAGGAGTGGGCTCAATGAAGGAGGGCACATAGAACAACTCAGAGGTAATGAGGACATGGAAGTTCTACGTAGGGGGTAATTTGTTTTTGGCGGAAGTGGAACGGCTCAGAGGTAATGAGGACATGGCCGTCTTGGAAGTTTGTGGACCCGTTACCTTTGTTGTGCACTGGGAGTGCAGGTATTAGATCATGAGGGAGGATCTCTTGTAGGAAGAAAGTTCAGCGGTATGGTTATACATGACTTTCTTTCAAAAGAGTGACCAGGATGTAAGTTCAGGGGTACCGATGGGTACATGACTCGACAATCCATGAATATTAGAATCAAAGTGTAAGTTCAGAGGTACCAGCAGATACATGACTTGGAAATTTGGGATATTTTTGTGGAAGAAGGGCATGAGTTCAGCGGTACACGCGGGTACGTGACTCGAAAATTAGGAATATGGTGAGTGTGAGTTCAGTGGTACCAGCGGGTACGTGACTCGGAAATTTGGAATATGGTGAGTGTGAGTTCAGTGGTACCAGCGGGTACGTGACTCAATGATCTGGCAAACTATAAGGGTGAGTTCAGTGGTATCAGCGGATACGTGACTCGAAAAGCTGACAATTTATGGAGTGAGTTCAGTGGTACCAGCGGGTACGTGACTCGAGAATCTGGAAAACTATGAGGGTGAGTTCAGTGGTATCAGCGGATACGTGACTCAATAATCTGGAAATTCATGGAGCGAGTTCAGTGGTACCAGCGGGTACGTGACTCGATGATCTGGAGAATGTTGTTTAAACATAGTATTTCTTCAGGAACTTGCCGTTGACGGGCAACATGAGCAAATCTCCGTTCTGCTTAGCGAGGCGGTAAGCGCCGTTGGAGAATACTGTCTCTATGATAAATGGGCCTTCCCATTTTGGCTGGAACTTGCCGGCGGTCTTGTGAGTCATGACCATTGGCCTCCGGACTGCCAGAACTAGATCGCCCACTTGAAATGTTCTGATTTTGACCTTCTTGTTGAAGGCTCCTGATATGCGTGCTTGGTACAGCTCGATTTTTTGCTGAGCTAGGAGGCACTTTTCATCTAAGGCCTCTAACTCTTGTAGGCGACGCTGGTGGTTGTCGTCGGTTGTCAATTGATGTATGAGGGCGACACGTAGTGAGGGGATCTGGGTCTCCAGGGGGAGGACTGCCTCGCTTCCGTATACTAGGAAGAATGGTATATTTTCGGTGGCTGTTCGGACCGTGGTACGATAAGCCCATAAGCATTCGCCGAGCTTTTCGTTCCAGTCCCGTTTATTGGAGGAGACAAACTTCTTGAGAAGTTTGATGATTGTTTTGTTGAATGCCTCTGCCAACCCATTTGCTGTCGGGTTGTACGGTGTTGAGGCAATATTCTGAATACGGTATTTGTCACAAAATCGATAGAATGCGTGGCTTGCAAACTGCGGACCATTATCATGGATGATCCTTCGGGGCAGTCCAAAGCGGTAGATGACGTGATGCTTGAGGAAGCTGATCACATTCGAGGTCTTGACTTCGGCGAGTGGGACAGCTTCCGCCCATTTGGAGAAGTAATCAGTGATTGCAAGTATGAAGCGATGTCCTCGGGAGGAAGGTGGGGTGATTGGACCAATGATATCCATTCCCCATGCTTCAAACGGCTAGGACGCCACTGTCGGATGTAGAAATTCGGATGGTTGGTGGATGAAGTCCGTGTGGACTTGGCAAGCTTTGCACTTTCTAGCATAATCTATCGCATCTGCCACCATCGTGGGCCAATAGTAGCCCATTCGGCGAAGACGATCTTGTAGTTTTGGGCTGGGCTGGTGGGCCCCGCAGACACCGTCATGAGCTTCTCGTACGGCTTCTTTGGCTTCTGCATTTGACAGACACCGAAGCAGTAATCTGTTGTAGGAGCGGCGATACAGAATTTTCGTCTCGGTATCGTAGAAGAATCTGAGAGAACGTCGTCTGATGGAAGTGGCTTCCTTTGGGTTCTCGGGCAGGATGTCGTAGACGACGAAGTCGTTGAATGGTTGTCTCCAATCTGGGGCATCATCGATCGTCTGTGCGGAATAACTTGCCACGAATTGCATATTGTTTTTGGGACAGACCAGTTCATGGCCTATCACTTCCACTGATTGGCGATCATAATTCGGAACTGCTAGGGAAGCGGCAAGACCAGCTAGGGCATCGGCTTCAATATTTCGGAGTCTGGGGACATGCTCGATGAAGAACCCCTCAAATGACGAGATGATATCGATTGCTATTTGGTGATAAGGGATCATGTCTTCATGGCGAACTTTGTATGAGCCTCGGATCTGATTGACGATTAGCTGGGAATTGCCATATGCTTCAAGGTATTCTACCCCCAGCTCTCTTGCAAGTTGGAGGCCGATGACCAGAGCGTTGTACTCGGCCACATTGTTAGAGCAGGGTTCTGTGAGGGAGTTGGCGCGGTTGATCACCAATCCGGAAGGGAAGACTAGTACTACCCCGACTCCGACGACTATATTGCCTTTAAGTCCGGTCCTTGAAGTACCGTCGAAGAACATTCGCCATATATTTTCGTAAGAGGTTGCATGCGAGTCGGCAACCTCATCCGGGATCTCTTCGTATATTCTGGAGGACTCCGAGCCTGGGTGGGCTGCTAAAAAGTCCGCCAGGGCTTGACCTTTGACTGCCTTCTGTGGGACAAAGATCATATGGTAAGGGGACAACAATATTGCCCACGTAGCAAGTCGAGAGCTAAGTGCCCCTGGTTTGGTCATGAGGGCTCTGAGAGGGTTGACTCGTGAGATCACATGTATCGTTTGTCCGGTAACATAGTACCGCGTCTTCTGAATGGCGAACACCAAGGCGAGACATTCTTTCTCAACCGCGGTGTATCGGTGCTCGGGTCCCACCATCATTCGGCTGAGATAGTATATGGCTTGTTCGTGTCCTGCATCGTTGTTTTGTGCCAACAGGGCACCGAGGGAGTGTTCTATTGCTCGTACATAGAGCAGGAATGGTTTTCCAGGGACTGGGGCTACCAAGACCGGAGGATTTGACAAATATTCTTTGATGCTGTCGAAAGCACGCTGGCATTCTTCGTCCCATACGAATGAGACTCCTTTCTTCATGAGGTGCGTGAATGGTCGGCATCGCCCGGAGAGGTTAGAAATGAACCTTCTGATGTAAGCTAGCCTTTCTTGCAGGCCTCTGAGTTCGCGGAGATTTCTCGGGGGACCCATCTCCATGATTGCTTTTGTTTTTTCAGGGTCTACATGGATACCCTTTGCAGTGATGATGAAGCCTAAGAACTTCCCGCTGGATACGCCCAGGAAGGACTTCGTAGGGTTCATTTTCAAATTATGCGTTCGCATTAGGTCGAATACCGTCCTTAGATCCTGCAGATGGTCTCCCTTGCTACGGCTCTTGACGGCTATATCGTCAACATAGCACTTCACCATCTTGTGTAAGTGGTCTCTGAAGATGATGCTCATGGCTCTTTGATATGTGGCGCCAGCATTCTTTAAACCGAAAGGCATGACTGTGTAGCAGTACGTGCCAATCGGTGTTTGGAATGATGTATGCTTTTCGTCGTCAGGAGATATTTTGATTTGGTTGTACCCCGAGAATCCATCCATGAATGACATGCGTTCGAAACCGCAGGTATTGTCGATCATAATGTCTGTGATAGGAAGGGGGAATTCATCTTTGGGGCATACCTCGTTCAGGTTGCGGAAGTCGATGCAGATTCGAATCTTCCCATTCTTCTTGAGGATGGGTACTATATTGGCGACCCAATTAGGATGTTGCTCCTCACGAATGAAGCCGCTGGCTATTAGTTTATTGACTTTGGCTTCGATCGCGTCCATGATGCCTGGACGAAAGCATTGCTGTTGTTGCTTGACCGGCTTCGCATCTGGTCGAATATTGAGTTTGTGAAGAGCGATGTCAGGATTTAACCCTGGAATGTCTTCATAGCTCCAGGTGAACACATCAATGTACTCTCTGACAAGTTCTAACAGCAACTCCCGTTCTTCGTCCGTTAGGCTTTTACTGATGAAAATCGGTTTTGGAGAAGATTCGCTACCGAGATCCACTTGTATGACCTCATCTTCAGTAGGAGGTTCTCTCAGTTCGAACCGCTTTTCCCATTGTGCGTCTAATTGCTGGGCCCACGGCTCTAGCTCGAGGATTTTGGGGATGTCTTCGTCTTCTTCGTAAGCGTCGACAAATGCCATGTTGACTGACATGACTTGTCTGAACACATCTCCGATGCTGGTATCTGAGTCGAAAGTTGGTGATCCGGTTGAATGTGACTGCCAGTCGCATTCTTCATCTAAACTTTCAGGGGTCGTAGTAGGCGTTACATACCCTAACCCGCATCGAGTTTTGTTATAGTAGTTCCGTGGTTTGCCCGCCGGGACTGGCGGCTTTAAAGGTAATCGTCGCCCCGTGTCGTAGTTCAATCCTGGTGTCGTCTCCAGATTATACCCATGTTTTTGTATGAGATATTTGGATTGAGGACTATAGAGATACAGAGGCAGTCTCCCGGCATCTGACCCGAGGTCGACTTCTTCTATGGTGGGGGGATACGGGTTGTTCGTTCGGCCAAAGATGATCGGATGATCTCCTTCCTCGAATATTCGGTAAGCGTCTTCTACTGGAGTGAGCTGGATTACGGTGTACACATTTGTCACCTGTGTGTGTAGGTGAGCGCCTATACCGTGTTCTATAGCATACATTGTACATAGCTTATTGAGCTCGGTGTAGTTCAAAGATAACCCTTTATTGATGAAGTAAGGTACCTTTTCTAGGGGGATTACATCATCAGCGGAGGGGACATCGGTGTGGGTAGCCATATACTTGGCTAGCTCCGGCTCCTCTTCGGCTACCCCCTGCACGAATGAAGACTGAGAGGACGACCTAGGAAGCTTGATTGTCAGTGGTTCAGTTGATGGAGCAGTGCGTGGAGTTGTTGGCAGGATGGCAACCCCCAGTTTTGTATTTGATATGGGACGAGGAGTGGCTGGTTCGCTGGAAGTATCAGACCTTGCATTGGGGTGACAACCCTTCCTGGGAAGGCGTATCGTCATGGGCTTGTCCGAGGGGTTGAGCTTCCCTGCTTGTGGTTGGCTGACTCTTGGTAGCCTGGTTGTCAGTGGCTCCGTTGTGGGTCTCGGCACTTGGCCGGACCTCGGCAGCCGGATTATCAGTTGCTCCTCCTGCGCTGAGAGGCTGATTGCGTCCTTCCGCAGAGTGGCGGTAAGGGGTGCAGACTTGCCCGGTTTGCGAGCTTGGAGGTGGATCGTCAGGGGTCCTTCGGATCCCGTAGCCGTTTTGGTACTAGCTTGTTCATTTCCTTCATCAAGGTGCCTCTTCGACTTTTTGTATAAGCAGGAGTCCGAGTAGTAAGATTCGACCCCCTTGAAGGGATCGATATCAGCAAATTCTGTCTTCACGAAGTCGTGTTTGTCGACGTATTTGAAGCACTGGTGTAGTGTGGAAGGCACGATCATATAATCGTGTATCCATGGGCGCCCCAAGAGGATGTTGTAAGAAGTGTCTGCATCTATGACGTAGCAGGTGACTTCGGATTGGAGGTCGCCAATTTGACACTTTAGACGAATCTTCCCAATAGGGTAGCTCCTGTCCGAATTGAAACTGCTGATGGCGGTGCTTGTAGGTGTCAGGCGATGCATTGGGATGCGAAGATGATATAGCAGGCCCTTCGGGATGATGCTTATGGAAGAGCCAGGATCAATGTGCATCCGATCCACCTTCACGTCGCCGATGTATCCCATGTAGTATAGCGGGCTATCATGTAGGTTGGTTTTGATGAGCATGTCCTGCGGAGTGAAGACGATGTTGGGCATTGCTCCCGTGCAGGCACTGTCTTGGAGATCCACGGGTGAGTCCTCCCCGGTGAGGTTGGATTGAGCGAGATAGGCATCGGCATTTTGGAGTGCTTCGCTCAATGAAATACGAACGTCCTTGGAGAGCCTTAGGAGTTCGTATAGTGACAATTTGGCCGGAGTGTTAGCCAATTGTGCTAAGATGTCAAAGTTATAGGGCCTCTCTAGCCCTTGGGCTGCGTCCTTTCGGAGGGATTTGTCAAAGCGAGTCTCCTTCGGCCTAGGCTTGTCGGTCGTCGAAGGCTGAGCCGATCCCGGAGCATCAGTTGTAGTGGGTTTATGATTTTCAGCTGGGTTGTCAACTACCGGTTGGGATTGCGCTCGGACCGTGTGACGACGGCTGTAGCTTCCTCGTTGTCTGCTGAGGTTGTGTGGCAGGTCCTGATTTTTCTACTCTTTTTGTTAGTGGAAGATGGTGTGGGCCTTGTTACTTCTGATACCAAGTCTGGGTGGACCCACATGACCTCCCCTCGTGAAGTGGTGAGAGGTACTAGACCAGCTGCCTGTTCCCGGGGAGGTAGAAGATTGGTGATCTCCATCGTTGCCAGAGGGACGGAGATTACCCCGTCTTGAGCCTCCGTCGGAGGGAAGCTGCCGAATTGTACGGACACCATATTAGCTGCTACGATTACCTCTTCGAAGTCGATTGCCAGGGCGTTTGAATCGATGAGGCTTTGGATGTACCATTTTAATTGGTAGCAGTCGTGTGTAGCGTGGTGTGCATAACGGTGGTAATGGCAGAACTTCGGGTTCTCCAAATCAGCCGGCCGAGGCTCCCGTCTTGGTGGAGGAAGCTGAATTCTACCCCCTTGTATGAGCATGTCTAAGATAGGCTTGACGTGGCCATCTTCGAAAGAGTAAGTGATCTGAGGCCATTGCTTGTCTGCTGGCTGTGATTCGGGCTTCTGGGCTGTGTCGGCCACCATAGCCTGTTTTTCCTTGCTGTCCCAATTGTTGGAGGGGTTACCCCCATTATCGTTGTTGGGACGCTTGCCCTTGTTTTCTCCTTCTGAGATGTGCGACCCCAGTTGGCGGGCCTTCTTCAGTCGTTCTTCGGCGCTTGTGGCGCTGATGATGAACGCCTTCCAATCTTTGAATTGACTTTCGCCCATCCAGAGACTGATCGTTGGAAGCAGTCTCTTTTGGCAAATTTCAATCAAAGAAGAATCTGGATTTTCGAAAGACAGCTTCATGGCGGTCTGGCAGAACCGCTCGATGTAGTTCCTTGTTAGCTCCTTCTCTCCTTGGACGACGTCCATGAGAGTGGACATAGTGACGTCTTGTCCTACTTCATAGAATCGTTCCAAGAACATGCGCTTGAAGCCGGCGAAGGAGTGGATGCAGTTGTCCGGTAGATTGCGATACCAATCGAAGGCGACTCCTTCCAATGCCCTAATGAATAATCGTGTGAGGATCGCATCATCATGGGACAGATGGTCGGTGGTGACCTCGAAGTAAGTGATGTACCGACTTGCTGAGGTTTTGCCATCATACGGGTTGATGTTGAACGGCTTATATCTTGGTGGGAATGGAACATCCCTCCACTCAGCAGGGTATGGTTGCCGTATTCTGAGATCTTGAGCATTTTCTCGGGCATGGAACATGGCTCGGAGCTCCTGGACCTCCCTTCTTACTTCTCGGGTCTCATCTGTTGCGGTAGGGGCTGTTATTTCGGGAGGATTATTGCCCGGGTTTGGTGCCGCTGAGTTCGAATCTATATTGACCGTGGGGCCCGTGCTTGTTTGACCAGGCGCTCCTCCTTGTAGAGTGGGCAGGGCCACTTTAATCTCATCTACAGACTTGACCAAAGCAAGTAATATGGCTTCGAGACTGTCAATGCGCTGGCGATCACTGGAACCACCTTGATTGCTGTCCGTCATGAACACCATCCTTACGTGAGGAGTGATGGAAGGAACGGTGGAGGATGTGCCCTCCGAGTCGTACCCATGCACCGAGAAGTCATCAGAATAGGTAGGAATGTTCTCTTCGGGCTCGGACTCGGAGAGAACGGTATCCCCAGCTTCAGAGCTTGCTTCGTCTTGAGAGTTACGGATGTCCTCGGGGACATCAGCGTCCGTTGCTCCTGATGGAAGAGTTGTTTGTGCGGGCTCGGCTCCTTGAAACATCGGATTGTTGCGGATGTTCGGAGGAGTGCTACCCCCAGTTCCCTCAACCTCCAGCGATGTGGAGTATGAATTTTCCATTGCGGTAAATTTCGTCTTTGAACGGGTGTGTTGGAATACGCCAGTAGAGGACAACCGTTTAGACGATAGTTTCTTAGCTGTAGTGGTTGATATCTTGGGACTGGAAATACTCGTCTTTTTCCTTCTCCCTTCGGCGGGGACCTTTTCAGCGGAATTGCAGGAGACAACAGGAGGTGCCTCATCTTCTGAGTTCGGGTGTTGTAGCCTTTGGAAGACGGACGGTCGATCTTCCGTTACTGCTGCGTTATTGCAGCAGCAATTGACGATGATTTGGGTGCAGCGATGTCCAAGCGAGGACTCTTTGCATGCCGACACTCCTTCTCTTTCCTTGCATTTATGGAGGATCGCCTCCCGCAGTTCAGAGGAACCACTCTGTCTGTTTGCCGCCGAGGGCTGGACTCGAGCAGTTGTATACAACTTCCCATCCGAAGCCCGTGTGATAGTCAACGGGGCGCCCCGATAGTCAGAGGTTGGAACAGCTGACTGGGCTTGATGAGCCCGCGCTGCCCTAGACTTCCTCCTTTTAGCACTTGTGGGTGCGTAATAGAAGGAGTCCAAGTTGGGTACCACAGAGTCTAGCTTATTATCCAGAGAATCATTAGAGTTGGGACCGCATGAGAGACGGTCGAAGACTGATCGAGAGAAGCATGAAACGGATGTTATGCGGCTAGAGTTGGATACCGTGCAGGCTGTCTGCATGCGATTGTCTTCTGCCATTGGACGAATTGTCCTTGTGCGGCTAGGAGTCACGACCGTGCAGGCTGGCCGCATGCGGTTGGCAATAGTGGCCGCATGGGTTTTCTGCAAGCGATTGACTCCCACAGCCGCATGAGTTTCATTCGTGTTGTTGGCAACTGTAGCCGCATAAGTTATGCGGCTGACAGATATGGCCGCATGAGTTTTCTTCATGCGGCTGGAGGACGTAGCTGCATGAGTTTTCTTCCTGCGACTGAAGGGTGTAGCCGCATGAGCTTTCTTCCTGCGGCTGATGACCTTATGCGGTTTGGATCTCATAGAGTTCCTCTTTGCCCCTGCAAGTCCAGCATCATAGTGTTTTCTTCTGCCGGACTTGGGGACAGCAGAGTTGTCTACGATCTGAAGGGGGGCCGCAGGGGAATCTTGCTCGCCCTTTTCAACAACAGAGGGTGTCCTTGCAAGAGCTTCAGTAGGAACGAAGGATCGGGGTCTCCACTCCTTACGGGCCTTCTTTGTGCGGGCTCGCTTCTGGACCGGGCCAGTGCTCTTATCGGAGAGCATCTCTTCGAACGCCTGTTGGTCGAACCGGGCGACCATCTTTTATTGAGTGGAGCCAAGCTTGGCTGCATCCGATTGCGTCACCAACTCCTCAGCCGTGGAGAAGTTAGTCCCCAGCAGAGTCGCCATCGTGTTTGCCATGAAATATAAAAGAACAGAACAATTATCGGAGGACCGAACTTTTACTTCACGTTACAAACTCGCTTGTACAAAGAAAGCCTAGGGACGAAAACCTAGGTACAGCAATCTAAGTACAATTGTTTATTTTAGATTCTGGGGGGTGACGATAGAGGCTCGGGAAGGCGACGGCAGCCCTGCCTTACTCTTTGGACGATCGGTATGCAGCCTTGGCTCCTTGTGAAAAGATGGTTGGCGTTGACGAAGAAATGCTCTTCTTGCTCCTCTATTGCACTTCTGGCTTCTCTCTCTCTGTGTGTATCCTTTTCTCTGACTATTGGGGGGTCTCTCTATATATACGTATTTTTTTCTCAAAGAATGTGTCTATTTTACAAGGGAATGGCACCTTGCTATTTATAATAGGGGAATCTGATCATTAGGGTTGCCAATGATTAGCTTTTGGAGATGGCGGCGGCTTGGGGATTGGTCCATCCTGGTCATTTGTTTTGATGATGATGAATCTGGGCCATTAGGTGCAGATTACACCAAATCCTATGAGCAATTAATGCTGATTGGAATAAATCTTCCTTATAATGATTTTCTGATATCTGCGAATAAATCAGACCTATTCTTCTGCCACGTGTCCCAGATTTATTGGGATTTGACCCAATCTTTAATGGCAGCAAATCTAAGGAATTAATCGATTTAGGACACGTGTCCTAGGAGCAGCTGGGGGTCTGGACCGCATGACTAATGAGTCGTATATGAATGTGAGCCGCATATGGTTAAGCCCACGTGTCAGGGCTACGTGGGCAGTGGCCCTCATCTGAGCCCTCGAACCATAGGGGGGTAATTCTTGTGGGCCGCATAGGTATATATCCGCCTGGGCCGCATGAGAAGTCCTCGCTCGAGCCGCATGAGACTTACATGGCCTGAGCCGCATAGGATGGATTCACTTTGAGCCGCATAGGAAGTCCTTTGCCCGGGCCGCATGAAGCTCCTATGGACCGAGCCGCATAGGTTTTATTCTGAGCCGCATGAGAAGCGAGCCGCATACGAATGCCCACGCGGCAAGGCCACGTGGCATTTTTATGACTCTCGGGGGATTTGTGTCAGAGATTTCTTTCCTCTTCCCTAGAGATTCATCATTATGGCAGAGCCAAAATTACCTGCTTTGGTGTCAGGGCTGTCAACTTTTCAGAGGGGTCAGCCGTCATAGCAATTAATGCAGCGTGGGTGGAGGGGAGCACTATCAGGCCACGTGTCTTCTGAGCCGCATGGAATGCCCTGGGCCGCATAGCTTCCTATGCCGCATGACTCCCTGAGCCGCATGTGTTTTCTGAGCCGCATGGATCTTTCCTGGCCGCATGAGTCATTTTTTTTTAGTATTTTCCATGCTTCTACAATATATATATATATATATATATATATATATATATATATATATATATAAGCACACACACATATGTATATATATATATATATAGATATATATATATATATATATACATATATATATTTTTTTTTATATATATATATATATATATATATATATATATATATATAAAATATATATATATATATTTTATATATATATATATATATATATATATATATATATATATATATATATATATATATATATATAGACATACTCTCATATATAAAAAAAAAAAAAAAAAAATATATATATATATATATAGACATACTCTCATATATATACACATATAGAGACACACACACTAAATATGAATATTACACTCCACATAACACTAATACAAATGAATTAAAGTGCCTAACCCACTTAGACACAAATCTAATTATTCTAGAAGTGTCCAAATTTGGGAGAAACTCAAGGACACAATCACAAATCACAACTCAAGTCAAAATTTTCCCGGGGTCCCGAATTAAGTCGGAATGCGATGAAATTTGAACCCGACTCCTATAATCATTAAATATTAATATTCATGAAATAAAAATCCCAAAAATATTCTAAAATAGAAAATTACCATTTTACCCCTATCTTGGAAAAGTGAGGGTGACAAGTCTATCCACCTTAAAAAAAAATTCGTCCTCGAAATTGAAACCAAACAATAGTAAATTATCAAATCACAAGTCATGGCTTAAAATTTAAAATGATTTAAAATCTCAAAAATCAAAGCATGAATTAAATGACTAAAATGATAAAATTTAAAATTACTCTCAACTAGAAACTGGGTGCTATAAGTCTATCCACCTTAAAAGAATTTATCCTCCAAAAATTATAAAAAGTAAACACAAAAAAATCATGCAGTTCGATAATCGTATGCGTATGTCCAATCATCATGATACTCGGAATCTCTATCATGCCAGTGAGCAAGGCTACGATAATCATAGAGTTCTCGAGTAGGGTACATACCTCTAGAATTATGGTATTTAAAATTTTTGCATTGTCGCTAGCTTGGCAGCAAAAACCTTAAATTCCCACACCCGAAAAATACGTCCATAATCCGACTATATGTCCTCACTCTGCCTGCTAGCATGACCCTAGAGGATTCTAAAATCTCATAATCGAGGCGACCTAGCCCATACGACTTATCTCAGAAGAATATCACATCACAAGGGCAAAATTTTATCAAACGATCAAGGAACAGTTGGAATCGAATTTCAAGACAGTTTATAAGAAGGCAAACGCGAAAATTAGATCGAAGGATTGGAACCTGCTATCTGCTCTGCTACTGCCTGAGTAGGCTCAACTGTCATGGCGAAAGCTCGCCCTTGCTGGCCTCCTCTAGCCAATGCACTCCGCCAGGGCCTGTCTGTCTAGCTGTACGGGCAGCACAGTTCTTCACCTGGTGGTCTGGAGCTCCACAGAATAAACAAACTCCCTGCTTCATCCTATAAACCTCCCAGGTGTGCCCCATCTTCTTGCAGAAGGCACACTGGATGGCCTACCTCTGGCCCTGTCCCTGGTGCTGCTGGGTACGCGCTGGTTTCTGCTGAATCTGTAATAGAGGCTGCTGCTGCTTAAATGGCCACTGCTGATGCTGAAACTGGGGGCGCTTGGCCGGTCCCGCACTGGAACTCGCCCCCATGGTATCACCGCTCCTCTTTGGCTTGAGGCCGAAGTCCTCCTCTATAATCTGCGCGTCCATCAATATCTGATCGAACGTCACATCACGGCGACCCGAGGTGCGGGTGCGCACTGCATGAATAAGTCCCCTACAGAACTTACGAGCCTTCTTTCCCTCATCCTGGATTATATTGGGAGCGAACCTGCTAAGGCGGAAGAACTCTGCTGCATACTCGTCCACCGACGAGTTCCCCTACACTAGACTCACAAACTGGCCCTCCAATGCTATAAGATCCATGTCCGGGAAGAACTTCTCCTTGAAGAGCCTCTGGAAGTCCTCCCATGTCAGCCCTCTCACTGACGCATGAGAATCCGTGCGGTACGATGTCAGCACGATATCGAAGAATCGGCTGGCTGCGGCCGAAAACCCAACGTCCTCTAGGAAGCTCTGCCAGCTCCATACTCCGCTGCACGTCCTCTAGCCAGTCGTCTGCATAAAGGATACCCTCCGTGCCCGTGAAGTCCCTGGAGCTCATCTTCCTAAAGTCTAATACTGTCCCTGGCCTGGACTGCTACTGGTACGACTGCTGGCCAGTAGGGTCCTGTATCGTACCCGGTACCACTCTTTCCACGGCTGCCAGTGCAAGCTGATGCGAGCTCTCCATGCTCTGCCTCAGCATCTCAATCTGACGGTATGGCGCCTCCGTCTGGCACTGCGACGCCTCTGTTTAGGCTCGCTGCGTCTCCATTATTTGTTGAAGGAGAAGGAACATGTGATGTGTATCCGTCGGTATCGGAGGTGGTGGCGGCAGTATCTCTGGAACAACGACTGAAACCCTCTGGGGTTGAGGTGGTAGACCTCCTTGTGCAACTGCCACGGCCTCCGGGATAGTGGAATCACTGGGGGCGGTCTCATGAACCTCCTCTTCAGCCTGGTCAGATCTCTCATGCAAGCTACTCGATCGAGTGGCCTACGGGTGCATCTTCGTCATCCTGGAGATGAATTGAAACAAGGAGATCAATATGGCACATGAGAAGATATTATCAAAGAAGGACAGTTAATTTAATACAAGGGGAGTAATCATGATAATCAAAAGATCAGAAATTTTCCTAGGTGTGATTGAGAAACTCCTATCATATCCTAGGTCCTACGTCCTAATTGCAGGCTCGTAATTAGTACTCTAAGTCGAGCACCATTACGAGATCGCACTAATAGCGACACATGACCTGCATAGGCTACCACAAAAACGTGTCACGACCCGCACCCTGATTAGGGGTACGAGTACGTGGTTACGTCCAGCCTACGCCGCAGCATCGGCGGTAGAACGCTGTCTAGGTCATCTATAAATACCAATTAAACAGATAAAGGTACATGTACAGTATATACACTTCGAATGGAGGTGACATAGCAATAAAGTCTAAATCACAAAGCAAACTAAGATAGATTGCATGAAAGGAAATATGATAGATGAAAGCAGAAAATAAGTTCGAGATCCACACAAGCCCAAAGCTATACACAACATCACAGAGTCACAGAATATAATATGAAATACTACTGTCTGAAAGTACTAGCTGGCTCGCAGGCCAGGCAACCCTAACTAAGCTACTCTACTCAGGGTGAGCAAAGTCTAGTGGCTCTACTAACAAGCCATGGTCCAGGTCTACTCCATCAGACTTGGCCCCATAATAAGTCGGATAATCTGCCTCAGAATCATCTGTAATATATCAACGGTATCCTGTCAAAAAATGCACAAGTACAAACACTAACAGCAGTTCCATGTGAATTGACAAATTCTATAAGAGACATTATAATGAAATACAAGACAAAAATATAGGAAGATTTGGGAGCCATTCGGAAGCTGAGTTACAACCCGTAAACCAAACAAGGACCGAGGTTAAACAGAACTTAGCCTCCAATCAAGGTATAGCATAAGGGCATGTAGAACATGTGAGTAAATAAATATCATAGCATGGTGAGAAAAGTACTGAATGTAGAACTGAGCAGGATATAAGATACGATAAAATAAATATAAAATGTGCCTTGAATTATTAGGGCGTTATGTGATCGGCTTAGGAAACATGATCAGCCTTTCCATCCGACCGGCTATGAACAATGTGTACAATAGAGCGGTAAGGCCGGTCACCATGGAAAGCTATGAACGATGTAGGGTAAGGCTTATTTGTGAAGGAATAGATGAATGGTATGATTGAATGAATGTTTTGGTGAAGTGAAAGGATGATAGTATGAAAAATGGAAGAAGTGAATGAATGGGGCAAATGGGTTTATGAAGGTGGGGACTAATTTTGAAAGGAAGGGTGAATGAATGTTGAATGGTGGTTTGAATGGTGGTATGAATAGCTAATGGTGCAAGTATATATGAATGAATGAATGGGTATGTGAATGAATGAATATGATTTGGAGTGAATGAATGCATGAATGGAAGGGTGGGTGAATAGATAATACTAAGGGCTAATATGGGCTAATTTTGGACTGATATTAGGCTGTCAAATGGGTTAGATATAAGGATGAATTGTATGTCAAGAGGGTGTCAATTAAAGGCTGAATTGGGCTGAATCTATGGCTGTCCATTGGAGAGACTGATTTTAAGGGCTATTTAGGGGGCTGTACATGGCTGAATGTAGGGCTGCTAATAGGGTAATTAAGAGCTGAACATGGATCTATTTGGGTGTTGAAATAGGCTAGTTTGGGACTGTCATGTAGGCTGAATATATGGGACTGCTAAGGCCTATTTTGTGGCTATTACAACTTCTGCTAACAGCAGCAGTATTTGCTACTGCCCTGCTGTTCAACAGCAGGTAATCTCCCTCTCTCCTTCTCTCAATCTCTCACTCTCTCTAACTCTCTAACTCTCCTCTCCAACTCTCTAATACTCTCAATCAATCTCTAACTCTACTCTCTCAAACTCAAACTCAAACTCTCTCATTCTCTCAAACCCACACTCTATATATATATATATATATATATATATATATATATATATATATATATATATATGCACACACACACACACACACACACACATATATATATACATAGAGACACACACACCTACATATATATATCTATATATACAAACGTACACACATATGTATATATATATATATATATATATATATATATATATATATATATATATATATATATATACACACTCTCATATATATACACATATAGAGACACACACACACACTAAATATGAATATTACACTCCACATAACACTAATACAAATGAATTAAAGTGTCTAACCCACTTAGACACAAATCTAATTATTCTAGAAGTGTCCAAATTTGGAGGAAACTCAAGGACACAATCACAAATCACAACTCAAGTCAAAATTTCCCCAGAGTCCCAAATTAAGTCGAAATGCGATAAAATTTGAACCTGACTCCTATAATCATTAAATATTAATATTCATGAAATAAAATTCCTAAAAATATTCTAAAATGGAAAATTACCATTTTACCCCTATCTTGGAAAAGTGAGGGTGACACCTGGGTCGCGGAAGTTCCTCGCGGCGAGCCACACACTCAGCCGCCACCGTGCCAAGGCCGGCCCCTCTTTCCCGAGAGTAGCCTAGCCGCCCTGATGCCGTGTTGTCGACCAGACCGGAGCCGACGGTCCCCATGACGGCGCCATCCGCCGCCAGGACCGTGTGCCCTAATCCCGCGTTCCCGAAACCGAACGTCGCCGTAGCCTCGTCTAGGTCAAATCCAGTACCGCCACCACCCCGTTCAGCCACCGCCACCTTGGCTCGCCGCCGTAAGCCATAGCACCATCGTGCTCCGGTGATACCCCCTTTCCTTTGGCGTCGATTCAGCCGTCTGATTGCACGCGCGCCTCTCCGTGTGCCTTTGCTGGAGCCGCGCCTCCCCCAACGAGCCTCCTCCTCCACTTCGCGTGCCTCCCGACAATCTCAAAGAGACCCCTCTCCTGGTAAGCTTCTCACCTCTCCTCTCTTTCCCTCCAATTTCTATTATTCCCTTTTCTCTCTCTCTCTCTCTCCATATGATGTTATAACAAAGGGGGGAGCAGTAATTAGTGGGTTGTGTAATTATTATTAGTAGATTTATTTTCAAAGGGGGGAGCAGTAATTAGTGGGTTGTGTAATTATTATTACTAGATTTATTTTAAAAGGGGTGGAGTAAATGTTCTTAAAATATTTTTATTACAATTATTATTACTACGTATCAAATGACACTAAGTATAGAATTATTAGTTATTAATATTATTTTGATTATGTTCTAATTACTAATATTGTTGTATGTGTATATTGTTAAGTACATAATTTCGAATAGTATTTATACATATAAATGTACATCCTTGAAATTATCTAGCCCTATACATACCTACCCAGTCTGTTACCATTATTATTATTATCATTAGTATTATTATTAGATTATTTTATCATTGGGTATTATTGTTTTTATGAATAAAAGTGGTAAATAATTCTAAATTATATATTATTTGGGTCTGGGAAAATGGCTTTCTTAAGATTTAATATTTTGGAGTAGTATCTTTGGGTCCCATTAGGTTTATTTTCAATGTTGGGTTCTAATAGTATGTAGTATAGTATCGTTATTTTATCTATATTTTAGAGAACAACATACTTTTAAAATAAATATTAACGTTAGTATTATTAAGTAATATTTTCATAAATATTATTATTATTGGTATTATTATAGTTAGTATTTCTAGCTATTTTTGAATAAGAATTTGACCTAAAATTGTATTTTGACAAAATTATGGTTTTGACCTAAAAACATGATTTTTCTATATTATCAAATATGTATCTAGAAATGTTTTCAGCTAATAAAGTATAATTTTCAAATATCGTAAATAAATTGTTTATAAGTATTTTTCTATCTATTTGAACTGTAGCTTTTGACCGAAAAGGTGAATTTTGACAAAATTGGATTATTAGCTTTAAATTGATTTTCTAGCTTTTCTAGTATTTATTTAAAAATAAAATTATTTTTGATTAATAAATTACATTTTCCAAATATTATGAATAAGTTTCTAAAGAGTTTATAAACCTTTTTCTATATACTTTTCTTATTAAAGATTTCTTTTGGTGAACAAATTTCTTCAAAATTAACCCTTAACTATGACTAGTCATACCTTTCTATTTTGTGATTCTAACCACTGAATATCGACCTAGGCTAAGTCGACTATACTGGACACGACAGAACTATCGGGTTCTCCAGGTAAGGACCTCAGGCAAGTACACTTTCTGATTGCTTTTCGATTCATAGTAGTCTATACATTTTATGTCTATACATATGTCTTGCTGCTTGTTGACACGCTCGTCACACGGAGTAGTCGAGAGGAGAAAAATCTTAGTAGGCATGTGGACTACCCAGAACTATCCTCCGTGTCTTTCGTGGAGAATAGCAGCTGCACACGATACGTACAGGGTGCCGGATTTACCCCTAGCCGTTCACATATCGAAACAGATATTTTACATCACATAGATAGTTGTCTTTTATTTATTTTCTTTGTCTTCTCCACCGTGCCATGTCATTAGTATCTTCTAGCTTTCACCTCTCATATGTTATTTTCATGTCTTGTTAATTCTATTGTGTTCTCGCATTGTCGTCGGTTCGTGTGCTTGTTCCATTCCTGACTGGAAACCAACATTTTTCAGGTTAACCATGGATTCACTTAGCTTTGGAAGATACGGATGTACATACAGACATAAACCTAAAAATAGATAGCAGCTGTATCATTTTCATTAATTGTAAAATTTGTATTTTCTTTAAATATAAATGTTGTAACTATTGTAATAAACTTAGAAATGTGAATGAGCAGCAAATGTTATATTTTATGATTTTGAGCATCTTGGTCGTGATAGCGTTCTATCGCCGACTCTACGGTGTAGGCTGGCTTGGACACGCCTCGTATCCGAAATGCGGGTGCGGGTCGTGACAAATTTTTGTGGTGGCCCATGCTGATTAATTTTCACAAAAGATATGCGAACTCGTGATGATACTTAAGTTAGTCGTACCATTGCGAGCCTGCGACTAGAAAATGCTCATTCACAACTAGGAGTAAATCAATTTTAAAAGAATGGTTAGCACTAGGAGTCCTTAATTTAAATTGACATTTGGATAGTTAAGGTTGCTACATAGGTCTCACTAGATGACTTTCAGGATACACTATCGCATTTTGATTCGACGGTATTTCTAAGGAGGGTAGAATCATAACATCTTTTCAAAATTTTGAAAATAGCATTTATTCCTTTTATTTGAATTAAGATGTGATTTTTGGAATTTTATAACTATCTAATTTAATTCATTACTATTATGGAATATCTTATTCATAGTTAAATTTTGGATTTAAAATGACTAGAAACTATGGCACGAATAGTGCAGTGGCATGCTTTAACTAGTGTATTAGCCATGGTAGAAAAGGCTGAGCCATAAGGGTGTACCAACTTGGAAAACCAGGCCAAGTTGTGACTTGACCCAAAATATGTATATATATTTATTAGGATTATTGGCTTATAGAAACTTCGATCGTTCCAAACTAGCCCGAACCCAACCCAAGTCCTGGTGGTCATGTAGTGTGACCAACGTCGTCCATATAGATATATAGATGTGTATATATAATGGTAGTCCATTTTTAGTATTGCAAATAATTTCTACAAATTATATATTAATATAATATATGTATTATTGCTATTTAAATTTATATTTTACTTGGAAATAGGGTAACATTCTCTTAGGATGATATTTTAGAATTTTTGAGATTTACTTAGGCTATACATATATATTTGTGTATAACTATATTCATAATAAGTAGACATAGTACCTTATACATATTTCCCTCGATCTTGAATATTAGAGAAATAGAGATTATAGTTTATAATTCTTTTGCCTTCGGTCCTTTTTTTATGATCTTGATCATTTGTACAACTTTATCTTATGTCTTCTCTAAACATCGCCCTATCATGAATTTGTATCACTTATATTTTCCTTGAACCCAAGGGATTATATATTTTTAAACAATTTCTCACTCAATTGTCTATACATTAATCTCAAGTTAAGTTTTTGGATTCAAGAGTTATCCTTCCTAACTAATTATTCTCTTTTCAAGGCTTGATATATATACTTGAAGGACAGATACTTACACCCTCTTGGAACTTGTTTGAAATTCTAGAACCTTCTTTGAAATTTTATAAAGTATAGTTAAAAGAATGTTCGTTGACTTGCGATGACAAGACAGCAGCGCACTGTCGCCACTTATTTGAATTATCGAGACTATGGGTTCAATGCAGCCAGCAGCGCACTGGCGTGGCATGACCCCTAAGTTGAAATAACTTCAAGTAAGCGTGGGTGATCGAACATTATTAAAACTATGTCTTGGTCGTCTTATTTCATCCTTGAGTTGTATGTCAAGATTAGATAGAGTTGATAGGGTATTCATTACCGCAGCATAGCTTGAGTTGTGGAACCAAAGGTTTAATACAGCTAGCTGTACACTAGCGAGGCATAAATTCTCGGTAAAATGACTTCGATTATGATTACGAGTTTCGAATACCATATAAGCTACGTATTTTATTGGCATACGACTATAAAGTTTCTAAATCGATTTGTGCTTATTCCTAGTTACAATCTCCTCAATAAACCGATAATTCTCCCTTCCTTTTTTCTCCTTCTATTTTTCAGATTGTCATCTTTTAATGTAATTTCGGCTGCGTTCCTAAACTTATCTAGATTTTGATTCTAAAACTCGTGCCTAGATATTGTGGATAAATATTTTAAGCATATCGAAACGATTTTAGATTTGATTATCCTTGAACAGTTTCGATCATGACTAGAATTCTTTTATTATATTTCGATCGAGCCAATTTGTATCCTTTCCTAGGATTGATTATATGATCATGCCTACACAATCGATCATGTTATGACGGTTTTGGTTTGGACCATCCTTAACGACCTTCCGATCACGACTAGACTATTCGAATCTATTTCAATCGTGCCAATTCGCATGGAATCCTAGAATTCAATTCTATAATCGTGCCTAGATAATTTTGCTTAACTATTTATCCATACCACAATGATTTCAATTTTGATCGGTCTTAAACAATTTTTGTTCATGACTAAATCATAATCGCGCCTATATTTCAACTTAAATTATAACTAAGTTTTATTTTTCCAACCCAACTATGATCATGACTATTTTGATCATGTTCATGCTCATGCCAATCTTTTTTCAAAAGTTTGATTACGCTTGGATGACTTGTGTAATTAACCTTAAACGCAAATACATCTTAGCTACATCATAATGACTTTAACCATGCCTAGACTTCGTCAGAAGTTGATTGTTGACCAATGCTTATTCCAACAGTAGTTAATCGTACCTAACAATTTTTTTTAGGGAATCATCTTTTAGTTATATTATTGACCATGACTAGACCATTTGGACTATACTTTATCGTACCTCATTGTTCGATCCTATTTACGATCTAACTCACTTTTATTATTGATCATATCTTTTTTATTACATTTTAATCATGACTAATCGTGCCCTTGAAACTTTTGAGGAAGAAAATTCTAAGGTGGGTAGACCCTTCGATCGATGAATTAAAGTTATTGTTAGCTTTGGTGTCCTTGAGGTTTAGCAAATCTTTGAAAACACTTATAATCTTTTACGATTCAAGACCATAACCTAAGGTTCTAATTGCAAGCCCTACCTATTATTTTTTCACTTCCATCCTTCCTTAGTCAATACCTTGATCAATATCCCTTGATCAATACTCTTATTAAGATGACGTAAGATTTCCTTAATCTTACCTTATCGACCAATACCCATTTTATTAAAAATTTTGTTACTATAATTTCCTTGGATCTATCGAGCCTATCTATTCTAGACAGTCCTTAAATTCGATGACGAATTTATTTCTAAGGTGGGTAGATTTGTAAGCCCACTTTCCGAATAATTTTTGTATTTTATTATTTTTATTTTTATCTTCTAGTTAGAAAATCTATGTCAATAGATAATTAGACTGATGAAAGGTTTTGTCAAAATTATTATCTTATTTTGTTTGGACCTTGGGCCTCTAGAAAATAATAGGTAATAGTTAATTATTACTACTATTGCTATTACGATTATTTTGTTATCTATTGCTATTATTATCAGTATTACCATTATCCTTGATTTTATTAGTATTAATATTGTTATTCATTATATCTAATTTATATGAGGGTAACATGTATACAGTATTTTAAAATAGAAGTTTAGATTTATAAAGTTATGCTTTAAATTATTAGTACTTTTAAGACATATCTTATATGATATTAGGATAAGTATTAATAAAAGAATTGAATCTAAACAAGATTCACCCTAGGCTAAGCTGCATATCCATCCAAACCCTACTTGTAGTCGGCTGACATCCGATCCAATCTAATGGATAGGAAGCACCTTATCTTTTTTTCCTCAACAATATTGTATAAACACATCGCTAACATATCCTCGCCTCTTTCATCCCTCTCTCGACTCCACATACAATCCTATCATCTTTCTTCCGTAGCCACCCTGCCATCATCAGCAACCCACATCCACCATCATTCGCACAGATATCCCGTACAACCAGCTGACCGGAGACATCGAGATTGGACAACCATCACCATATTTATGCCCGATTGTGTCTGTGTCCAGCACAATCACAACCCACCTCGTGTCCGGACCCGTGCGTCCGTGTCCAAATCCATCTTTTTCCACCATTATAATCAAATTACCGTGTTCGAGCCGACAGGCCGACTCGGACGTCACGACAACCACTAGCACAGAAGAAAAGAAAAGCCAAGAGGAAACTGTCGAACACGCACCCGATCCCGCGCCATCTCCGATCGCCCGTCGCCGAGACCGAGCCACCGTGCTCGACTCCAGAGACTAGGCCGCGCTCGCTTCAGTGCAGCCACGGTCGGCCGATCTCCTTCTCGTGCGCCACGGGAGTCTCATCGCCGCCGATCCGTCGCGTGCGCTAGATCTGCACCTTCGGCGTGTCTGCATTTCCCGTGCCGCCCCGAGGCCAGAAACCCTGTTCCACTCCAGCCTTCCCTCCCGATCATGCCCTTTGTCGGACCCGCATCAGCTTCATTACCACCGCGCCTGGGCCGCGAAAGTTCCTCGCGGTGAGTCGCACACTCAGCCGCCGCCGTGCCAAGGCCGTCCCCGCTTTCCCAAGAGTAGCCTAGCCGCGCTGATGTCGTACTACCGACCGAACCGGAGCTGACGGTCTCCATGACGGCACCCTCCGACGCCAGGACCGCCGTGTGTCCTAATCCCGCGTTCCCAAAACCGAACGCCCCGTGGCCTCGTCTAGGTCGAATCCAGTACCGCTACCGTCCCGTTCAGCCACCGCCGCCTTGGCTCACCGCCGCGAGCCACAGCACCACCGTGCTCCGGCGACACCCCCTTTCCTTCGGCGCCGGTCCAGCCGTCTGATTGTGCGTGCGCCTCTCCGTGCGCCTTCGCCGGAGCCGCGCCTCCCCCAACAAGCCTCCTTCTCCGCTTCGCGCGCCACCCGACGAGCTCGGAGAGACTCCTCCCCTGGTGAGCTTCTCACCTCTCCTCTCTTTCCCTCCAATTTCTATTATTCCATTTTCTCTCTCTCTCTCTCCATATGATGTTATAACAAAGGGGGAAGCAGTAATTAGTGGGTTGTGTAATTATTATTAGTAGATTTATTTTCAAAGGGGGAGCAGTAATTAGTGGGTTGTGTAATTATTATTAGTAGATTTATTTTCAAAGGAGTGGAGTAAATGTTCTTAAAATATTTTTATTATAATTATTATTACTACGTATTAAATGACACTAAGTATAGAATTATTAGTTATTAATATTATTTTGATTATGTTATAATTACTAATACTGTTGTATGTGTATATTGTTAAGTATATAACTTTGAATAGTATTTATACATATAAATGTACATCCTTGAAATTATCTAGCCCTATACATACCTACCTAGTCTATTACCAATATTATTATTATCATTTGTATTATTATTAGATTATTTTATCTTTGGGTATTATTGTTTTTAAGAATAAAAGTGGTAAATAATTCTAAATTATATGTTATTTGGGTGTGGAAAAATGGCTTTCTTAAGCTTTAATATTTTGGAGTAGTATCTTTGGGTCCCATTAGGTTTATTTTCAATGTTGGGTTCTAATAGTATGTAGTATGGTATTGTTATTTTATCTATATTTGAGAGAACAATATACATATAAAATAAATATTAACGTTAGTATTATTAAGTAATATTTTCATAAATATTATTATTATTAGTATTATTATAGTTATTATTTCAAGCTATTTTTGAATAAGAATTTGACCTAAAATTGTATTTTGACAAAATTATGGTTTTGACCTAAAAACATGATTTTTCTATATTCTCAAATAGTTATCTAGAAATGTTTTCAGCTAATAAAGTATCATTTTCAAATATCATAAATAAATTGTTTATAAGTATTTTTCTATCTATTTGAACTGTAGCTTTTGACCGAAAAGGTGAATTTTGACAAAATTGGATTATTAGCTTTAAATTGATTTTCTAGCTTTTCTAGTATTTATTTAAAAATAAAATTATTTTTGATTAATAAATTACATTTTCAAAATATTATGAATAAGTTTCTAAAGAGTTTATAAACCTTTTTCTATATACTTTTCTTATTAAAGATTTCTTTTGGTGAACAAATTACTTCAAAATTAATCCTTAACTATGACTAGTCATACCTTTATATTTTGTGATTCTAATGTAGCTCCCCTTCCCAGAATTTTGAAATATTTTTTCGTTTTATTTATTTGTTTTAAATAGTGATTTTAGAATATTACAAATAATTATTTAGTTAATTATTACGGTAGATGATTTTAGCCATGGTTGAGTTTTGAAGTACAAGACGACTAGGAATCATGGCACAGATAGCGCAGTGGCGTGCTTTGACTAGTGTATTAGCCATGCCAAGGAAGGCCGAGCCATAGTAATGTCCTAACTAGAAAAACCAGGCTAAGTTGTGACATGACCGTTATAAATAGTTTAATTATTTATATTTAATATTATTTAACTTTAGGAGGCCCGGTTATACCAAACCAGCCCGGACTAGACCGTACCAAGCCCAAGCCCATGTAGTCATGCGGGATGTCCAATGACATTCGTGTTGATGTATTTTGGTATGGTTGTGTCGTATCCCATTTTAGTGATCTATTGAATATTTTCAAGTATTCTTATTTAAATATTATAAAATATCCTTATTAGTTAAATATTCAAGGATATTGGTATAGAATAGGTCCTTGTATACTCTGGAGTATTGGACTGTACGCAAAGGCAGGTACACCATTATTTAGTTGTTAAATTTCATTATTATTATTATCATTATTATATTATTGAGGTGATTATTAAATATTATTATTATTTGATTATATGTGTGTGAATAAATATGTATATATAGTTCTCTTAGCTAATGTGGTACTAGACGATACAATTGGATGTCTAATAATATATACACCATTATGGGTTTAATATATTATTATTATTATTTATTGAGATTGGTATTTAATATTATTAGTTTATTGATTATATTAGTTTGGCAGATAAATGTGATAACATATATAGTTATATAAATATATACGTAAAATTGTGTATATAAATATACGTATGTGAATGTATATATAAATAAAATATATACGTGTGTATGAATATATATATATAAATATATATATATAAATATATATATTTTGTACAAGTATATATGTGTGTGTGGTGTATGTATATAAATATATATATATAAAGTTATGTATAAATATATATGTATTAAAATATAACAGATAATATATGTATTAATATAACAGTTAATATATGTATTGATATATTTAAAGTATATATGCATTCATATATAACAGTTAAGAGAAAGAAAAAGAAAAAAGAAAGGAGCAGCCACCCGAGCAGGGGCCCAGCCCGCTCGGCCATCCCCCCCCCACACGGCGTTCAAACCCGAGCCCATCCTAATGCTATACCCAACATAATCCCCAAACCGAACTCAGCGGTAGCCGAGCAAACCCGAGACTTTACAGCGTATATAAGTATACACACAAGAGTACACGAGTAGTGGAAACCCTAGGCCGACGGTGCGCGACCTCCCTGCAGCCAGGGCGACGCCCCTGGACCGTGCGCCGCCGCGTGAAGCCGCCGGACGGCGGGGGATTGCCCGCGCGCGCAAGCCACGCGTGTAACAGCAGGGCAGAAGCAGCGTTTGCGAGGCCGACTTCGCGTCGTGCGTTCTCGACGTACGGCCAATCGTTTTGAGAACTACTTCTTCTGGTACGATCTCAACTTAACCGACTTCAACTTTCTCTAACTAGTTTTAGGTTACACGAACCAGATTATCCGATAATTCGACGTGAAGTCGACAGAAAAATCTGTCCAAAACAGGACAGAAACCGTTCCAAATACCCAACTTGGCGGCGAATTTCCCGTCAAACCATCAACAGTTTTGAATTTGTGTTTGAAGAGACTTATAGATGACTTATAGGAGATTATAACCCATCTTGTAGAATTTGAAATCATCAAATGACCGATCCGAAAATAAATTTCGAAGTTAGAGAAAAACCTGTTTTGAAAACTTGAAAAACTCACCACACGACGTGCGTCCCGCCATTCCAGGCGACGTGGTCGCAAACCGAAGGCATTGAAAGCTGCGTAACAGTTTCGTGGTCGTGTGGGCTTTGATGGAATTTAAATTGGTCGCGTGTGCGCGACGAATTTGATGTGTATCCGTCAAAATTCCTCGTATCGGCCTCTGTGCAAATTTCCCAATTACTTTGTGCACGCTCGTCAGATTAAGACAAAACTTGTGCCATCAGGACCGTATCATTTTTCTGGTCCTGTATGCCAAGTTTGGTCCAATTCTGAGACAATTGAATCGTACGTCGTTTTGCGGGCCCCACGGTCCAATCAACGGGCGATTTTGGGCATGGCCCGCCGGAATCCAACTTTGGACATACGGTTGGATTCGTATCGGAAAATCGGATCCGTAGACATGTAGTTTGACGACTTTAGAGACCACTGACCCTGGCACGCTTTTCGGTGCAAAGCGGGTCCAACGACGGACATCATTTTTTACCAAAATTACCGTTTTGCCCCTGTGTCCAGAATTGGACTTAAGGACAGGCAATCGTAGCTAATTTGACTATTCTGAGAATGTTGGTAACATTTATTTCAGCTTTCGTAGACAATTGTGATGACTTGGACTTTCTGATTTGTGATTGGCGATACATTGTTGGTTCTGCGTGCACCCTCCAGGCAAGTATACCTTGCCAACTTGTACAGTATAATTTATACGCATGTTCACCATCTCGCTGCTGTTCTTTCCCTTATATTCGTGATTGCTTTATTTCATGTCTAGCGCACTTTTCTTGTTCTAGTTTCACTTTACATATTTCTAGTTACATGTACATTCTTGTTCTTTCCTGTCATGATATTTCTATCTGTTACACTATGTTAGTCTCATACGTATAGCTTGATAGAGTGGTCTAGTCCCACACCACGATTTTCTCGACTTGATTATGACTTGACTTGATTTGACATAACTTGAGTGGGATTTGACTTTGACATTCTATAGATTATGAGTACTTACCTTGACTATGGTCTATAGGATTTTATACTAGGATTGGCTACCGTCTTGGTTGTGTGTACTTGCCTTGACAGCGATTGAGACACTATAGATTGTGAGTACTTGCCTTGACTGCAGTTTATAGCCAGCCATTTCTAGTATGGCATACCAGTGTCTTAGGAACCTTGTGTTTAGATCTCGTGTCTTGGTTTATTTTGTCTCGTTAGATATCCTCTATTGTTTCTTCTTCTTTTTACTGTTACATGTTGGCTTGTATATTATGTATCTTGCTAGTCCTCTGAGGACCTGATGATCTCTTCAGGTTTAGCGATTGCATGGAGTTAGCTAGTAGTTCTGGATGGTAGAGGATCGCGATGTCTGATACAGGTATCTGTTTGTCTTAATTCTTTATTATCTTCTCGTGTTTTATATTCAGTACCATGATATACTCTGTTTATTTATAGACTCATATCACTCTTAGAGTCTAATCGAACAATATGCTAATGGGCTGCAGACCATGACACATACTTGTTCATTCTTGCTTTATATGATTCTTGTGGATTGAGATATAGTTTAGATTAGACTGGATATGATACCATGACCTTGACAGCTTATACGTACTCGAGTAGGGCTGGAGTCCGCTCGATACGTAGCTGGCTTGCTCACGAGCTCGCGTCCGAAAAGGGGGTGCGGGTCGTGACATCTAACCACTGCATATCGACCTAGGCTAAGTCGACTATACTGGACACAACAGAACTATCGGGTTCTCCAACTAAGGACCTCAGGCAAGTATACTTTTTGATTGCTTTTCGATTCATAGTAGTCTGTACATTTCATGTCTATACATATGTCTTGCTGCTTGTTGATACGCTCGTCACAAAGAGTAGTCGGGAGGAAAAATATCTTAGTAGGCATGTGGACTACCTAGAACTATCTTCCGTATCTTTCGTGGAGAATAGCAGCTGCACACGACACGTACAGGGTGCCGGATTTACCCCATAGCCGTTCACATGTCGAAACGGATATTTCACAACACATAGATAGTTGTCTTTTATTTATTTTCTTTATCTTCTCCACCGTGCCATGTCATCAGTATCTTCTAGCTTTCACCTCTCATATGTTATTTTCATGTCTTGTTAATTCTATTGTGTTTTCGCATTGTTGTCGGTTTGTGTGCTTGTTCTATTCCTGACTGAAAACTAACATTTTTCAGGTTAGCCGTGGATTCACTTAGCTTTGGGAGATACGGGTGTACATGCTGACATAAACCTAAAAATAGATAACAGTTGTATCATTTTCATTAATTGTAAAATCTGTATTTTCTTTAAATATAAGTGTTGTAACTGTTGTAATAAACTTAGAAATGTAAATGAGCAGCAAATGTTATACTTTGTGATTTTGAGCATCTTGGCCGTGACAGCGTTCTACCGCCGACTCTGCGGCGTAGGCTGGCTTGGATACGTCTCGTATCCGAAAAGTGGGTGCGGTTCATGACACGGAGTTCCTTGGCGATTCATAGTGTGCAGCCGTGTGGAGTCAAGACTTATACGGGACACAATGTATGGACATAGCCTCTCCAAAGCATCCACTGTTTCAAGACTTGTATTGAGAGATGAGAGAGAGCTGAGTAACTTGTAATGTGAGAAGAGTGAGGTTGATTGACTTAAAATCTTGGCCTTGCGCCCCATTATAATCCTTGTTTCAATATTAATAAAATGTATCTTTTTAATGACTTGTGTTTTGTTCTAAATTTTTGCTGGCATATTCAATGTCTCTGCTTGTGACTTCTATGCGACGATCCCGTCGCAGTCGCTGTAATCGGCCGTTATGGAACCTGCCTTGCACGAGCGCAATCTAGGCTCGTACGGCATCACGCCTTAGCGAGGACGATAGCTCCTACGGGAGCGGGGTATGACATGAGAGACTTGTAATCATGGACTTGCGCCCTATTGTAATCTTATTGTTCAATATCAATGAAGAGCACTTTTGAATAACTTGTGATTTGCTTCTAAATTTTTGCTGTAATGTTCAATATTTCTGCTTGGGACTTCTGTACGACGACCCCGTCGCAGCCGCTATAATCAGCCGTTATGAAACTGCCTTGCACGAGCGCAATCTAGGCTCGTACGGCATCATGCCTTAGAGAGGACGATCGCTCCTATGGAAGCGGGGCATGACATAATGGTATCAGAGCACGGCTTTACGTCCTTGGACTTCAAGTCGATTCACTCAGAATTGAAAGCTCGTTATTGATAAAAAAGTGTGCGCTCTCTCTCAATTGTCTCACGGCATGTCCATACAATAAGTCTAAATATTTTCAAAATCTCGTACAAGTGTTCAGTCGAACGCATCGCTAGGCGATGGCCTTTGTGCCAAACGGTGTCAAACTTGAGTTGATAGAAAACACATGCTAAAGTTAGCAAGTTGCATGCGTGCCTAAATAGTCCTACGTCGACACTAGTAAATGAGCATGCAAAATCAGGGTATAGTCCGTACGGGATAGTTATGCACACAGTCTTTTGGCTAAGTTGTGTCGCGTGTCGTGCACCTAGACTTTATGATGCAAACGAATTACGAGCGATATTAAGTATCACTCGGTCATGAACGGAGATATACTTAGAGTGTATATCGATAGAGACGCTATCAGACTAACACTTAGGCGTACACGGAAGATTGATTTAGATTTTGAGGGATAGTCCGAACGACTTAGTACGTCTTGACGCGTGAATCATAGATATGATTTACATGTGGAATATCAATAGAAATATACGAGACTTAGACTATCGAGACGACGTGAGCGATTACGCTAGAGTTTTGTCAGACGAATCTGAAGGATGTATTAGCGAATAATGCGAATGTGATTGTGGACTAAATCGGATGTCTTGAATCCTGAGTGGTGTATTGTCCGTCTTGGAAATCATTCGAGCGAAATTGAGGATTAGGGATAATAACGAGTATGTCGGCGAGGCGATGCGATCGCGCAAAGCCTTAGAACACGTCACGCTTAGTTGGTCGTGACTTCGAATGTCCCGAACGATATGTCTTTCGGACAACTTGTGAATGGGCAACGCGAGTTAGGAAACGATATTGAATCGAGATTCGGATCGATGAATAAAAATGAATGTCTTGATTGAGGAAACCTAGAGGATCGCACTTATGATTTCGGATTTGGTCGAATAGAATTGTGGTACATCCAATTCGGACAATAGCATCAGTTGCACGACTCAGAGTTCGTTGCAAAGAAAGATCGTCAGGTTACGTACATAATCGATGGTATTGAGGGCGTATCAAAGATCGATGTGCGATAACTAGGGGGTACTCTGATTCGAGGAATGATGATCGTATAAAATATTATTGTTCCGATGGATGCTATACTCGAGATGTTGAAATATGTCGAGGAAAAAATAGACTTGGCTCGAGGATTTTCTAGTTGAACGAATGACGAACAGACTATCGAACTGAGATCTTGGCTTGGATGAAAATGAAATGTTTGGCTTGCTTCGACGATAACCACAACGTTGATGTTCTTGTCTTATGCGAGCGCAATTCTAGCCTCGCACATGCGTCACACCGAATTAGGGCGATCATTTCGCGTGAGCGCTGGTATGGTGATTCATACGGCGGGGGTGATTAAACATGTATGGCGTGGCAATTTGATTGCTTCGACTTGTGGTTTGACGCGAAGGTAGACTCGAGAATGACTCAGTGTGCTTGACGATTGAACTTGAGGATTGAGTAGTGTCACGCCCTAGAACATGAATACTAGCAAGTAGGGACGGACAAGGCCAGCTACATAATACCAAAGTACGCCAGTACTCTGAAATCACGTATAAGTTGTCAAGACATGGGAGTTACTTCTACAAGCCAATAGTCGATCCTAGGTATCTCACCCACAGGCAATTATACAACGTACAAGAAGTATGATCATCAGACATACAATAGTAAAGCGTCCCAAACTATATATACATGGATGATCATGAAGCTAGTAATACAAAATAGAGAACTAGCAAGAGTAATAGTCATACACGATAAGCTCTAGCTATAGTCTAGAATACGCACATCATGTTTTGGCCCGTAGGCTAAATGTCAAGAACCAAAACACGAGCTAAACATGTGCTCGGAGGCTAAATGACATGAAAGAATAATGTATATATCAAGTGGGAGAATGAAGCAAGAAACCTACTCAGGTACTCTGGTGCTCCGGATGGTCACCGTTGAGTAGATGGTACGAAAGATCCCTTGGGCTCCTCTATCAGATCTGGCCAAACAAAACCAGTGGGGTCAGACCCCCAAATAGCAAGTATCACAAAGGAAGCCAAACTTATGAACTAAAACTAGCAATAACTAACACATCAACGGTTAGAGATATAATTAAGTAAAAGCAGATCGAGACTCGTGCACTACCAATGCACTTATCCCGAACCTAGAAAGACAATAAGTAAAGCTTCTTGGAACATAAGGTAATTAACATGTGATGTAATATAAAATGTAGACATGTTAAGTAAACGGAAGCTTGAGAGTAAAATAAACTGAACATGTGAGCTTGTGAAATTGTCGGGTCATGAGCGCATGGTGACTCGGCATAGGGATCATGTATAGCTTGTAAGATAACTGAACATGTGATCATGTGGGATAACTAGAGCATGTGAGAACTATATAGAACGACAATTATAGGATGACTTAGGAACTATTTCGGAAGTCGAGTTATAACCCGTAAACCAAACAAGGATCGGGGTTGTAACCCTTCTCCTGAACAGAACTTAGTCTCTAATTATTGTACAACATAGGGATCATGTAGAACGTGTGAGTACTGAATAGGATGACAAATGATAAGATGACTTGGAAGCTATTCCGGAACCCGAGTTACAACCCGTAAACCAAACAAGGACCGGGGTTGTAACCCTTCTCCTGAACAGAACTCAACCTCTGATCATTTATCGACAAAAGTAAGGCGTAAACAATAATGTACTGAAATAAACACACGGACACTGCCTAGATAAAACTAGACTGGACTGGACTGACTCCATCCATCATTCACGGCCAAGCAATGAGTACGGCTTGCTACTTTAACTAACTAGGGTTATCACAAGCCTAGTTAATAACAAGATACAACGAGATATTTCTACAGTCACAAGCCCTGCAGCTATCTAGGTTATCCAGATGCAAGTTACAAGAATTTGTAGTGGATACATCGCCCAGGAGACAAATGTATCCCATGTACATATAATAGTGGGTACATCGCCCAGGAGACAAATGTACCCTAAGAGAGTTATCAGGTAGCTTGATTGGTGCAATACATGACAGTGTGCTTGAAATGTGCCCTACGCATCGGCAAGCTACAAGTCCACTTGAGGCTCTCAGATAACAAGATTGCATGTAACTGGAAAATCTTTCTATATGAACTACTTGATCAATCTAGTCATTAACCTAGTCAGATTCAGCATGAATCCCTGACCGTGGTAATCAGGAATCCATATCCTTGACATGATACAAGATGAGACATGTAGCTTGTTCACGCATACACAATACATTCAACTACGGTGTTCAAAAGAGTTACATTAGAAAGAGAGGATAGCCGTCGCAATAGCATCTTGATTAAGCATGTCATATTTGGTTTACTTGTCATGTCAAGAGTGCACCACAACGGACCACTATCAAGAGTTATCATGTTAAGGGTACTTGTCAAGAGTGTGCCTCTACAGGACACTATCATGTAAGCAAGGAAAGACATGTTCAAGAGTGCACCACGATGGATCACTATCATATAAGCAAAGAAAAACATGTAACATAAGTTCACCACAACGGGTCACTATCTAGAATAAGCAGAGAAGAGACGTGTAGCATGAGTGCACCATGACGGGGCACTATCTAGATTAAGCAAAGAAGAGACATAAATCATGAGTGTACCCCGACGGACCACTATCTGAGAATAAGCAAACATGACAATAATGATAGCATGTAGAAAGAATTAGGTAAAAGACGTATCATGGTATGGAAGAAGGAATAAACAAAAAGTACTACTTGACATAAAACAATAATTGAATCTGTGCTAGTATTAAGAATATAAGGGGGTACAATTATTCTCTAATCATGATAAGAATTTATTACAGTCGAAGGAAACCTCAAAAACGTCAAGTACAGAAAACATGACAAAAAGATCAAAACTATGATTGAAATTATCAATCGCATATGAACTCCAATTAAGGTGAAACAAGAAGATTCTTGAAGCCAAGGCAAAGATCTACAACTTTCATGTTTTGAGTTTTTCAAGATTTTAGCTACAAAATAGCTCAAATGGGCAAAATAGTCATTTGGAGTCATGTTGCGCGCAAGCACGGCGAGCGGCGCGTAAGTTGCGCTGCACGCGAAGGCAAAAGTGTCCACGGTGCACGTTACGCGCATGTACGGTACACGACACGCGACAGCAAAAACACTGCGCACGGTAGTGTTCATCATTTCGACAGCACCAAAAGGTGTGGAAAACCTATGAACAAGAAAATGGCATAACTTGCTCAAAATAAATCGAAATCAAGTGGTTCTGTAAAACCCCTAAATTTCTACTATATTTTTTATTCGATTTTGGTACTGAATTAAAATTTTTGTATTGTACATTGCGTACTCGTATTGTACATTGTGCACAAACGACGTATTTCGTAATTGCTCGTCAAGTACGAATATAGACGAGCGTACATATTTTTAGAAAAATATTTTAATTTTAATTTTTATAGTTCAAAATAATTTATATAATAAATACTTTACTATCATACAAGAATTGCTAAGTCTGTTCTTTTCAATTTAAAGGCCTTTTAACTACAAATAATAAATAATATTTTTATTTATGTAAATCTTATTTGTGCATACATATATCATAATTAATTATTACCTTATTTGTAATAAATAGTGTAATTTTTAAAATTATTATTATTAGCATTTTTGGAAAACATATTTTCGAAATATTTGTGACAATTTAAATTTTGATTTGATTCTAGGGTACATTTAAATAGTAAACTAATATCTATATTTGAAATTGATTTGATTTTAAACTAAAAGAATTTAATTTGATTTAAATTGGATTTGTATTTGGAATTGGATTTGATTGCTTTTAAATTTAAACTACGAATTATCTATTTTTGGGGTTTAAAATATTCCTAGTCCATATCCAATTGTGAATTCCCACATCCTATAAATATGCAGGTACTCCTCCAATATTTTCTCCACATTATTCCTTCAAAAATCCCACAACCAACGTGAGTGCATCGTGTCCGTGTTCCACCATCCATAATCTTATTCCATGTTTTTTTACAAATACATGATTTCTCCTTTTCGTGTCGACAATCCCGACACTATCTCCAATCCCTAAACCCTAATTTTTGATCCCCAATTTTCTAACCCTAAACCTAATTCCTGCCGTCCATCGATGTCCCCATGTCCGCCCTCACCCGTTACCCACACGCTCGACCAATACCCTAACACCACCCTTGTCGTCGGATAACTCTCAGCCAAACCAACCACTATTGTCGTAGCAGCCCAACCCGACACACCTCCGCAGGCGAACACCCGCGGCCGCTCCCAGCAACTACCGACATCCACCAAATACACCCGTCACCACTGTTAGCTCCTCCGGCGATCCACCGTCACCTACGTGTCCAGATCCGAAACCGGATCCACAGCCCTCACAAAGCCAGACCCTCGGCCTCTACCGCCACCATTATCCCGGCCAAACCCCCATAACCCCCTGACCGACATTCCCAGACCATCACCACCACCACGGCGATAGCCGGCGCCACCACCAACAGCCAAAAAATAAAACCCTAAAATTAAACACACGCATCCCCCTCACTCACCTGGCCGCCTCGCCGGCGAACAGCCGCATCCGCCCACCGGATCTCCGTCGACCGCCCCTGTTTCCACTCCACCGCACGCCGACCTGACCCGCGATGAACCCCCGTGGCCGTGCTTCCCAGCGCCGCCGCGACCTTCCTCCCTGGCCGCCCGCCGACGAGCCCCCGAAACCCTCCGCCAAGCCCGATCCTAAGTTCCGCCGCTCCTCCGACATTCTTTCCTCCACCGTACGACCCGACCGCCGGCGCCGCGTCTTGCCAACCCCCTCCGTACAGCGCCGACCGAGGCCCGTACACCCTACCGACCTCAGCCCTCTACCGCGTTCTTCGTCGGCGAACCACCCCGGCGACGAACCCCCGCTGGTCGCCCCTCTCTTTCGTCTATCCGCCCACCTCTCCTCGCTGTCCGCTGGAGCAGCGCTCCGCTCACCTCCCACTCCCTCTCGAAACCCACTCCTTTCATCCTCCTTTCTTCCTTAATAGTAGAAGACAGTGGTCTTTGTTTTGGTTTCCCAACATTTTTTTGCTTTGGGTTCTGTTGCAAAGGTTTGTGTTCATCTAAAACGAGAGAAGAAGACAATGGTCTTTCTTTTGATTATCTTAAATTATTTTTGTTTTATTCATTTATTTCATGTATTTGTGTAGGTTTTAAAAAAAAATAGCAACAGATGCTGCCAATAATATTTTTATTATTATCATACTACTATGTTTTATTATTTGTAGGTTATTCCTATTGTTATTATTAAGATAAGGGATATAATAGTTATGATACAATTATTAATTGCTATTACTATTAATATTAATACTAATATGTATTATTCATATATATACCGTTTTAATAAATAAAATATATATATGATAAATAGTTTCATAAAATATATATATAAACATTTGACAAAAAATACAATCTTGGCTTAAAGTGATTTTTCTAGATTTTAATATATTTTCAATAATAAAATGATAGCCTTTTATCTAAGTATCCTATTTTTACAAATCGTAAAGTATTTTAGCCTAAAAACAATTTCTATATATTTCAAGTATTATCCAAAAACTATTTCGACTAATAAAATATATTTTCAAGTATTATAAATATTTTCTAAAATTGTATATATTTTTTTTAATCCATTTTCTCCAATTATCCTCATGTCCGTGACTAATCACATTATTCCTATTCCTTCGCCAATTCTATACGTCCTCCTATCGTCCTTAGCTATTTCGACTGTCTTAGACTTGATGGAACAGTCCGTGCCACCATCGGAGACCGTCTTGCGTAGTTGTACACCGAAGTCTTATTATGTGCCACCTTGATCATCGCAGCACACCAGGCGTCCTACCAGGCAAGACACCTTGCCATTTGCTGTTTAATTATTTTAGCTCATATTTCATGTGCATTACTTATTTTCTTTATGCAAAATAAACTGTGATACATGGCATAACCTGTTAGAACCTACTGTTCATTTATATTTTCTGCTATGTATTATTTTTACACATTAAACCTAGATTTAAGGGACCACCTTTGTGTGTTGCATTCATGGCCTTGACACGTTGTACCACGAAGTTGTGTGTCGCATGTAGAATACGGAAGTGCATGATTGGCTGGCCACCAGTACGTACAAGCCGTGCAATAGGAATAACCGCTAATAGAGGTTGCATGCTAGTTTGACTTAGCGGTTATAGAGGTTATTGTTGTGGATACAACATAGTAGGCATTGGGCGGGGAGGACAATTCTTTAGCGTTTGGGCTTCGATGCACTTCCCTTGTGACCCGGACTCTCCGCTGGAGATACGGGGTTGATGACCCATGATTACTGACGGCCACTGACGATTCTGCAGAACGTCATGCTCTTACTAATGGGGCCTCTGGTGCCCAAGGGGGGACTACGTCGATCCTATCTAGCTAGGGCCCATGCGTAGGAAGGATTGTTCTTAAACTACATTTCACTTAGAACGGTAGGCTACCTTTATCCGTTAGGTACGAGTACTTTTGGTTTGGGTACTTGTATATGACCGTGGCTTGGAACAATAACTTGTCGCGGATTAGTTCGTCACATCTTGTCCTTGTTTGGTTGTAGGTGTGACTTACTACTTCGATGAGAAGGTATTGAACCTTGTTGGGGTCCGGATACCATACTAGATTCATAGCATAAAAAGATACGTCACCGTGAATTAGTTTACCATCTCCTGTCCTTGTTTGGTTGGGGGGATGGTAAGCTCGTTCAATAGGTGTGTATTGGACCATGTTGTAAATTCAATTGACTTATTTATTTGAGCAATATTTATTCAGTTTATATGGCATGATATTATGTGTCTTATTACGTCCCTTTGAGGACCTGGTTATCTCTCCAGGTGTGTGCTATTGTCTTTCGTAATTGTTCTAGTTCTAGCCGTGATCTTCGTTATTTCTTCGAGGATGATTGCACTTGGATCGTCTTCGCTTCGTTCACCAAAATCTTTCTTTTGTTATGTATTTCTTTTCATAGTTGGTAGTGGATTTGTCTCCGTCCAACTACATGTACCAAATGATAATTTCATAGTTAATTATATGAGATCTTCTATTCATTTATTTTGTGTGGATGAGATTAGTTATGGTTCTACTGCATTTTACAGCTTATGTATCCATACGAGGCTTCCATATATTGGAGTATACTTCGTATGAATACAGCTGGCATGTCTACGTTCCTAGTCCTACGTATTTTGGGACTAGGGCGTTACAGGTTCAAAAGCCAAAATTGGGTAGAATAAAATTTTCTACAACATGGAACCATTAGTTTTCGAAAATAACAAAGTTTAAGAGATCAAAACCAAAAAAAATAGAAAAGTTACAAACTTAGATCAACAAAAATGTAAGCTTCAAAACCGAAAACTTCAAGTTCTAAAGAGGCTTAGAATCATGAAAGGAAGAGAATAGAACAAACAAAAATGACATTGTTCAAGATTTGGCAAGATATACTTGCCTAGGTTTTGGAGGAGGAGCAAATGGAGAAGAAGGAGTAAATGAAATGAATGGATGAGAGAGAGAAAGTTGGTTTTTATACAAAATCCTTCTCATCTCAACCCAACCCAAACCAACTCATGCCAAGTTGAACCAAACCAAAATAAACCAAGTACAAAATTAAACCAAGGCAAGGCTAAGAAAGATAAGTCAAAATATGGATCACCTGACAAATGTTAGAAATCCGTATACGTATACTGAAAATATGTATAATAGAAAATGGGAGTGACAAGTATACCGTCGGTATACACTGGTATACTGGCGGTATGTCGGTCAAGGAGAAAATTTGTAAATTGGAAAAATTTTAAAGGGTTCCAAAAATCAAGAAAATACAAAACACAGTACAAAAATATGTATCCGTATATAAATACCGATACAGTGAGACGAGTCTCACAACTAGGTCCAATCCGCGTATCGAAAATAAATTAGTCTAGACTCAAGTAAGAGTTACGCTCCAAAAAGGACGATTATCCTGCGAGAACGTGGCATAGTGATTCATGTCCATCGTAGATAATCGAACTTGCGTGAGATAGGCGCATGACAAATTGTTGAACTAGACGGCCTCATGATCGAATACATGAATTGGTTAGAATAGATATGTAAATTATGTCGACATGTCAGAAGGAATAGACTATGCAAATTAGTGATTTGAACGAAATTGAATCTACGCAACGAATGTCTTGATGTGAATTAGGCGATCATGCTCAATGTTTAGAAATCTGAGTGATGTGAGCTTGGATAGACCCATATTATCGACTTTGGTTTGACCCTAGGATTGGGGTCAGTATTGGCATAATTGTTGTGGAACTATGATTCCAATCCTGACATTGACTTTAGCCCTGAGAAATAGCATAACGGTTAGGCGAGACGTCCCTGTTTCAAGAGTTAGCATTCGAAAGATTGATCTTTAGGATTGGTATGGATGGATAGAGTGAATCAAGAATATGGGAATACCCCTCACGAGATTCGGCTGACATGCATATATTTCAGATTTCAGGGACGTCTGAATATGTGTACGATACGACTCGAGTGAGAATGACAAATTTTCTATCATACAGCTTGGCTGAAATGCATGTATTTTGGGGATGCCTGAAATACGTGCACAATCCAACCAAGTAATATGTTGAATTCAAGTAATACTTGAGGAATGGAAAATGTTGAGGATTTTGAAATCGTGTTAAAGAAAAGATTGATAGTAGTGCGAGCGTGGCTCGGATTGAAGAAATGCATAGGCGGAGTGTGTACGAGAGTCCTTGGATCAGAGTGATACATAAGTAAGTACTCAGTTAGTTTCGAGGACGAAACTTTTTCTGAGTGGTGTATAATGTAGTGCCCCGTCCTGCTCAGTCAATCGGAGGAACTGAAATGCCGGCGGCGTTCGAACTTAGCCTTGCAACGGCTGCTCGAAGACCTGCTCGGTCGAGGCGACTCCTCGCTCAGGTGGGGTAGTTTCGGTGAACTTGCCTCATCTTAGCCTTCACATAATAAATCGCATGCTTTCAACTTGCACAAGTTAGGTTTGATAATAAAAGAGGCATCCAAAAAGCTAAGGGAATAATCTCGACGGGTCGGAATATATTAGAACATGGAAAAAGGTCTCACGGTCTACTTAGCAGTTTGCTCAGCGTGCTTTTAAAATGACACTCGATCCTTCGTCCCGTGGCTTGGGAGAAGGAAGTTGGCCTAAGTTGCTAAGTTGCCACAACGCTTGAATTAGCCTAAGTCATAGGTGTCGCCCGCGTGAGTGCTTGATAAAGCATGCACGGTTCCGTCGTCCAAGGCTTGGCATAGCTTTCGCATGTCCCGTGGTTTAAGTCGTATTGCACGGCTTATGGCTTAAGTCTAGGCACCCAAAGAGCTTGGTTGTTCAAGTCGACCGTATACACGGCATGTTCTTTCGATGCGAAGCTTGGCGTAGCCTTTGCTCATCAAGTCGTTGCCCGAACAAGTTAGGCAAAGTTATGTTGGTCTGTCAAAGCCATTTTTAGCACTGTCTTGCTCTTTCTGTAGTTGTCAAGTCATATAGTCCCATGAGAACAAAGCTAGTCATATAAAGTATGTGACTTGAACGATAGCGTCGCCTAGAGAACAAGTTTTGGTCTAAGGCATGAGCCACGGTTGGTTTAGTGAAAAAGTATGCCACGGACAAAGGAAGTCTACGTGACTGGTTGTCGCCAAGATCGATTACGCTACTTGGGAGTCTCGATAAGTCTCAATAAGCAAGCACGCGAGATCGGTCCCGCTACTTGGGAGTCTCGATAAGTCTCGATAAGGAAGTACATGAGATAGGTCCCACTACTTGGGAGTCTCAATAAGTCTCGATAAGCAAGCACACGAGATCGGTCCCGCTACTTAGGAGTCTCGATAAGTCTCGATAAGGAAGTACACGAGATCGGTCCCGCTACTTGGGAGTCTCGATAAGTCTTGATAAGGAAGTGCACGAGATCGGTCCCACTACTTGGGAGTCTCGATAGAAAGTTGTAAAGCATGGTCATGATTAAGGAAGGACTTGATAGATCGAGTTAAGTCTTGCAAGGTCATTGGACAACTTGCGCACAAGGATAAATTCTTCGAACGATCCCGGAGTGCCGGTTCGTGTCGGCCTAGGAGGAATTACATATATTGTACGGCCTTCATCGACGGTACGACTCGATTGAAGTGAACCGTTATAATATAGGTTGCGGGTTATACAGTGGGAGCTTGTACCTCGCCACGTGGATGGTCACCGTATGCAAAAGATCCAGGATAGCTTGACATTGCTAGTGACCACTCATATAGATGTCTTGGCATAAGAGAGGCTATCCGCGTGTATGCCTTTGGATTGCATCGAGTACTAGCAGGTTTCGAGTTGGGTTAACAAGTTATGCTTATAGCAAGCGCTAACCTTAAATCGACACGAGTTAGGTGGGCACGGTTGCGATACCATTCTGAAGCCTAAGATTTGGCTATAGCAAGGACACGTGCCTTCGGCATGAATATGGCGTTGTCTCGAGTTAAGTCAGGAAGGGTCGTAAGGCAAGTTGGTTAAAGTCTGGTTGATACTTGGGAGGCACGGCCTCGATCTTAAGGCACAAGCAAGTGTATTGGCACGACCAGTACGAGTCGTCCCTTTGGTGTCGTTGGCACGAGAATGGTCTAGAGGGACATAAAAGAAGTAAAAGTCTTGGCACGGTCGAGTTACATGAGTTTTTACTCGGCGAGGCACTACCTCGAATACATTGAAGTCGCGCATAGAGTATAGCACGACCCTGTCGTTGTGTTGCCAAGCATAGGCCAAGACGTCTTTGTCCTAAAATTGATCTTAAAGCAAGACTAGCAAGACAATCAAAAAGGGATTAAGCTGCACAAAGTAAATGAACGTGCCGGTTTTGTATGGGTGGGCGAGGAGCTCACTCTACCAGTAAAGTTGAGTACTGACACCCACACAATTTTCATGTGCAGGCACAGGTAGAAGCTCGTGGCGCGGAGCTCGCTTGGATGCGTCGAGGCACGGAATTCCTTGGCGATTCGAAGCGTGCGGCCACGTGGAGTCAAGACTTATATGGGACATAATGTATGGACATTGCCTTTCGAAGCAGCCGCTGGCTCAAGCATTGTATCAAGAGATGAGAGAGAGCATAGTGACTTGTAAAATGTGAGAAAAGTGAGCTTGATTGACTTGTAATCATGGCCTTGCTCCCCATTGTAATCTTTTTGTTCAATATCAATAAAGAGCACTTTTGAATAACTTGTCTTTTGCTTCTAAATTTCTGCTGCAATGTTCAATATTTCTGCTTGGGACTTCTGTGCGATGACCCCGCCGCAGCCGTTGTAATCGGCCGTTATGAAACTGTCTTACACGAGCGCAATCTAGGCTCGTGCGACATCACGTCTTAGCGAGGACGATCGCTCCTACGGGAGCGGGGCGTGACACCTAATTAACTTTTGATGTGCCCTTATAAATAGTCTTATAAGGGCACAGCCAAATTTGTTCAGGGCACATCAGGATTGAGGCTAGCTCTAGTTTGAGGAAAAATTACTCAAGACAACCAAATTTTTTGCTCTTCCAACCCCCCCACCCCCACCACCACCCCCCCCTGAAACCAAAATTTTGAGCTTCATTTGAAGATGTCACTTACTCTCTCTTCCAAAACCCTACTTCCCTCTCATATTCTCCTTCTTCTTCTCCCTCTCATATTCTTCTTCTTCTCCACCATTGTCCCTTCCCAAGCTACATCTTTTTTTTTTCATCTTAACCCCTTCCCCAAGCTCTCATTCTCAATTTCGATGACACCCAATGGCTCATCACAAACAAGTACAAACTCTAATACTTTCTCTCTCTTTCCAAAACCCTAGTTTCTCTCTCATATTATTCTTGTAATATTTATTTGTAACCAATTTCTTCATCGAAGTAAACCCTAACCACGATCGGCCAAGACGACTGTAGGACTGCCATAGCTTCTGGCAGTCCTAAATACTGACAGGACTGCCAGAAGTTGTGGCATTCCCGATGTATAACAAGTAAATTTCTGGACTGCCACAACTTCTGGTAGTCCTCGTAGTATATAGGACTGCTAAAAAATGTGATAGTCCTGAAATACACTTGTTGTACATCAGAACTGTCACATGTTCTGACAGTCCTTAATACTTGTAGGATTGCCAGTATTTGTGGCAGACCTGAAATGCACTTGATGTACAGCAAGTCTAGTTTAGGACTAACATAATTTGTGGCAATCCTCAATACTTCAAGGACTGAGTAAATTTATGCCACAATTTTAATCTTTTTTAATTTATTTTCAATATTTACAGTTGTGACCCGAACTCGACGGAGAAGGACGTTGACGTCAGTCCTAAAAGAAAACGTCTGACCACATCGGAGCGCAAGGCACATCAAACTGGAAGAGTTCTCGAGAAACCAATAACTATCAGAGAACTAGAGGCACCCTCTCAGGTTAGAAGACAGAACCAAACACATTGCAACTAAGTCAAAACAACCGATGACTCTTCCTGATTCTTCCTCTGATGATGATGATGATATACCCATTGTTCAGAAAAGAGGTAACGATAGTTCCGGACCGTCTCATCCAGCCGAGGAACAAGTGAGACCGATCAGTTCCTCTCTATTGAACTCGATCGTGAACCACATTTGTTATCAAATATGGAAGGATCCGACAAGTTCACTAAACGTAAATTTACTTTTGGAAGTAATAGTTTTATTTTGTATTTATACTTTCTTTATGTTGTTTTATTTTCAGAAAAAACTTGCGTCTTTTGAGGGTTGTCAAAAATGTACCAAATATACTACTAATATTCCTTAAAGAATATTCTAGGGTTTGGAGAAAGTGGTGGTAAGGGAAGTTGGGGACCACAAGTGGGGACAAGAAGAATATTTCTAGGGTTTGGAGAAAAGTTTGGAGAGATTTGGGTTGAGGAAGAAGACAAGAGAAAAAAAGAAGACATTGACTTTTATACTTATGGTTGGGCTAGCCCTGAGTAAGTTTTTCAATGACAAACTTGTAAATAAATCAAAATTAGATTTGGGCTAGCCCTGCACAAGTTTGGATGTGCCCTTATAAATAGTCTTTGTATATGACGTACTAATTAATAAAAATAAAAATTTATAATTAACTACTACCAAACATTATTTTATGTATATTTTTACATTAAAAAAATTTAAATTTTTATAACTAACTGTAAAAATAATTTAAAAATTTTACAGCAATTTAAACATACTAAAAGATGTACGTGCGTTGCATGCTAAATCATTTCTCTTTCTTTCTTTCTAATCTTATTAGAAAATAATTTAAATATTTAAATAAAAATTAGAATTTATTGTATACATATTCATATTTTAATTAAGTTTTGTTAAAATTTAATTAAAATTTGTTATGGATAATTTTTTGGGTTAATTAGTTGTACCCCCCTATGGTTTGTACGTATTTTGGTAACTGTCCCCGTTGTTTCAAAAATAAAGAACACTCCCCTGGCTGCTTAATTTTTCACTCATTTTCTTCTATGCACCAGGGGGGTACAACTAATTAACTTTATAAACCAGGAGGGTGTTCTTTATTTTTAAAATAACATGGACAGTTACCAAAATACGTACAAACCATAGGGGGGGTACAACTAATTAACTCTAATTTTTTTTTATGATATTGTTGAAAATAGTTTAAATATTTAAATATATTTGAATTAAGATTTGTTAAACAATTTAAACATTTTTTGATATTTTTTCTTTAAATTTAGTTTTTAAAGTACGGATTAAAAGAGAGAGAGAGAGAGAGAGAGAGAAAGAAAGATTTTACCCATAATTCTTCTTTTAAGAAATGACGGATGAGGAAGTTCATTTTTATCCTCCATAATTTAGAAAAATAAAATGGACCATGATATACATACGGTTTAGACGGCTCAATTTTGAGCCATTTTGAAGCCTCAATATATAGTAGAAGATATACAAAATACTATAAACCTATATATAACAAATTAAAATTGAAATTATCCAATATTTAAACTATATTTAAACTAACTTAATGGTATTATCTAAACATATCTACAAAATTCTACAGAGAACAAATTTTAATTAAAATATATACAATATTTAACCTATATTTAAACCAACTACATGGTATTATCTAACATTTACCTGAAGTTCTACAAAGAACATATTTTAATAAAACTATATTCATTATTTAAACTAATTATAATATATATATATATATATATATATATATATATATATATATATATATATATATATATATATATATATATATATATATCTCCAAAGTTCTAATTTATTTATTTTAGCAAATTTTTTATGCACGTGCACTTAACACGTAGATTTTACTAACATTGAAAAAGTTTGTTTTTAGTTCTTTGGAGAAAAAAATCAAGAAATAAGATATATATAATCCAACTATTTTTCAAGTTTTAAAAATTAAGAACTCATGAGTTCCTCTAGGATTTTGTTTGTGTTGCTATAGTAAGGGTACATCTGTTTTGTTGTAAGAGTTTGGGCCTTCTGTCGAAAATTTGGTATAATTTTGGCAAAAAATCCTATAGGAACTTCTAAGTTCTTAAATTTTAACATTAGACCATAAAAAGTTGTTGGAATACATGTATCTCATTTTTTAATTTTTTTTTAAGAGACTAAATTTAAAAATAAGTACACATTTTATTTTAATAAAATCCACGTGTCACATCTACATTTTGAGTTCTTATTTGAGTTTTTTGCAGTCGGACTCAATTTTTGTGGACAAAACAGAGAAATGAGTGGAAGTGGACTTTAAGATACTTCTTAAACTTTTCTGTAATACTTTATTTCTTGTTGTGCTTACTCCTTTGCTACTTAATACAAAGTTCTGATACTTGTGATTCTTGCCTAGGTTTGTGTTTTTTTGTTACTCAAAACAGACTTGTATGTTCTATTCTTGCATGGGCTTTTTTTTGTTCTAATCTTAATTTTGATTCAAAGAAATACAATATTATATTTATACATGTTACCTTCTATATAATGTTCCGATACAAGGTTGAGGTTTTATTGTTATGACACTTTATTTTGTCTGATTTATCGGATTTCTGCATATGCTATGCGTTATTGTCCCTGACGGTCAGGATTTTATATTGTAATTTTATACATAGTTACTACAAAAATACTGTTAATTAGCGACTGAAATTAGCGACGAAAATATAAAAGTTAATAAGTAGCAACGGATTAGCGACTGACTAGCTACTGATATTTTATTTAAAATACAGTATAAATTTACATCGCTACTTCCGTCAATAGTACGTCGCTATATACATATCGACTGCTTAGTGACGGAAAGTTTCGTCGCTGGCCACGAGTAAAAGTGAAACAATAACTCTTTCTTTATTATTCTCAAATTTTCACCCAAAATCGATTTCTCTCCAAAGCCTCTGCAACCCCGGCTCCTCCAACCACCCAAATTCCGGTGACCTCCTTCTCCTCCTCCTCCGACCAGACCGGCCCCCTCCTCCTCCTCCGTCCAGTCCCCTCCTCCTCCTCCCTCCGACCAGAAGTCGACACCCTCCTCCTCCTCATTTTTCCCCTCGGACCAAACGCCGACCCCCTCGCATGGCGTCCCCCCTCAGACCCGACGTCCCTCCGGTCAGACCCCATCCTCCTCCGCCGAAGGTAAACCCTAACCCTCATTGCTATTTTATTTAATTATTGCATTTATAATTTTGGAGGGCATATAAATTTAGATTTTGGTGTTGGACACGTATACACACGATACATTGGACATGGGACACGAGACACAACATGGACACTTGTCGATTCTATTTCTGTATCCCAATTTTTGGATATTATTCAAAATTTTAGATATTGGATTTGTATATCCGAATTTGTTTCAGATTTTATGGAACATGGATACGAATTCCGATATTCAGATACAATTTTGAGGTTGCCCATTCTAATGTTGGGTTTTCGAATATTATTTGTAGATCATGGACACTTGTTGATTTCGTATCCGTATCCAAATTTTCAGATACTATTTGAAATTTTGGATACTGGGTTCGGATATCCGAATTTGGTTCGGATATTATGGAACATGGATACAAATTGCGATATTAAGATATTCGGATATGAATTTTGATATTAAGATATTCGGATACCAATTTGAAGTAGCCAATTCTAATTTTGGGTCTTCGGATATTATTCGAAATTCGTAATATTGGATTAGAATATCCGAATATTTTTTCGATATTAAGATTTCGAATCCGTTAATATTAAATATATTTTAACTTTAGAGTAGTGTTCTAAGGTTATCAATAATATAATATATATATATATATATATATATATATATATATATATATATATATATATATATATATATATATATATATATATAGGATTGTGAATAATAATTAGTTATTAACATAGTTTGAAGTATCGGCCGATACTGTAACCTCCTTGAACCGAATTCTAGAAATTATCCAAATTTTTGAAATTTATATTTCTCTAAATATTTTCCCTGAATCTTCAAAATCACAAATTTTGATTTGTTTTAAGTTATATATATATATATAACCCGTTTCGAAAACCAAGAACCCAATAACAAAATTTCATAATATATATATATATATAAATTTTGTTATTGGGTTCTTGGTTTTCGAAACGGGTTATATATATATATATATATATATATATATATATATATATATATATATATAGGGAAAAAAATATATATATATATAGGGAGCGGATCAAAAGCCCCCCATAGAAAGCCCCCCAAAAACCCCCCTCACTCTAATTCGTAATATTAATGTTAATATTAATGTTAATATTAATGTTAATGTTAATATTAATGTTAATATTAATTTTAATGCTAATATTAATTTTTTTAAAATTTTTTTAATATTAATGTTAATGTTATTGTTAATATTAATGTTAATATTAATGTTAATGTTAATATTAATTTTAATGTTAAATTTAATGTTAATTTTAGTATTTAATGTTAATATTAACATTAATATTAATATTAACATTAATATTAACATTAATATTAAAATTAAATTACGGATTAGAGTGAGGAGGGTTTTTGGGGGGCTTTCTAAGGGGGGCTTTTGATCCGCTTCCATATATATATATATATATATATATATATATATATATATATATATATATATATATATATATATATATATATATATATATTTTTTTTTTTTTTTTTTCCATATAAAGTTATTTCGAAAATCTTAATAGATTAGATTCGTATATATGAATACTTTGAAAACTTATTAGCCATTAGGACTATTGAATTTCAGCTGTTTGGGGGCTAAGGGCCTAAGGTATAATAAATATCATATTTGAAACTTAATTGTTGTATATAAGCTTGAGCTCATTAAAATTACCTATAATATATGATATTTTGGGCCAAGATTAATTTTACGTAAAAAAAGTACTTTAATTAATTATAGATGTCAATGAAGGAATTTTCCTTGGATTAGTTCTCATTGGGCTATTGGCCCAATTCGTGAAGATATTTTCGTAGGACTTCATGGAAGCTCCTTCTCACATGTTTGGGAGCATGTCTCACCATTATTTAATGGGGGCTCTCCATTCCTCATCCACACAAATTTTAATCTAATCCAAGTGTATCGTGTTCGTGTCCACCTTTCTTATTCCAATTCTTTTACATTTATATTTTTTCCTACCCGTGTCCGACACACCACCACTGGCACCTCCTCTATCCCGACCCCCATCAAGAAGCCGCCACGCCGTCTGGATCATCCCGGGCCACCCCGCCAGAACCCCCTCATCACCATCAGCCACCACGGCCACAACAGCCCTGCTCCGACACCACCATCGCGCATGCCTCCGCAGCAACCCGCCGCCACCATCATCAAACACCACAGAATATCCCCACACCGATCCCATTTCCCCTGCCATCGCCACCACCATGGCCGGCAACTTCCCAACACCACCACCAAAACCGACTACAACCGCCCAATCCCAAAAGAAAAATCGGTAAACCCACTCACCTCGACTTCCTCCGACGACCCCATCCTCCGTAGTCACCGTGCTCCTCCCGCAGCCGCACTCCCCCTGACCCGACCGCGGTGCCGCGCTCACTGATCTGTGCCACCGCGTGCAGCAGTGTCCCCGGTGCACCCTCGGTCCGGATCTGCCGCCTCGCGTCTTCCTTCCCTCTGCCTCTTCTCCTGGAGTCGACGATCGCCAGAGCAGTAGAACGGAGGTGAGCTTCTCCATCACTCCCCCTCTTCTGTCTCTCTCTCAAAATTTTGGGCTCGATTTCAATGAGAAATGACCAGAGCCCTCCCTTTCTGTCATGACCTGCACCCTGAGGAAGGGCACGAGAACGTAGGTACGTCCAGCCTACGCCGCAGTGTCAGCGGTAGAACGATGTATAGTTCGTCTATAACATCTAACATCTAACAATAATATGATAAAAACATATCATCTCCATACGGAGGTATAATATAACATCTCAATTCTATATCTCAATCACAAGTCTAGGAAAGATAGAGCACGATATGGAATCAGATAAAAGAAAGGAACTGAATATAAATAGAGTTATCACACCACACAAAGTAGATGTTCAACACAAATAAATACAAGTCCTAAAATATAACTAAGTCTCAAGTAACAATCGGAACAATCCGATACAAACTGAAAACTGTAAATACTAACTATACTAGGCACCCTCTACTGAGCTAGGTGCTCCTCAGGCTCCTGAAGGTCACCCTCATGTGTCCCAAAGAAGGTAGGGCAGTCACCATCATCATCTGTAATATTTTCAACAGGTCCAGTCAGGACAGGAGCGAGCACAATACATCTCACGCAGTTTATAACATGTTAGGAAATATAAAGCATGCAAAAGAGTAAGATACATAAACAGTAAGAAAATATACATGAAAATGAAAGAGAATTTATAACTGAAAATATATACAGAATAAGTAAAACTGCAAGTACTAGTGATTTAGAGCACAATATGGTTATGTAAACGGCTTAGGTTATACAATAACAATAGGTAAATCCATCATACATGAGTGTACAATGGATGCATACAATAGTCGTACAATGAGATTTGATTACATAACCATTTCCTACTCACCCTCCCCAATCAATACACAAGGATCCAATCCAGTTATGCTACCTTGTACAATAGTTCTCCATGAAGCTCATGTGATCATAAGAGTACAAGATGCACAATGAGTATACATGAATAGGGTTGTACAATAAATACAATATGTTCGTGAAATGCACATCACAATATGTGTCTGTTGGACACAATGGAGATAACATCGCAAGAGAAGATCCATATAGTACCAATCCGTGATAACAATCGTGCCAGTATCAAGTAAAGTAATCTAGAGAAAGAATATAAATCCTGACAAGTATGAAACGATCAGACAATGTACTTGCCTGTCACCCTATATGACTGATATGAATGGATGTCCGAACTGGTGTCACAAAGTCCTATTTAGAGTAAAACATGTTATGATGTATTCAGAAATAAGATAATTAAAGTGTATGATGCAATATGATTTCTAAGTCAATCTAGATCAAAGTCAACTATTGGTCAACTGTCTAGGTCGAACTAGGTCAAACTAGGCCTAACAGAGCCAAACTAGGTCCAAGTCAACTCTGGGTCAACATCCAGTCAAGGCTATCTAGGGTCAGTCAATACAAGTCTAAGAGTCCAAGGGTTCAAAAAGCATATTGTGAACTATTGGTTAAACCTTACACTAGGCCTATAAACCATATTACAAAATACAACCTATAAATACAAATATATATAAATACATACATTCATGTATACTTAGTTTACATACATACCATAGATGCCTACCTCACATATCATGTACATTACATTACATGATACATACATGTATACTTGCATTACATTATACTTACATTCATGCATCTATGCATTACCTACATACATGTTTACATATATACATTTATACATAGAGAGAGGGTTAAGGGGGGGTATACATGTGTGTGACAGTTTACTTTATGTGTGTGTGTGTGTGTGGTACACTGGAAATCAGTGAATTAGGATAGTGAAATGGCATGACAGTTAGTGTATAGCTAAAACAGGAAAGAGGGTCTCAGGTTTTCTCATGTTTCAGTTCAAACATGCTCCATTTAATCTCATATTTCTTAACATATGGAACAATTACACATATTCGATTTCAAACTACCCAAATATATCACGGATTCAGTTTAAGATTAATATGCAATGCATTCAATCAAACCCAAAATCTTAATTTTCTGAACAACCCAACTAAGTTTTTATGTTTCAGTCCTTTCCCTCAAATCGAACCCAAATCATTATATCAAGCTAAAACAAACTTGAAATCCTTAGGAAAATAGATGACTAAACTAAAGAAAGAAAAAAAAACAAAACAACTTATGCTTAAATCCCAGGTTTGTAAACATAGGTAAATCTCAGAAATTTCAAAATACAAAACCCAAATTCTCAGTTTCAGTTTTCTGACTTAAAACCCAAACTTCATTTCAAAACAGTTATGTATACATACAGACATATAGATATACATCATACAGACATATATATATATATATATATATATATATATATATATATATATATATATATATATATATATATATATATATATATATATATATATATATATATTTATATATGTATATATATATATATATAAAACAATATATATATATATATTTATATATATATATATATATATACATATATATATATATATATATATAAAATATATATATATATATATATATATATATATATATATATATATATATATATACATTCAATCAAACCCAAATATATATATATATATATATATATATATATATATATATATATATATATATATATATATATTATACAGTCATATTTACACTACCTAGGACACAGACCAAACCCAAAGTACTGACACAGACATACCTATACATAACACTATAATATACACATATATACACTTAGATACATATAAATATATATGCATATATACATAAATACTTGGGGATTATTATGCCTACACTCGTGTCTATACTGGGGGAATGATTTGTGTCGAAATCGTGTCCAAAAACCGTATCCATAGGTGTCAAGCAAATGTGTCAAAACTGTGCAGTGTACAGCCTCGTGCACAGGTGTCAACCCAAGTATGACATGACACAGACATCCATGTGTCACATGCACGTGTCAGTAGCTAGGGTAGGTCTAGGCGAACGTGTCCAGGTACCTGAGTCATGGACATGTGTCCTCGTGTCCGCGTACGAAGTGCGTGTCAGTCGCACTTGTGCGCGCGCGTGTGCGACAGTGTAAATTCAGTGCAGGCTCGAGAACACCCTCGATACTCCACCATATCACCTGAAGTTTTGTGGGTGGCCTGACATTCATGGCCCCCATGAGCACACCAAATTTGGTGTATCCAAGTGTCATGTAAAGGAAGAATTTTGTGTCGGGTAGCAGGGCATGGGTACGGGGCCTGTGCGCGTGTGTGCGTGTCCATTTTGGACACGAAAAACTTCCAAACTTTGACTCAGTCAATTTGATTTGTGATATACATATAATAACTTAATTTTCCATTCAATTAGAATCTGAAATTTATACAATTTACTTCTCACAAACATTTTATCGAACACCTTATTAAAAATACCGATACGTGTCCGATACGGATATCGAACGGATACGAAATTCTACCAAACTTGGGCTACACCTAGGGGAACCCTAAATGAATGTGTCGATGGAAAGAAAACTAGAATTTGAATAGGTTTGATGGGTTTTACCTATTGAAGGTGAAACCTTAATTTAGAGCTTTTTGAATGAGGGCTCCTCTTCAACTTGCGACGATCCCGAGCCTCCGAATCCTTGCTAGCTATCTACTAATGGTGTCCTCTACTATAGGGAGTCCAATGCAAAAGACTAGGCTCAATTTGGAGTTGATTTGGATATTTGGGGAGGAATTGGAGAAGAACACAAAAAGAGGCAATTAAAATGATTTAAAATGATGCTAAAGGGTTATTGTGTTGTATTTATAGAGGGGGGTGTTTGATGGCTGACATTAGGTTAGGGTTTAGGATGAGTGGTCAAGGCTTCTCTAACAAATTCAAGCCAATCTAAGGGCTCACAACTAAAGTAATCTTTCTTAACATTTAGCCTAAAATATCCCACTAACAAAATATCTAGATATTAATCTAATTTGATTACTTAGTTGAAACCCTCTAACTTAGTCTCAAGGGTCATGACTAACATCTAGATTAGGCTAAACTTCTAGGTCAAGTCTCAAATAATTAACTAGCACATATTTAATTAATATAATTATAATTTCACAAAATTGTCAAAATGACCAAAATATCCTTAGGCTAAAAAGTTGCAATTAGTCATCCTAATCACATGACTAGGCTCCCTTGGTCATAGTTAGTCTCTAGGCTTAGCCAAACTCTAGGGTTAGACTAGTCAATCATCAAAATCACAAGTCGTGGTTTTAAATAGTTTTAAATTAGCTAAAAATCACCAAAAATTATATCATGGTTTAAATATCATTATTAAATGATTATAATTACAAAATTTCAAAATTACCCTCATTTTATAAACTGGGTGCTACACTTTCCTTATTTAAACTTCATTAATTTGATAATTTTGTAATGCTTACTAGTTCTAAATAGCACTAGATTATGGTATAAATTTAAGGCTTCCTTTGCTTGGGCTGAGCCCAGTTTATTTTATGTAAATTTATAATAATGCATAATTATTATATATGTGTATTTGTAAACAAGTATATATATATATATATATATATATATATATATATATATATATATATATATATATATATATGAAATATATATGAACAATATATTTTGGGCAAAATTTAGGTGTATATGTATATGCTTTTGTATACGTCTATATTTCTAACTATTAATTTATTATTATTGGGACTAATAATATTTTGGGTTTAATTACTTGGGTCATAAATATAGCATCTATACATGTGGGTTGAATGGATTTTTGGGCCTAGCTAAATAAGGCCTTATATATATAAGTATATTTATGTGAATAATTTGGGTCTTGGCCTGCGTATACGATAAGTACCTTTTAAAATATATTTTTTGACCTAAAGCCTATCTTTAAAATATTTGGGCTATGGGATATATATATAAAATCATTGGCTTAAATTCTATTTGGACCACCATTTTTTTGTAGGTTACCTAGTTATATATATATATATATATATATATATATATATAATATTGGGCAAAATTTAGGTGTATATGTATATGCTTTTGTATACGTCTATATTTCTAACTATTAATTTACTATTATTGGGACTAATAATATTTTGGGTTTAATTACTTGGGTCATAAATATAGCATATGTACATGTGGGTTGAATGGATTTTTGGGCCTAGCTAAATAAGGCCTTATATATATAAGTATATTTATGTGAATAATTTGGGCCTTGGCCCGCGTATACAATTAGTACCTTTTAAAATATATTTTTTTGACCTAAATCCTATCTTTAAAATATTTGGGCTATGGGCTATATATATAAAAGCATTGGCTTAAATTCTATTTGGACCACCATTTTTTTTTGTAGGTTACCTAGTTATATATAAATATATATATATATATATATATATATATATATATATATATATATATATATATATATATATATATATATATATATATATATATATATATATATATATTCCAATACCTTCTAAAATAATTATGAGAACCTTATTGCATTTTGAGCAGATTTTTATTACTACTCCTAATGTAGCTATGAGTATTGTTTATTAGACTAATTCTTAAATTCTTTTTTTAATCACCTCTTGGTCATGACTAATATAGTCATTTCCTATCCTTTGATCATGGACTACTACCTCGACCTCGATATTCGTGCCAACTCTGAACCTGGACTTCTACATACCAACTGAGCTTTTGGACTATTCTGGAATCCATGGAACTGCATGTGTCATTATTTGGGACCACCTTGTGGAGCATAACATCGATACCTAATCCGTGTCGACACGTTCGTGTCTGCACGTCGACTTCCAACTAAATTGAGGCGAGTACATTCTCTGATAATTTTCCATTCATGGTATTTACTATGTTTCTTGTATCTAGTGTAGATATTCATGATTCTTGACACATTGGTCACACGAATTGGTATTTACGGATCCTGACATGAGATGTTATTCCTTGTTTACTTTGGTGTATCTTGTGCAAACCCCGTTGTAGTTTTTGTGCAATATATGGACATCGATTCTCGAGGAGACTTGTTACCTTCTCGTAGAATCCCGTGTCATAACGTGTCTTGCTTGGATCCACTCAATCAGTCGGGGGCGAAGAGTATTAGTGTAGATGTGTGGTCAATACCCTCCTTGTGCAAGTATTATTTTTTGTAAGTGTTAATCATACACCCCACGTATGATTATTCAGGCCATAAAATCTTGTGCAAGTTCCCAAACCGGCCACATGTCAAAGCTAGTATTCACTCATATAGATAGATGATTCTTGACTCTTGTACATGACATGATTAAATTCTCTTGTTCTTGCTCTAGGTTACTGCTTTACCCTTGTCATGCTACTTTCATGTACATTCGATTTCTCTGTATATTCTCTCTATTTACTGTTTCATAGCACTTGTCATTTATTGGGAACTGTTGTTGGAGATATTTGCTCGTTCCAATCCTGACTGGATACATTGACAAATTTTAGGAATTGTTATGTCCCACATTATTGGACTACAGGATGATGCTAGCTGAGACGGACCTCGATATTCTTTTACCATGAGTTGTCTCCCGGGAGTTCTAGGCCTTTGTAGTTTGATTTTGTTTCTTTATTGTATTTTACCTCAGATACATTATGGTCTTGTATACTCATTGTAGACTTTGTTGTTTCAGATTTATTTGATATTCTTTCTATCTTCCTTAGTCGTTTGTAGTGTGATTTGAGTACATTATTTATCATAGATCATCTAGATGTTGTCGATATTTATTGGGTACTTGACAGCACCGCCGATACTGCAGCGTAGGTTGGGCGTGGCCCAGGTACTTGTGTCCGAATATTCGGGTGCGGGTCGTGACACTTTTTTATGGTGGCTCATGCAGGTCATTCTCCACAACAAGTGCAAAGTCGTACCATCATCATCATCGCCGTCTCGGCGACGAGCCCCACCCCCTTCTCTCTCCCCAGTTAGAGGTCGAATGCCACCGGTGGGTCGACCCAACCTGGTTGTGCCCGACAGCTCCTCCGACTCCCTCTGCTCTTCTTTCTCGACAAGCATGCACCACGCCTTGGGGCAGCACCGCCTCGAGCAGTGGGACACCTCGATCCCCCATGCTACTCGAACAGCGAGCCGGCCTCAGGCTACGTGCTCCTCGGGTCACGTGCAGCCTCGAGGACTGCACTGTTCGTCCTGTACGTTGCCTCGATTTACATGTTTCTATTCTTCATGTACCTTGATATGCGTGTCAGCCTTGGTGTGCGTGCTGCCTTGAGCATTGGGTCACCTCGAGCCCTGTGCTACCCTGGGCACTGTGCCATATCGGTTTATGTACTGTCTCAAATTTCATCTCGACCTTTATGTCTACCTCGTATTTTGAGTCGCATTAATTTGCGTGCACCTACCGATTCGCGTGCATTATTGATTTGCGTTTCACTTTGAAATCCATGTTGCGTGTATGTATCGATTTGTGTGTCGCATTAATTTGCATGCCATCTTGGTTTATGTGTCATATTGATCCGTGTGCCTTCCTGATATTCGTGATTTCTTGGACTTCGTGCATGTCTCGATTTATGTGCATATTTTGTTCCAGTTTATCTCGATATTTGTGTCATCTCGAATCTCATATGCGTCTCGATTTACATGCACATCTCGATTTGCATGTTCATATCGATCCACGTGCCTCGATTTTTATGCCAGATCCCTGTATTGCTTAAGGGACCTACACGGCATAGCCTTCTGCCATCTCTGTAATTTATGTCATTATTTTATTATTTAATTCTAATGATTGTTTATTGTGTGTTCTGAGGACCCCGATTGGATGTAGTATGCCGAAGACTTGCTTACCTATCCGAGCCCTCTAGGCAAGTATCCCTTGCTCATCGACGGCTCTTACCCTCCTCCTGGATTTAATTGTATTTAATTCATTTGTAATTGTAATCGTAAATGTATAACCGTGAGTAGTATAGCATAATAATAGAACTATCATGATGATAACTTATAATAGCTTAGTTTGATATCGGGTCAAGCCGTATCGAACAAACTCGGACGGGTCATCACACCTCCGAGGATACGAACACGACTCACATGTATGGATCGTCCCCATATGCTCCGTGTCTGACTCGCGGTCGGGTAACGGCCTTGGCTAACTATTTCTGTGACTATACTTGTGGATTGGATATGATTGTGGACTTATGATGTGATGCGTCCTGTATGGCAATTTTGTTGTATGTGTTTGCTTGGCGCCCAGTACGCTTCATAGTACTGCTGGAGGCCGAGACTTAGTGTTTTTAGCTATGGTTTGGCGCCCAGTACGCATCGTAGCGCTGCTGATGTGAGACTCGTCTCACGGTATCGGTATTAATATATGGATACGTATTTTGTACTATATTTCATATTTCCTTGGCTTTCGAAACGCTTTAAATTTTTTTCCCAAATTATAGATTTTCTTATTGACCGGCATACCGCCAATACATCGGTGTATACCGACGGCATACCGCCAATACATCGGTGTATACCAACGGCATACCATCCGGATAGATTTTCCATATTTTAGATGTTTTCGATTTTAGATATTTTCGTGAATAGTGTTTCCGATATTTTCGTTAATAGTGTTTTGGATATTTTTATGAATAGTGTTTAGATATTTTCGTGAATAGTGTCGAAGCACCCTATTATCCATTAGATATATGGTTTTTTTTTTGCCGGACGAGATCGCTTTAGATTGAGTCGTAGATCGCAATCCAACGATCACGATTAATTTACCCCTTCTATATATACCCTTTGATTTTCTCTCTCTTCTCTCTTTTCATTCTCTCAACATTCTCTCTTCATTCTTCTTCTCTTCTCTCCCCTTGGGCTTTGTATGGGAGCCGACCTTGAGGCCTTGGGTGTGGTGTCTAACCCCCCTAGGAGGAGGAGTAGAAGCTTAGGCTTGATTGCTAAAACTCTAGGCAAGTACATCTTGCTCAAAAGAGATAAGACTATGCTTTATTTTTAGTTTTTCATAGAAATTAAAGTTTTATTGTTCTATAATATGCTTCTCTAAATTGTTTGAAGTAACGTGTAGGCAACTCTAGAGGAGGGTGAATACAGTTTGTGTCAATAATAACCAATTAAAAATTCAACTCTATACCAAGTCCAGAAAGCAACTATCAAGATAATATATAATCAGAGTAGTAATGCAAAAATTAAGAGAGATCAGAAGAGCATACGCAAATATAGCAATTTAACCTGGTTTTACTTGTGGAGGACTAGTTCAGGCCTGAGAACTCTCGCTCAGGATTGAAATCCACTATTTGTGAAACATGGTACACACACGTGCCTTTACTCAGAAGAGCACACCAACTTCTTACAAATTCGTAGAGGCAAAACTTGGAATTATCCAAGTGACTTCTTTTCAACTCTTGCACAGAACTTCTAACTAAATCGCACTTGATCACCTTGGGGCTTAGGAAGTTTTGTGGCTAGTAGATTGGAAGAGTAAGGCTTAGAATGTATAAGTCTTAGCAGATTAAGAGTGAGAGATATGATTTGAAATGAGAGAAATCAAGCCCTATATATACTAGTCAGGGGAGGCAGAATTCGGCCAAAATTCTGTCCCAAATATTCAAAAATTCAAACGTTGGACAGCTTGGATCTTGGTGTTCCTAAAAATCAATATCCTGAAAATTAGGGGGCAGAGTTTGGCCCGAATTATGCCTAGGGAAGAGTTCGGCCCAAATTCTCATTCCCTTTGGTCAGAATGTTTATGTGGGCTAGAATGGTTTGGTTTGGTTTGGTTCAGGGATTGTCTTGTTTTGTATGGTGGAGCTTGGAGAAGTAAGTCTAGGGTTGAGATGACTCAATGCGACTCAACGTACATGTTCCTAGACTCAATAAATTAAAAAATTACAGACTAAGTACAAGTATATTTGTAATGTAACAACTTGTCGATGACGTCTGTCTTGAACTTGATACGCTGTAGACGTTGTTCTATCTTGAGCCCGATGCGTCGTATTGGATCATATCATATATCATTTTGTTAATTCTCTAAATTAGGTTGACTGTGATCCAGTTTGGGTCAACAATCTTCCCCATTTTGATAATTGACAAAATGATATTTGTATGTCACAACATTCATACCTGGACACATGTTGGAGGGAGTAAAATACTTTGTACGTATGAAGTAGCTCCCCCGCAAATAGATAATTTGGCTCCCCCACAAATAAATATTTTGGTTTATGTCCTGATACAAAGTTCTTATCCAAGCACAACACAATTCATAAATAATATCACATCATATACAATGTCACATCAAATATCTATTATTCTTCCCCATTGTCACTTAGCAAAATAAAGCACGGCTCCACCGTAAAGAGAGAAACAATAGACAAAGTGAAGAGAGCAAGCACACAACTTTAACCATAACCAAACGTTAATAGAACACTAGTAGTTTTGATATTCCAGCAGTGAAAGTTGCAGTCTTGTTGAAACATACAAGAACTACATAGAGCATGAGGAAGGCATAGACAATCATGATCAAGATATACTAAATGAAGAACAATGGGAGAAGTGTGTAAAGACAAGTATATATAAACTCCATACCAAATGTAGAGTACCAAATAGAAAAGAGCTTGTCAAAACACAAAATAGTTGGTAAAACTAAAAGAATTTGATAATAATCAATAGATGAAATCAAAGAAAGAAATCCAAAACATAATATGATATGAAATATTACTCTAGTTTTGGAAGAGAATTATGAAATAAAGGATTTCAGTCAAAAGTCATGGGGATTAGATAATTGTAAATAATAGATATCAAAGAAGAAAGATACCAATTGAGATATTGAAATATATAAACTTGATATCAATTGAATATATAAACTTGAAACATTGATCAATGAAACTATGATAGTCACAATTGTCCACCGATAAATAGTGGAACAAAATAAAGGAATGCTCAATGTAAAATAGACCAATTGATATAAAATGATCTCATTATTTGCAAATCTTTTTGTTTATCCAAAATTCATGCATTTGAACTCAATTACTCATACCAGCAGTCTTGTTGGGCAATAGATGCACAAGTACTCATACCTCTAGACATCCGGGTATCTGCAGTCAGGTAGTTGCGAAGATCCTCAACTTGCATACTAGTAATTAGGATTGTGATAACCCTAGCTAGTTAATGATAGCAAGCCGTAAGCAATGATTGGTCGTGCACTTTTGGTTGTGTGTTACTTTATATGCTCTTTATGTCAGTGAGTGCTCAAAGGCTAAGTTCTGCTTAAGAAAAGAACTACAACCCCGGTCCTTATTTGGTTTAAGGGTTGTCATTTTGATTTTGTGTAGTTCCTAAGTTCCTTGTTGCTCATCGGCTTATTCATCTTTATTGCTATATTGTTCAGTATTTCTATTCAGTCATTTATATTCTCGAGATACGTACATTGGTACCGCATGTCACACAAAAATATGTAATGCTCCAGTCCCAAAATACTTAGGATTAAGTACGTAGAAATGCCAGCTGTATACGTACGGAGTAAACTCCAATATACAGAATCCCCGTATGTATACATAACCTGTAAAATGCAGTAAACCATGATAACTAAATCTCATCCATAAAAATAAAGAATAATAATATAATCACTATGAATTTATCATTTGTACATGTAGTTGGACGAAGACAAATCCACCACCAAGTACCAACTAATTTAAATGAGAAGAATATACAAGGAATTGATCGATAAAGATGGCAAGATGAATCAGGAGCAATCATCTTCGATGGAAAGGTAAGACCACGATCTGGGCTAGATCACCTGCGAAGTATCATAAAAAGCACACACCTTGAGAGATAACCAAGTCCTCAGAGGGACATAACAAGATACAAGAAAACACCATGCCATATAAACTGTGATATATAATAGAGAGTAAAAGGGAATGCATGCAATAGAGTGCCTACCAATTCTACAGTGATAATGCAGTTAAGAACAAACCTTCAACGCATGGACACTCTGGCTACAAGTACAGAAAACTCAGGTATGGTCCCACCAAGATACCAGGGACCTCAAAGCATAACATTTATCGAATGTCAGAGGCCAGCAGGATCAGGAATAGGAAAGTGTATACGTGGCCCACACGTTAAGAAACTGTCCTTCCCATCCGATGCCTAGTAGGGTCACATCTATGTCCTATAGGAACCTCTAGTAACTGCCAAGTCCACTAGCAAGCGATTCTATTGGCAGTTAATCCTAACCATCGCACGTCTTATACGTATCGGTGGCCGGCAGACTACGCGAGTACGCGTCCTACATGTGACTCACAACACGTGATAAGGCATGTGTCAAGGCCGTATGAGATATACTAATACCTCATCACCAATGGGTGGTCACTAACCTAAGTCAATGCAAGAAAATAGAATGAAACAAGTAAAACGACTGATACAGTCGCTTGCACCAAGTATGACTTGGACGCACAATGATATAATACTATCAACAGGTAAAAATTCTGAAAATAAATAACTGAAAATAATATAAAGTAAATCAGAAAGTAAGTTGGCAAGGTATCTGTAGATGCATGGAAAATATGGGGTTCATGCGGATCACAACTGACCGCATGAGTACCCTGGAACAGATTGACCCACATAAAGAAGAGCCACATGACAGACTCAGCATGCCCCCAGCGGCCCATCTTCACCAGACTGATTTTTGAGCCATAGAGAGAATAGTTACTTATGCGGCCAAGCTGATCAATCCTTCTGATAAAGCTGACAAACTCTGGTCTGATAAAGCTGACAAACTCAGGCAAGACTGACAACTCTTACAAAAAGAAGATAGGACGTGATTAGACTGGGTAACTGCAATCTGAGCCACATGAACCTTATGCGGCTCAATCTATGTACTTCATACGGCCAAGGGTAACTACAATCTGAGCCGCATGAGCTTTATGCGGCCCAGAATATAGAACCTATGCGGCTCAAAAGTCCCCAAGCTACATGCGGACTAAGGAAGACAGCCGCATGAGACTTATGCGGCTCAGCATGAGCGAACTCTGAAGGGCCTATGCGGCTCAAAATGACTCAAGGAGACTGATCGTATCTTACGATGAGACACGTAGCAGGCTGACCAAGTCTCAACCATCCAGATTTGCTACAACAAAATCTCAACAACCCCCACCAGCAGGCAGCCCGAGATCAAGTCTTTGTGCGTTGTGAGAGACACGTGGCCACGTGGCCCTTTATGCGGCCCAAAAATCTGCTACTGCAGAAAATACTATAAATAGTAGGGTATCACACCTAGGAAAATGGTTGGCAATCCAAGGCTGGTAACCTACGAAGGGCAATTTCTTCAAGAGCAAGGACCGCGTTAGATAGTCCAAGGAGTAAGACAGAGTTGCTACACTTTCTCGAGCCTCTATTGTCACCTCCAGAATCAAAACTAAACAAATATACTTAGATTGTTTTCTCGGCTTTCTTTCTAGGCTTTCTCTTATACAAGCGAGTTTGCAATCAAGTTCAATTCAGTTGTAATTTGTTGTGCTTGATATTTTATGGCAAACACGATGGCAACTCTGCTGGGGAGATCCTTCTCTTCTGATGAGAAGTTGGTGACGCAATCTGATGCGTCCAAGCTCGGCTCCACGCAGCAAATGCTCGTGGTTCGATTCGACCAACGAGCATTCGAAGAAATGCTCTCTGAAGGGAGCGCCAGCCCATCGCAGAAGCGAGCCAACTCAAAGAGAACCCGCAGCATATCGAAGCGCAAAACTGTTGCCCCCGACCAGGTTCTCGAAGAAGCTCATTCTGCGGCCCAAGACGGTGGTCAAGACTCTCCTGCGGCCTTGCTTCCGACCGCAGATAACCCCACTGTCCCCAAATCCAGCAAAGAAAAACACTATGATATTGAGTTTTTGGGGGGCACAAGGGAAATCCATATGGACAAGGAAGAGGCCGCATAAGAGAGATGGGCAGATGACTCATGCGGCAGCTAACTCTGGCCGCAAGCTGATAGTCCATGCGGCAGCCAACTCTAGCCGCAGGCAGATTGCCCATGCGGCCGCCAACTCTAGCCGCAGGCAGATGGCCCATGCGACAGCTAATCCTAGCCATAGGCAGAGTGTCTCATGCGGCCCTGTCAGAAGCTCTGTGTTCGACTGTCTCTCATGCGAGCTCGACTCTATGCGGCCCCTTGAGAATGTGGGATGTATCAATCTGGACACTTTCTACTATGCGCCTTCGGGTGCTAAGTCAAAGAAGTCTAGGGCAGTGCGGGCCCAAGAAGCCCAGTCAACTGTCCAAGTTGCTGACCGTCAGCGGACACCGTTAACTGTTATACGGGCTCCTGATGGAAAGTTGTACAGAACCACTCGCGTTCAGTCTCCCAGGGCTAACGGACAGGGTGGGTCTCAAAAGTCTCCATCCAACGATCGAGAGCAAGTGATTTTACTAGCCTCAGATCAGGGAGCAAACATGACAGCTACGCACCCGTGTGCTCGGGATACCCGAGTCCACAAAAGGGATACAAAGGTAGATCAATCCGCTACCGACTTGCGAGAGGTGATTACTCACAAACGCAAGGAGAAGGAAACAACCTTGGCGTGCAATGAGCCCCTCTCGGGACGTCGTTGCACCCAAGTCATCATCAACTGCTGCGGCGACAAGTCGGCAGCACCTGAAGATCGACAGTCCGTTTTCCAGTGACTGCAGCAGCCAGCACCTTTCCAACAACAACTTCAAAAACTGGTACAAATTTTGGGAGATAAGGAATTTCCTGTTGCCTCCTGTAATTCAACCCGGAAGGTTCTTCCCGACAAGGGAGGAAAGAAGACAGGCCCTTCCGGCCCGGCAATCTCCGCCAGCATTGCAAGGAAACTCTCGTCTGGAGGACTGCCACCGACAACCACAGGGGGTGTCTACCTAGGCACTCGATCCAAAAAGAAGCTTCCAACAGCTGGGGGTGCATCCTTGACCTCCCTGGGGGTATATGAGGACGGGGGCAGCAGTCCCCTCAAAGTATGCGACAACCCGGTGTTCCAAGAGCATACACAGGAGGTAGCGATCCACTGGAATTATGTAACAGATGTGGACGTCCCTGATGATAACCGCCTTTGCCAAGACGATGTAGCTTCCTGCACAGGGGGTAGCACCCCTTCAGAGTCCGAGGAGGAAGACATTCCGACATTCCTCGACGATTTCTCGGTACGGAGATACGACACAGAGAGCACCTCTGCTACGATCCTTCCACCTCTACCCACGTACGGACAGTCTTTATGGCCGACGATGATCATGAAGCGCCTACTGACCGACAACGTCTATAAGTAATTGAAGCCATGCTCCTGTCCTTGATCAAGTCAGTAGACGAAATCAAAGCTGCCTTGCCGACTCAACAAGCAATGACGCCTGGACAAACAAGCTTGGGACCCGTCAACGCGGACTCCAACACAACCGCTCCACCTTTGGGTGACAATCCTCTATGAGCATCCGCTCCTTCAGCTGCAGATGAAGCCAGGGAAGCAAGGAGGGAAGTCCTGGAGCTTCGAACAATATTCAATGCCCAAGACTCCTCTGTAGTAACCCTAGAGGGGGGTGAATAGGGTCAAGCTGACTAATCAAGCACTTACCACAAGCTAATTGACAATTTAAAAATATAAGTGCAAGAGAAAAAGCAATAACAATACCGACATCCGATGTATCCTGGTATCCTCCCTAGAGGCAATCCAGTCCCGTAACTCTCTCCGGATTTAATCCACTATTTGAGCAAATAGTTACACACGAGTTTGGATTCGAAGAACTTGCCAACTTCTTACACGAGAGCTTTAATCCGAAGGCCTCTCCGACTTCAACCGAGAATTTGGATACGAAGACTCCCCAACTTCAATCGAGAGTTTGGATACGAAGACTCTCCAACTTCAATCGAGTGTTTGGATACGAAGACTCTCCAACTTCAACCTTTCACAATAGGTTTTGATCTCCTTATACAATAAGATGAAGATCTTACTTTTCAACTCAATAACTCTAACACAATTTTTGGATGGCAAATGAAAGCTTTGTAGAGTTGTTTGTGGATAGGCTTTGGTGGTTTAGAAATTTTTAGGCTCAAAGCATCAACCTTGAATGAAGGGGTTCAAGGCTATTTATAACCAAAGCATCAAAAAAGAGCCAAAGGCAACTTTTCAGTCAGCGACCGGTATACCGCCGGTATGAGTCGGTATACCGTCGGTATACCGGTCTGGGATTGCAACGGCTCAAAATATAGCCGTTGGGATCATTTAATGCTGAAAATCCGACAGTTGGACTTTCAACGTTACAGAATCTGTATACCGTCGGTATGATCCGGTATACCGTCGGTATGCCAATTTTGTAGAAATAAACTTTTTGTGAACAAAATCGGTATACCGTCGGTATGCACCGGTATACCGTCGGTATACCGGTTTTCAGCCGAAAATAATCCTGGGCTAGTTTCTACCCTAGCTTTCGATTTTGCCATCCATTTCTTGTATTTACAATTATTCCTAAGACTCATTACAGACTCAAGATATACTGTAGCAGGTGCAGGCTTCTTCAGAGTCTTGAAATGATGATGGCATGGCTTGGCTTCTTTCTTTGATATGTGCTGGCTTTTTTTTTCCTTGGCGGCAGCTGTCCAAAGATATCCGAGTGCGTGGCTCCGGAGATGTCGTCGGGTGGTTCAGAAAAATCTTGTAGGATCCGTCATCTTTGGCCCACCATGATTTCTTCATTGCATATGTCCACATTGATCTTGCTTATTGCTTTTTTGCATGTACATGTTAGATGAACAAAGCAATATACATAGTAGCAAGTGTGATAAGTTTAATACAAATTAGGACAATGCTGAGTTTAAGTATAAGTGCTAAGGTGATAGAATAAATGTTAGCGATATCATAATGATTAAACTTAATTGAATAACCACAATCAAAAACATAGTTTTAATTTTGGCAACTCGATTAAATTTAAGATAGAAAGCTCATATCACTAATATGTAAACCAATAGGCATATATCACCAAAGGTATAAGTATAAGTAGACATGCTATAGTGATAGTATAAAGATTAGTGATAATAAAATGCTAAACTAAACTTATTAACCATATTCAAAAATATGATACAATCATTGGGCCAACATCCTCCCGGGACCTGAGAATAAGGCAACCGTATCCCGTTGCATAGAGAGATGTGTCTTTTCCACCACGGTACAAGTCGTTTCATATCGATTCATATGAAGGGAAGACCTCTGCCAGTCGTTACATGACTTATTTCGAGGTCACAACCGACAACTTGCCGTATAGTGACGCCATCCTCACACGATTATTCATTGGAGCATTGGAGGGGATCGCGTTCGACTGGTACCGCAACCTTCCGGACAACTGCATCCAGTCTTTTGACAGCCTCCAGCACATGTTCCTAGAAAGATTCTATGAAGTGGGGCATGACGTGACAATGTCATCTCTCATGGATGTCGTTCAGGGAGAGAGGGAGCTAACAAGGAACTATATCGAGCGGTTCCGCCAAACTGCAATGAGATTGACCCAAGGCAATCCCGAAAGCTCCTTGATTGAAATCTGCCAGAAGAAGTTGCTCCCCGCAATCAGCCTCTGGATGGGTGAAGATCAGTTCAGGGATTGGACGACCTTCATCATAAGCGCCACCAATGCGGAGGCGAAGTTAAAAAAGGCTCGCCAGCTGGGATTACACATCCTGGACGGAGAGGTCAAAAGCAAATGTCTTGGTACCATCTCCAATAACAACAATACTGATGGCACCTCCAATAACTGGGATGATAAGGGCAAACAGGCCCTGGTCGCCGGTACGACCAAGAAGCCTGAACAAAAGCAGGCAGAACCTCAGTGGCCCCAGGTCAATTACTCATTCGAAGATAGTCATGTCAAGCCTATCTTCGACATGCTCTTGCAAGGGGACATGATCTAACACCCTCCACCAAGGCGCGAGCCCCGAGCGGCAGAGATGGAGGACCCAAAATACTGCCATTTCCACCACTATGTTCATCATGCCACTCAAGACTGCTTTCAGTTAAAGCGGTACATCCAGAATCTTATCGACTCCAAAGCTCTGTCACTAGACTTTGAAGAGGTTACCGTGGCGGCGAACATGGTGTCAATTCAGTTCGGCATCTTCCCTCCAATAAGCACTCAAGACGGGGTAATACCTATCCTCCGGGCAACGATGGAGGTTACTAATCTTCCCTCCATCCACCCTCCACCAATGCTTCAAGTATGTCAGTAAGCACAGCTTCGTGAAGACTGAATTCGCCGACATCGATCCCTTCAAAGGGGTTGAGTCTTATTATTCTTCGGAGGCTTGTCTATATGAAGAATCCAAGAAACACATAACTGACGAACTGGAGGCCATCACAGGGCCAGGGGAACCCTTCAGAATTCATCTTCAAGCACGTAAACCGGGCGAAGCCGCACCCCTTGTCGCAACTTTGCATAAAGAGGTGCCAGGTTCCCCCGCTTCAGCTGTACAGTTGAAATCGATGGTCATCCGACTCCCAAAGCCAAGAGCCAAAGCCCGTCATAGGGCTGATGGTGATCCGATTGCCAAGATCCAGTCAAAAGCAATCGGAAGATACGAAGTCCCCTGCCAAGCTGATGGTCATCCGTCTTTCCAAGACAAGCCGACAACTAAGTGTCAATCCGACACTCTCAGGCAAGCCAATACCACAAGCTGAACCCTGGGTGGTCAAGTTGCCCAGGACAGCGTCCCCACCTCCGACCATGCAGGAGATAGCTGAAGAGGACGCAGAACTCGCGAAGTATCTTGTTGCAAAGGTGGATAGTCCCTCTCCTGATGATGTAATCCCTGTGGACAAAATTCCTTATTTCATCAATAAGAGGCTGCCATTGAACTATCCTGAGTGTAATAAACTCAATCTGATGTATACTGTGGGACTCGATCGGGACACTAACCTGCACACACAGGTGACAACCGTACATACCGTAAACCGACTTGCTCCCATTAAAGATGCCTACTTCCTAGTCCTAGACAGAAGAGAAGGGGATCACACGATCATCTTTGGCCGAAAAGAAGTCCTCAGGCCAAGTACGTCATGCAAAAGCAGGGGTACGACATGGAGGCTACCCCAGGTCTGAATTACGGCAACGGTCGGCGATCGCCTCTGCAGCTGTCAACTCCTTCTAGGAAACCTCGGGATTATTACGACAAATTTCTGAAGAAATATTATGTCTAAGGACATGCTGGTACTCCCTCAAACCATCAAATCTCCCAAACTATCGAGTTATGTACACCAAGTACCTCTGAACTCACACTCTATCGCATCTCCTTGAGTGGCGAGTCATGTATGCTGATACCTCTGAACTCCCACTCCAATGCTTTACCTCATAGGAGTCTGCCCAGTTTATCATTATCTCTGAGCAAACTTCCTGGTCCTGATTGTCGTGTATCACGTCCATATTACCTCTGATAACGATAATCTCCCGACTTAACATATGTATCCAACCCGGGATAAAAGACATGGTGTTAAGACCACAAAACCTATCAAGTCCATATTACCTCTGTTGGTTTTATCTCAAAATCTATTACTCGCACCACCAGTGCGCAGAAGAGTAATAGGTCCACCAAAGATTATTTTCGATTATCGTGTATCACATCCATATTACCTCTGATACCGATAGTCTCTTAAGTTAACACCTGTACCCAACCCGGGATAAAAGACATGGTGTTAAGACCACAAAACCTATCACGTCCATATTACCTCTGTTAGGTTTTGTCTTAAAATCTATTCCTGATTATCGTGTGTCACGTCCATATTACATCTGATACCGATAGTCTCCCGACTTAATACCTGTACCCAACCCGGGATAAAAGACATGGTGTTAAGACCGCAAAACCTATCACGTCCATGTTACCTCTGTTGGTTTTGTCTCAAAATCTATTACTCGTACCACCAGTACGCAGAAGAGTAATAGATCCACCAAAGATTATTCTTGATTATCGTGTATCACGTCCATATTACCTCTGATATCGATAGTCTTCCGACTTAACACCTGTACCCAACCTGGGATAAAAGACATGGTGTTGAGACCACAAAACCTATCACGTCCATATTACCTCTGTTGGGTTTTGTTTCAAATCTATTACCCGCACCACCAATGTGCAGAAGGGTAATAGGTCCACAAAATTTATCCTAATCTATTACTCGCATCATCGGTGCACCAAAGAGTAGTAGGTCCACAAAATATCATTCAAATTTATTTGCTCGTATTTTTCATATGAGCAAAAGGGCAATAGGTCCACGAAAAGTCCCCAGTGGGATATCTTTTATCAAACACAAAATGTTGTATTAGGTCACCTAGTACGAGCACCACAAATACCACAAACAAAGAATGGAGCGAATGCATTCTGTTTATTCAAAATCAGTTACATTCGTTACATCTCAAAAAAAAGAGAAAAAATAGAAAAGGTGGAAGAAAAGGCTACTACTCATCAGCAACGCACAGTTTGGCAAGAATGACTTCCAAATGCGCAGTTGAGCGCTCAATTCTCAGTCTGGCTCGGCATTCAGCTTCCTGGGTTAGGTTTTTAGCATCCTCAAGATGTGCATGAGCCTGCCAATTTTCCTCTAATTTCTTCAGTGCACCCTCTAGAGCGGCAGAGGCTCGTGTGACCTCATCAGTCTCCTTGCAGATCTTTTCTTTTTCTTGACGAGTTGCTTGGAGCTCAGTCTCCAGAGATGTCATTCTGGCCTGGAGCTAGAGGAGCTGCTCGTTAGTTTCGGTCATAGCACGAACAGTGGTCTCCTCAATAATCAAGTAGATCACTCCCTCTCGGCTCAATTTGTCATACTTAAGAGACAACTTATGAAGGTCCTTTTCCAAGGAGGGATTGGTCGTCTCCTGTACAGCCCTCATCTTTTCTATCACTTTTGTAAAGAAAGCACGCTCCTGCTCTACCGCAACAGACACATCGACTTGCCGCAGTTTTCGTAAATGGATTAGGCGCTGATCAGCCTCTGCCAGCTTATGCTCCAAAAGAACGAACGCCCCTTCTCCACATGAAAGAGTCTTCAGTAGGTCAATCTGGTCTTGGACGCAATGACGGGCCACAACAAATGAAGTCCCTCTCCTTGAAGTAGCTTCAACCCTCCGTTTTAGATGACGGTAGAAGCTCTCGACTATATCCCTTGACGATTCGTCTAGATTCTCCAAAGAGGACGGCATCGAAGGAATATCAGCCAAGGAAGCTGAAGGTGTGTGAGAAGATGACATACCGGAGCTTGATGACCCTGTCAGAAGAGAAACAAACTCTGAGCGACGAGACTCCCGCACGGCAGCAATCTCCTCTTCCGCATCCCGAAGGAGCTGAAGACTAGGCAGAGTGGAGAGTTCAATCTCCGGGGAAGGGGCAGCCTCAATTGATCCCGCATCCACCAAAGAGGATGAAGGAGCCGGGACTTCTGTGCTCAATGCGGTGGATGGCCGCTCAACTTAAGTAGGAAATGGAGAGGGGACACTTCTTGCTTGTACCAGGTTAGACCCTGGATCCTCTTCTATCCCTTCTTCTGCGGCCACATCCACCCTCGGTAGCGGAAAGGCAGATCCTATAGGTCTAGAATAACCGACAATCAGCTTGACCCGAAGAAGATGGAGTTGAAGTGAAAAAATCTTCTCATTTGTAAGAATGTGACATAGCTTACCAGAGACAGGGGGCGAAGACTGGGCTCAATCGAAGTAGTCTCAGCTCCTCCCGCCGCCTCCACATCTCCCGTGAGGTCAATAGCGGCATCCGAACCATCCACGCATGCCTCCTCAGCCCCTATTGCTCTGGGCAAGGACGTAATTATATCATCACCAATTTGTGAGGACCCCACAGTTCCAGGGTCAGATCCCAGAGCAGGAAACGTACATGCAGCATTTGATGATTGAAGGTTTGCTTCCGCCGATGCCTGCAAAGGAGAGCCTTCAGATACCATTCTAAGGACAACATTGGGGTTCGTCGTGAAATAAATTACCCTCGTGTTGACTTCAGTATCACTACCCATTTCCTCTACGGCAGGCCCATGGAACCTAGCCGCAATTTGCTTCTGGAAACTAGGCCTCTTAATGACATGAGGTTCAGGCCTGCTTTGTCTATGCAGAGGATTCGATACAGGGGAAGGCACGTGCATCGCCAAAGGGCTTACAGAGGGCTTTTTTGAGATCTTCGGAGTTATCTTCCTCCTCCTCCGTGCTATCAGAGTCAGAATCGAAAACTTTCCTCTTCCCCTTCCTTGTCCTCTTGTGGGAGTCTCTCGGTCGCTCCTCCAATTTCGTACCGATAATAAAACTGGTACGGGGATCAAAGTCGTTGGGAGACACATTCAAGGACACATGACGAAGGGCCGCCATATACGCGATATGCCCTATGCCCCGAAGCTGGTATGCGTGTAGATTGCCGAATAATAGTGCCAGGCCCGAATACCATCCAAGACGTTTCCCTCGAAACCCAGACAAGGATTAGGGTTACCCAAATAGAATTAGCTATACCCAAATTGTCGAGAATACCGGCTGGGTAAGTATGCTCTAAGTATACAACATTGCGGTTGCGGTACACCAGATTCGAGGAACGGATGCTTTGCAGCCAGCGAAACAGCTTTTCAAATAGGGCCTGGGGTGCAATAGCACTATCAAGGTGAACGCGTCCCATCTCTTCCTCAGTAAAAGACGGGATCGACATAAAAAAGGAATATCTATCCACCCGCGCAAGAGCAGCTCGACAATCAGGAAAAGTGGTACAATTCCAGGGCATGTCACGATAATGATAGATGAAGGCATCATCACTTGTCGCATTACCCTCCGGGCCAGGTCGCATCAGAGAGGGGCAATGCATCAGCAGCCACCCCATTAAATAATGATATGGCAGCTCGATTCTGTTAAAGGGTTTCGTAAGTTCACGGGCGATGACTTTCAACATAAAAATATGAAGACCTCGATGGATGCTGTATACCATAGCTGGAAGTAGAGCGAACTTGCCTCCAAAGACCAGCTTTACCGTCGAAAGTATTAAGTTACGGCTGATCCTCTCAACCGAACCGGTGCCCGCCGAGGTGACACAAACCCTTAGCCATATCATCAAGTATTCGGCCAGGATGGCCTTAGCAGACAGAGGTTGGGTATCATGATAAAAATAGTTAAAAGTGTCGCTCAGACTCCCAAACCTGTCACCAGCAGCTCGGGCCCTCTTGGTGCTTTGTACTTGAGCAACCACTTGTTCCAGAGATTGGGGACTCCTAACAGCAACCCGACCGAAGGTGCTAAGGTTAAAAAGATAACCAATCCAAGCCTTGGTATGGAGAAGGTTCCCTTCCGAACTATCATCCTTTTTCTTGGATATTTGTTGACATGTGCTATGGTGACATAGCCCTTCCTGATATACGATAAGGAATCTGGGGAATCGCCACTCTAATTTCTCAAACTCATTGTTTGTCGGGGTACACTCCTCATAAGCTTCATCTCCCCAGGGCAATTTGGACACATCATGCATCTCGTGAAAAGCAAGCCCCATCTCTCCCCCGGGAGTAAAGAGGGTTCCATCCCGACAGTTGTACATCTTGAGCAATGCCATAAACAACTTCGGGTTCATAAACAAGCCATAGCAGGAGCCCCAAATGGCCTAATAGAGGTCGATCCGTCGTAGGATGTCCTCATACTCCGACAAGATCTAAGAAGTCAGATTGACCCATGGAGGGGAACGATGTTGCCAATTCAGTAACGACAATCTCCCTGCACGGTATGACCCATTGTGAGCAATTCGATTCAAAAAGGTATCAGCCTCGGAGAATAGCATGTTAGGCTTCAGTTCGTTGATGAGACTGCCAGAAGTCAATCCAATGACGGAGTAGCTCATTGTTTCCCTTACTGCAACCATTGACCACGTGGGATTATTAAAACGAATATGGCCCACAAAGATCCCCGCTGATCCAGAGTTAGAGAACCTGGCATCTTCTTCTCAAAAGCACCATATTGAAATCTGATAGGGGAAAGTGGTGCTCCATTAGGGGTATGTGAATCTTTTCCCCCTGAAAATAGAAGTCCCAGCTCTCAGATGTCTCTATGATGCTCGGGTCTGAAATAATTAGGGCATCCCCGAACAAAAACATAGGCTTCAGATGAATGTCATTCAGTTGCCCAAAGTTCATCATGCTAAGTAAAAAGAAGAAGGATTGGTTTCGGATCTCCCTCAATCTGTCTTCAGGTTGACCTCGAGTAATCTGAGTTGACACAGCTTGGACTATCTGGTCAAATCTCATACCCAACGCTGATTGGGCATATCCTATCAAGAGTTCTCCCGATGGAGCTATGGGCAAGGTCACTGCAAAGGACAAAGCAGAAAAGTAGTTAGAAGAAGAAAAAAGTTTATTTTTCAGCTATGTGGCCTAGCCAAACAGGACCTATGCGGCCTAGTTATGAACATGAGATGCATGCGGCTCAATCGTACAGTCCCGTTAGGCAGAACTTATGCGGCTCAGATCATGAGGCACTTACACAGTTCTGTTATGCAGTGCTCATGCGACATTTATACAGTCCAAGTTATACAGAGCCCATGCGGCCCTATCACATAGAACACATGCGGTCTAATGAAATAGGGCTTACATCGATCATGCCTGACACATAGAGGCGACGCATGACAGGCCGGCGCATAAAATATGTGATACGGCCATTCGAAAAATTAAAGTCATCGTCATCCCGCCTTCCTTACCCTTGATGGGGGTGCACGTCAGGATGAATCGAAAGAGAATCCGCAGCTCTCGACGGAGAGGCAGGTCATTTCCCTTTGGCCGCGGCATCAGACGACTTGGAAGCTTTTGGAGCCATGGCTAAACAGAAAGCACGACAGGGACAATGAAGACGAAGGTGAAGAAGAAAAATCTCTTCCTCCGAATGACCCATATTTATAAGGTTTTTCGAAAGTGAGTCGTTTCGATTCTCGAGCCCATTAAAGATAATAATGACGTTTGGGGATTTTATCCTTAGTAATCGTCAGCTTTATCTCGAAAAAAGAGCCCAAATCAAAAACCAAATCAAGGCATTAAATGCAGCAGTGAAAGCTGGCAGACAAGATCTTCCTGCGACACAAGATCTACCTGCGGCCCGAAAACATCCCTGCAGCTCAAAATGTCCCTGCGACACGACGTCTCTCCTGACTCGAAGATTTTTCTACGGCTTGATATATGTCCATGCTTCTTATTCAAAGTATTCCAAATTTGCAATTTGAAAACTTTGAAGGGGGTCTTGTAGAAGCATGGAAAATATGGAGTTCATGCGAATCACAACTGACTGCATAAGTACCCTGGAACAGATTGACCCGCATAAAGAAGAGCTGCATGACAGACTCAGCATGCCCCCGCGGCCCATCTTCACCAAACTGATTTTTGAGCCGTATAGAGAATAGTTACTTATGCGGCCAAGCTGATCAATCCTTCTGATAAAGCTGGCAAACTCTGGTCTGATAAAGCTGACAAACTCTGGCAAGACTGACAACTCTGACAAAAAGAAGATAAGACATGATTAGACTGGACATGGCCATGTGGCCAAAAGGACTGCGACCCGAGCCGCATGAACCTTATGCGGCTCAATCTATGTACTTCATACGGCCAAGGGTAACTGCAATCTGAGCCGCATGAGCTTTATGCTGCCCAGAATATAGAACCTATGCATCTCAAATGTCTCCAAGCTACATGCAGACTAAGGGAGATTGTCGCATGAGTCTTATGCAGCTCAGCATGACCGGACTCTGAAGGGCCTATGCAGCTCAAAATGACTCAAGCAGACTGATCCTATCTTGCGATGATATACGTGGAAGGCTAACCAAGTCTCAACCACCCAGATTCGTTACAACAAAATCTCAACAACCACCACCAGCTGGCAGCCTGAGATCGATTCTTTGTGCGCTGTGAGAGACACGTGGCCACGTGGCCCTTTATGCGGCCCAAAAATCTGCTACTGCAAAAATACTATAAATAACAGGGTATGACACCCACGCAAATAGTTGGCAAACCAAGGATGGTAACCTACGCAGGGAAATTTCTTCAAGAGCAAGGAGCGCGTCAGATAGTCCAAGGAGTAAGGCAAAGTTGCTACACTTTTCTGAACCTCTATCGTCATCCCCAGAATCAAAACTACACAATTGTACTTAGATTGTTTCCTAGGCTTTTTTTCTAGGCTCTCTTGTACAAGCGAGTTTGCAATCAAGTTCAATTCAGTTGTAATTTGTTATGCTTGATATTTTATGGCAAACAGTATCTTGTCTGGCGGTACGAAAATGGCAATCCAACAATCAAGTACGTTGGCAGTAAAATCTTAAAATCCGCAAACGGCTCCGGATGCTGAAACAAACATCAAGAACATTCTCGATGTAAAATATATATCTAGAAAATGCCTGTCCAAAAGTCAAATTCTGGAACATAGGCAAAATCATAATTTCAGGTCAAAACGATGTCCGTCGTTGGATCCGTCTTGTACCAAAACATGTGCCAAATTCTATGGTCTCTAAAGTCATCAAACTACATGTCTATGAATTCAGTTTTTTGAGACGAACTCAACAGTATGTCCAATTTTGGATTTCGATGAGCCGTGTACAATTTTGTCCGTTGGATCGGTTCACGGGCCCGCCAAATAGGCGTTTTCGTCGACCTTCTTAGAATCGGACCAAACTTGACACACAGGACAAGAAAAATGATACGATCCTGCTGGCATAAGTTTCATCTCGATTTGACGAACGGACACAAAGTAATTGGAAAATTTGTAAAGAGGTCGATACGGCGATTTTCGATGGATACGCATCAAATTCGTCGCGCACACGCAACCAATTTGAATTCCGTCAAAGGCCACACGTCCATGAAGTCGATACGCACCTCTCGATGCTTTCGGTTCGCGACCACGTCATCCGGTTTGTCTGGGCGCACGCCGTATCGGAGTTTTTCAAACTTTAAAAAAAATATTTTTCTCCAATTTGGAACTAATTTTAAACAGAAAATAAACACCTAGAAATTAAACTAAAAATATGGTTTTGATCTCAGTTAGGTGATCTACAACTATGTTCAAATAGTTTTCTAAAATTTGCGATAACCTAGTCACAATTCGACCGCAAATGTAGGCGTTTGGGACAGTTTCTAGTCGTCCAAAAATCGATATTTTCTCGATTTTGGAACTCGTTTTTCGTTGCACACAATGCGAACGGATACGAACCACCTAAAGGGAATCGAACTTGGTTAGGTTGTCTACGTACCTGAGAAGACGGTGTGCATAACGGCAGAGAAACAGCAACGCACTTACGCCACGAAGGTGGTGGTCGAAACAGCTGTTGCTGTTGTTCCTGCGCGCGCATGACCAGGTTGGGGCAGGTCGGCAACGCTAGGGTTAGGGTTTCTCTTTCTTTTCTTTTTTGTTGTTGTTCCTATATATTGGCGGGTGAGAGAGAACAGGGGGCTCGGGTTCTGCATTATTCGGGTTTGAGGGGGTTAGCTGCTGTATTGGTTTTGTTGGTTTTTTATTATTTTTTTCTTTTCTTTTTCTCCTTCTTCCTTTTCTTTTTTTTTTCTTTTTTTTTCTAGAATTTTATAGAAGTGAACAAACAAAATCCTTATAAAAGTTTTAGATACATTTTATACTCCATATATATATATATATATATATATATATATATATATATATATATATATATATATATATATATATTATATGGAATATATATGGAATATATAAAAAAATATATATATATATATATATATATAAATATATATATATATATATATATATATATATATATATATATATATATATATATATATATATATATATACATATTTTTATATATATATATATATATATATATATATATATATATATATATATATTATATATATATATATAAAATATATATATATATATATAAAATATTTATATATATATATATATATATATATATATATATATATATATATATACATATATATATATATATTTTATATTCCATATATATATGGAATATATATATGGAATATATATATATATTCCATATATATATATATATATATATATATATATATATATATATATATATATATATATATATATATATATATATTCCAAAATATTTAAATACATTTTTTTTTGAATTCCAAAATATTTTCCTATTATCCATATTACTATTATTATTATATACAATACTTTTAATATCAATAATACATTTCTACTAAAATAATTCTAACATTTTAAAACGATATAAAATAGATTTATAATAGTTATCCTATAAATAATATATTTTGTATTCAAGTGTGAAAAAAAATATTACAATGATTAATGAAAAAATCCACAACTTATTTTTCTAAAAATTATCAAAAATAATAATAATAAAACTCGTATTAATAGAATTTTTTTCTAAATTTAGGGATTTTACATCCTACCCAACTTATAAAAATTTCGTCCTCGAAATTAAAAACAATCTTAATTTCTAAGGATAACGAGCTTTTAGTACGAAGGGAGAGTACATATGTCAAACTTCATCGGGGTTTTCGAAAACATGGAGGGTATAAAATCCAAATTGAAGTTATATTCCACAAAATGGGGTATTCTTGGTTCAAGGCCCTACCCAACTTATAGAAGTTGGCCACCCGTGAATTTGTCCTTACAAAACTTCTGAGAAAGAAAGTTTCTAAGGAGAGGCACGAGAATATTAGACACCTTTGACCACAGTCTCGGGTTCCAAGTGAGGCTAGTTATTGCCACCGATTTCTTAGCCAATAACATCTATAGGGGACTATTGCAAATTAACGTCGTTCATATAGGGATCATGTTCCTACAAGTGGGCTCTGTATAACTCTCTCTCCTTACACACACACCTCTCACCCCCTCACCCATCCACCAACACAACACTCTCCCCCCCTTCAGTCGACTTCTCTCTCTCCTTTTTCATAATATCTTCCTCTCTCTCTACTATAAAACACTCTCTCTCTTTCTATATATTACACACACACACACACAATTATATATCTCTCTCCCCTACTCCACAGCAAGAACACCACCCCCTCCCCCTAGCCAACAACCTTCTTCTCCATCTCCTCCTCCTCACTACTTCATCATCATCACCAAGCACATCACCATCATCATCCTCCATTCTTCACTTCTCCATAACCATCACCACCCTAACCATCACAATACCATCACCATGAACTCCAGCACCACCGTACGCCGGGCCTCCGCCACCACCGCCGACCGTGCCGCCCATCGTTCCCCGGCCTAGTCCACCCCCGCGTTGCCATACAGCACCGTACAGCAGCAGCTGCAAACGCAGCAGCCGCGCGTGCCGTCGCGGCCAGCAGCCGCCGCCGGCGAGCTCCCTGGCCGCACGCGAACCCCCGGCGAACCCCCCTTATCGCCTCCATCTTTTCCGATGTGCCGCATAGGCTATTCGTGCGTTTGGCACGAGATCCCGTCGTGACGCGTGCATTTTAAACTCAGAAAGTACGCTCCGTCGCAGCAACTTTGTGTACGTTTTTCGAGAAATTCGACCATTGGATCGGTGAACTCTTTGCTCTGTCACAATCTAGGTATATAGCTCTTCACTCCTCTCATGTTTCGTCCGTTAATTTTGTCGTTTGGTACATCAAAACTGGCCACCAGATTGACACTTTAAATTGTACTATTTTTGGACAGTTTTGTGGAGCCGACTTCGTCAGTTCGTAACTCTGTCGTCGCAGCTCCATTAGGCGTGCCACCAGTTCCTGTGCATAGCTGGTGTAACCCTCTTCATGTCCCTTAAGTTTTATTTCTTTGTGAGCACGTTTGGTTGGTCGAATTCGACTCCAAAGTTGGCCGTCCGAATTCTTAATTTTGTACTTGTAAAATTCTATTTTTGAATCCGGAACTTTGGATTCAATTTCTGACACCACCAGTAGACTCGTGGCGTCGTTCTGTCACGTTTTCATATAAAGTTTGTTAGATTTGGAGGACATGGGCCCTTGCACACATTTCAGTGTAAAGTGGGTCCCACAGTCCGAGTCAACGTGTCACTTTGAGATCGGCTCATCAGAATCCAATTTCGGATACATTGTTGAGTTCGTATCGTCATTCTGGACTCGTTGACATATAATTTGCTGAGTTTTGAAGATATTTGCTCCGGCACGTATTTCTGTGCAAACCGGATTCCAAATGTCCGCGTCAACGTGTTATTTTGAGATCGGCTTATCGGAATCCAGTTCCGGATATACCGTTGAGTTTGTATTGTCATTTTGAACTCGTTAACATATAGTTTGTTAGATTTTGTGCACTTTATCTTCGACATGCATTTTCATGTAAATCGGATACCAAAATCCAGGTCAACGGACCATTTTGTGATCAGGTCATCGGAATCCCATTTCGGACATACCGTTGGGTTCGTATCATCATTCTGGATTCGTGGACATATAATTTTTTAGGTTTTGTAGACTTTTATCCTGACACATTTTTCGGTACAAAGTAGGTCCAACGACGGACATCATTTTGACCTAAAATTACTGTTTTGCCCATGTATCCAAATTGGACTTATAGGTAGGCTATCGTAGCTAATTTAACCAATCTGGACACATTAATGATATTTGTTGTCATCCGACGACATCTGTAGATTTTGTTTATGTGTCATCCTTAATTTGTAATTATTATTATTAGTGTATGTATTTACATGTTTGGACTTTGTAAAACTCTAAAGTGATCATTGTGTTTCTAAGGACCCTAAGTGTTGGTTTAGATATAGTGGCACCCCACATTGGACTTTTATGCTAGGTCACCACTTAGTTAGTATCCAGTTAGGAGTCGTGTCTCACCACTAGTGTAAAATCTTAATCATAACTTAGAGGCTGAGTTTGTATATCATTTTGACAGGACACCGGACATCTATATCTTCATACTCGTATTCTTGCCTTGCTCGAGGCAAGTACCCCTACAAACTTTATTTACTGCATATGATAATAAATTGCGTATGAACCATGTTAATACAGTGATTTAAACTGAAAACCGTATCTTACAGGTTTCTACATATCTAGCATATGCTTCACATGCTTTAATTATACTGCCCTCAGGATCTTTAACATGCTTTAATTATACTACACTCAGGACCTTCAACATATTTTATACTGCTCTCAGTACCTACCATGCTTATACTGCTCCAGTATCTTTCATATGTTTTATATTGTTCTCGTATCTCTCACATGTTAGAATCTGGGTTATAGAAAAACTGATAGTTGAGTACGTGATCATGCCCCCTTCTCCCGTACGTATGTACCGAGCAAGGTTGACATTTTATATGTATACCTTGTCGTAGGCGCACCAGCTGTATCTGTACGTATGTACATATATCGCTTGCTTACTTGTACGTATGTACATTTTATTTACATGTGCCTCCCGTACATTGTACACCTATTGACGATCACGTACCTGCTCCAGTTTTAAACTCTAAATATACATATGTCGTCATGACAAATGTATTCCTGACATGATAGATTTGTGATATGACATGATTGTGATACGACATGAGATAGATGCCATGATTCTTATTTACTACATCTCTTTTCATTCCATGCTCAGTATGTTTAGTTTGTAGAATCAATGCTTGCTCCCGTCCTGACAGGATAACATTGTAGGCATACTTTCAGAGGAAGATTTGCTCTGTGATCTTTTCTATAGACCCACTACAGAGGACCAGGCTTTGCTCCCTCCCCCCTCCCCCCCCCCCCCCCCCCCGCAGGGAACCTCGCTTGGTAGTCTTGCTTAGATTATTTTTGGCTTAGTTATTTAACTGTTTAGAATATATCTTGTAATCACTGGACTTTGTCTCCAGTTAGATACTTAGGGAGTGTATTATTAAGTTTGTACTTATTTTACTTTCGCTTATAGATGCTGTGTTGTGATGAACCTTTTAAATGTGATATTAGAACTGTTAGCAGCTTAGATCCTTTATTGTCTATTCTTAGAACAGCTTACTACGCTTTAACCAACCGTAGGCTGGACATGGCTCGGCCCGGCCTAACAATTTGGGTAACGGATCGTGACATGTTTTTAGTGTGCTGGGTCGAAGCTTGGTGTTGTAGGAAGCATGTGCTTGTCTAAGTAGAATATATATGTCATAGGTGTCATATTCCTTGCATGGATCATATGTATACAATATAATTAGAGAATGGGTTGATATTTGCATGGTTAAATCCAAATGGAAAGAAATAGGCCTCTATGGCTTGTTTTATGGAGAAATACATCATACCTATGGCACAATTGAAATGGAGCACGAGAAGGTATGTCTGTGTGGGACATGCATGTCATGTGTGTAGCTTGACCGGTCTAGTTCACAAGGGCGAAATTCGTTAGAAGAAAGTTTGTGTTGTGCTTCAAATATCAAAGTCGCGGGTGAGGGTATCAAATGATATGGATAGGAGTGGACGTTATGAACTACTGTTTTACTAGTTCAATTGGAACCAATCTATCCCAATCATTGCTAACTTCCAGAGAGGCTGGCCTATACATTACAGAAATTTTGTTCTCGAAGTTGAAACTAGGATTTGATTCTATGATAGAACGGAATTGGAGAATTAAGTTTCTGTCTTTTGTGTTATCTTAAAACATTCGAGCAAGGAATATAAATGTAGTACGAAGATCACACCGTAACCTCTAACCAGCTGGTACAACGGTTACAAACGTCACTTTATCTAAAGAGAGAGTATGTTAAGTTCAAGGTACTACCTTACTTATAAAAATTTGGTTAATCATAGAAAACATGGTAACAGGACTCCTAAGAAGATCAAATTTCAAGGAGATGTTGAGAATATGAGTTACTTCTGATCATAGTCATGGTCTCTATAGGAAGCCTAAGTATTACTCATTTAACATTGCCCATGTATTGACCACATTTTATCAAGACAGTAGGAAGGTCTTAGCCAAGCATAGATGGGGACTACATAATAGGTATAAGGATCTATTTCATCAAGTTTGGCTTTTATAGCCCAAATATGGCGATATGCAATGATGGTTTTAACTGTGTCTTAATGGACTCCCTAATTGGTCATCGATCTTTGATTGAATGAATAATAGGTTTTTAATCTATATTGACTGGGCGGGATGCTACGGAATCGATCTGAGCCATTTCTAATAGGTTAGGGTAATCTCATATAGGTTCCAAGTCAAGTGGTCAGACTAATTTTTCAGCTGGGTTGGTTAACCAGGTTCCTAAAGCCCGAGAATACGCCTTCTGTGACTTTTGTGTTTAAGTAGCACAAAAAAACTCAATTGAGTGTCATACTATTGCCATGTGCGTAGGGGGCTTCGAGCAGGTCACAACCATATATTGGGAGAAAAGTTTTAAGTCGAGGTTGGATCTCTAATTGCAGTCGGAAAGTACATCAGTGTTATGGTTAGGGTTATCGCTAGTCCTTTTTGACCTGAAAGTCGTATCATAAAAATAGAGTACAAGAAGATGTGTTTGAGTGGGACATGATATGTCTACTTGAAGGTTGACTCGTCTAGGTCTTATATATGAATTTTGTTGGAAGGTAACAGCTAGTGTTACACTCCGAATATCAAAGTCACGGTAAGGGACACCAAAAGATCTAAAAAGAAAGTGGGAGTTCATGAGTCACTAATTTATCATCCTAGTGAGAACCAATTTACCTCAATCAATCGGTGATCCCATAATTCCTAAAAATAAGAATGGCTTACAATCTATTCACTCTAGAGACTAGGACATGGTTTTAGGAATAATGAGGTTAGGAATATTTGAGTCGCGACATCGTACCTTGACCTTTGCTAATAATAAGTTACGATATGATCGATAACGTGATATGGTAGCTATAAATCAGTTTCGAGAATCGTACCCCGATTTATAATAAATGGAAATGATTGCGTACAACGATACATGAGTCGATAGAATAGAATGATCCACTCTTCTATAGAATACGAGAGCTCATCGATGGGGTAACGAACTTTAAGGCACGTCATATGAAAGATCTCTAACGGCTAAGTCATGAATTTCTATTTGTGTAAAGCCTGCCAGAATACGGTCATAAGGTTTCTAATGGTGTCGAATGTAGTGCTCATGCATTGATGTTAATAACTAGTAAATCATCATATGACAGGGTGTTATGCTATGGTATTGGCTAAGCTAGTGATTGTGATGTTCCAATGCTAAGTCAGGTCTTAATAACAAGATCTGCATAACTAGAATAATACCTGTTGGACTCAAATCTCGAGATGGATGTCTACTATAGTCATTGTAAATGCTTGTCCTTACTTTTTCTCTATTCATCTTATGTCTAAACTGTAGGGCTGGGTCGAGTAAGGGTTGTTTTAAGGTATACGGGTTGATAGTTAAAGCAAGAATCGAGAAGAATAATTAGAGACTCATAATAATTGGTTCTTTGAGAATAGATAGTCGTCTAGGTTGGTGTTTCGGCCAAGGGTATGATTCTAATCATTATCAAATTCAATGACTAGAAGGTTACGATAGTAATTTTAGGGTCGAGGGGAGAACGTGTAACTCAAGGCAAGGTTGTAGTCACATTGCGGGCCGATGGTAGCTATGCTTGTGTATACAACTATCATGGCCATGGGGGATACTCCGTATCTATCTATCTATCAAATACGAGCTTTTGTCTTTCCAAGTTAATGAAAGACGAAAACCATAAGAAGTTCGAAGAAGATGTTATGGAAAATAAATACATGATTTCAAAGGCGAATGAATCATTCAAGAGGGAATTGTCAATGCAGTCACAGATGAGATCCTAGATACCTCTATATCTCAATCCACGTGGGATAATCATATGAAGATCGAACCAAGTGCACTACGGTTGATCAGATTATATTATATTGATTCTAATTAGACAATATGCTAGCGGGCATCCCCAATAAACATATATCTTGAACAAGCTTGATAAAAGAATAAGCTTGCAAAACTAGGCTATAATAGCGGCGTTAGTAAAAATAGTTCCAAAAATTTAAGTACACTAGATAATGATGAAAGTAAAGTCTAGATAGTCCAAGTTCCCTGAGAATCTAAGCCTTGTCCGGTATTCCTGCCTATACTATCGTTAATGTCTTCTTCTCTAAACTTTTGCTCGACCAAAAGGGATATGAATCTCTAAGCTTTGTAGTCACGGTAATCCTCTTAGTATCCTCTTTAATGTTTTGCGAGGACAAAAGATTGATAAGTCATGCGATATTCTATCCGGCTTATAAGCATTAAACTAGTAGGGTAACTTGAACAATATAACATATATACCTTAACATGAGTCATCTTCCTAACCTCTCTATCAGGCACGAAGGGGAAAAGATAATATTTTCAATGGAAAGGAATCGAACAGAAAAAAATCAAGGTAATTGGACGAGAGTTCGAAATTGGAATCAAAGGAGAAGATCAAGCATGTGGATGAGATACCTAGACTATAATCCTATATGCAGGCTCACATCGGTACAATAACATAACCGAAGTGACAAACCGACCTGCATGGGCCACCACAAAAATATGTAACGCCCCAGTCCCAAAATACTTAGGACTAAGTACGTAGACATGCCAGCTGTATACGTGCAGAGTATACTCCAATGTACAGAATCCCCGTATGTATACATAAGTTGTAAAATACAGTAAACCATGATAACTAAATCTCATCCACAGAAATAAAGAATAATAATATAATCACTATGAATTTATCATTTGTACATGGAGTTAGACGAAGACAAATCCACTACCAATTAATTTAAATAAGAAAAATATACATGGAATTGATCGATGAAGATGGCAAGATGAACCAGGAGTAATCAACTTCGATGGAAAGGGAAGACCACGATCTTGGCTAGAGAACCTGCGAAGAATCATGAAAAGCACATACCTGGAGAGATAACCAGGTCCTCAGAGGGACGTAACAAGATACAAGAAAATACCATGCCATATAAATTGTGATATATAATAGAGAGTAAAATGGAATGCATGCAATAGGGTGCCTACCAGTTCTACAGTGATAATGCAGTTAAGAATAAACCTTCAACGTATGGACACTCTGGCTATAGGTACAGAAAACTCGGGTATAGTCCCACCAGAATACCAGGAACCTCAAAGCATAACATTCATCGAATGTCAGAGGCTAGCAGGATCAGGAATAGAAAAGTGCATACGTGGACCATACGTTAAGGGACTGTCCTCCCCACCCAATGCCTAGTAGGGTCACATCCATGTCCCATAGAAACCTCTAGTAACTGCCAAGTCCACTACCATGCGATTCTATTGGCAGTTACTCCTAACCGTTGTACGCCTCATACGTATCGGTGGCCGGCCGACTACGCGAGTACGCGTCCTACATGTGACTTACAACACGTGACAAGGCATGTGTCAAGGCCGTATGAGATATACCAATACCGCATCACCAATGGGTGGTCACTAGTCTAAGTCAATGCAAGAAAATAGAACAAAACAAGTAAAACAACGGATACAGTCGCTTGCACTAAGTGTGACTTGGACGCACAATGATATAATATTATCAACAGGTAAAAATGCTAAAAATAAATAACTAAAAATAATATAAAGTAAACCACAAAGTAAGGTGGCAAGGTATCTTGCCTGGCGGTGCGGAAATGGCAATCCAACAATCAAGTACGTCGGCAGTGAAATCTTAAAATCCACAAACGGCTCCGGATGCTGAAACAAACATCAAGAACATTCTCGGTGTAAAATACATATCTAGGAAATGCCTGTCCAAAAGTCAAATTCTAAAATAGGGGCAATTTTGGACTCGTCTTGCACCGAAATGCGTACCAAACCCTATGGTCTCTAAAGTCGTCAAACTACATGTCTACGGATTCAGTTTTTCGAGACAAACTCAACGGTATGTCCAATTTTGGATTTCGACGAGCCGTGTACAATTTTATCGTTGGATCAGGTCGCGGGCCCGCCAAATAGGCGTTCCGGTCGACCTTCTCAGAATCGAGCCAAACTTGGCACACATGACCAGAAAAATGATACGGTCCTGCTGGCACAAGTTTTGTCTCGATTTGACGAACGAACACAAAGTAATTAGAAATTTTGCAAAGAGGTCGATACGGTGAATTTCGACGGATACGCATCAAATTCATCGTGCACACGCAACCAATTTAAATTTCGTCAAAGGCCACATTTCTACGAAGTCGATACGCACCTTTCGATGCCTTCGGTTCGCGACCACGTCGTCCTGTTTGTCGGGGCGCACGCCATATCGAAGTTTTTTAAACTTTAAAAAAATAAATTTTTCTCCAAATTGGAACGAATTTTAAACAGAAAATAAACACCTAGAAATTAAACTAAAAATATGATTTTGATCTCGGTTAGGTGATCTACAACTTTGTTCAAATAGTTTTCTAAAATTTGTGATAACCTGGTCGTAAATTGATCGCAAATGTATGCATTTGGGACAGATTCTAGTCGTCCAAAAATCGATATTTTTTCGATTTTGGAGCTCGTTTTTTGTTGCACACAATGTGAATGGATATGAACCACCTAGAGGGAATCGAACTTGGCTAGGTTGTCTACGTACCTGCGAAGACGGTGTGCATAACGGCAAAGAAACAGCAAGGCACTCGCACCGCGAAGGTGGTGGTCGAAACAGCTGTTGCTGCTATTCCTCAAGTTGTTGCGGCTGCTGCCGTGCCGGTCGGAGGCCACCTTGCGTCGGCGTGCGCGCACGCATGACCAGGCTGGGGCAAGGTCGGTGGCGCTAGAGTTAGGGTTTCGCTTTCTTTTTCTTTTTCTTTTTTTTGTTGTTCCTATATATTGGTGGGTGGGAGAGAACAGGGGGCTCGGGTTCTGCATTGTTCGGGTTTGAGGGGGTTAGCTGCTGTATTGGTTTTATTGTTTTTTATATTATTTTTTTCCTTTTCTTTTTTTTCCTTCTTCCTTTTTTTTCTAGAATTTTATAGAAGAGAACAAACAAAATCCTTATAAAAGTTTTAGATACATTTATATATATTTTTTATATATATATTTATATATATATATATATATATATATATATATATATATATATATATATATATATATATATATATATATATATATATATATATATATATTCTAAAATATTTAAATACACATTTTTTCGTATTCCAAAATATTTTCTTATTATCCATATTACTATTATTATTATATAAAATACTTTTAATATCAATAATACATTTCTACAAAAATAATTCTAACATTCTAAAAATATTACTATGCTTAATGAAAAAAATCCACAACTTATTTTCCTAAAAATTATCAATAATAATAATAATAAAACTCGTATTAATAGAAATTTTTTTCTAAATTTAGGGATTTTACACCCCGATCCCGCAGAGTCCTTTCGTCCTCGCTTCGGACTCTGTGAGACCGTTCGTCCTCGCTTGGGCGTGATGCCGTGTAAACCTAAGTTGCGCTTGCACAAGGCCAAGACCTGTACAATAACAAAATAGACAAGATTGACAATAACGCAGCGAAATAAGATGTAGATAATTGAAATAGCAGCGGACATATTGCAGATTGAACACATTTATAATAGAAACAATTTCTCTTTATTGATTACATTTGAACAGATTACAAGCTCGCAATTCTATCTGATACAATGCTTACATTCTCTCAGAAACATTATAGATTACAATGATCCCGTTCCATACATTACATCCCTTTACATGCAAAACCAACTCTTTGCAAAAGATGTCCATCTTCTTGGCATCTCTTCTGATTTCTGGCTCCTGAGGATGAGGTTCGGGCTATTGCTTCGGACTATCCTTCTCGATTAATCTTGCACCTGCATGCAGACTGATGATGGGTCAGTATAACAACATACTGGTGATTGTGGACAAAGGCTACATTTGTTTGAAATGATCACTAATTCATTTAGTGAGAAAACATTTCTTGTGATGTGATCTTGCTACTTTGACATATGTTCATTTCATGCAGTACAGAGTAAGTTTACATCTTTTGAAAACACTTTCGAAAAGCCACGGTTCATCTCATTTATTCTCAAGCATACAAAGGGACAGTTTATTTCAAGCATGATGACTATTCATATCATATGATGTGCGTAGCATGTTTCATGAACCATAATCATTTCTCTTATTTAAGCAACTCTTGGGGGCAGATTGCAAGCACGATATCAGATATTTTTCTCATAGGACATAATAATTCTTTAATCAACTCATGTTCAGGAAACTTAGCAACAAATGTATCACTTTTCAATGATTCTTACTATAACAGAGGGTCCATCCTTGCACAAGACAAGGATTAGCATAAACATAATATAACCAATATTTTTTCTGTTCGTCCCTGCACTGATACCTATTAGCAAAACAGTTACCAACTCATGCAATCTGATTGGCAACCGTGACACAAGGCTCAGCTCTGCACTAGTACGTGAACATAACAGCAATTGTGACTCTCTGAGTCAGCTATGCACTGATATGCACACATACTAGCAGATGTGGCTCAGGGTTCAGCTCTTCACCAATCCACACCTATCTACATAATAGTCCATGGGTATTCCCATTATTAGCAGTTGGGATGTTCTAGCCAATCTCACTAATAGACTGACACCCCCATGATTGCGGGGACATCTAGCCCTAGGGTGTCATGTTCCCTCCTAGGCTGAGCGATCCCAGTGCCCTGGAACCGATCGAGAGATTACATCCTTGTGCACAAGTTGTCCGGACCGACATTATGAATGCAACATCTATCAATTAAACTCTTTTGTCAATAATTCATCGATCGATCATTAGATATTCCCATTTTATCTCTTCTTTTTCTCTGTACGGACAAGCCATATCATCTCTTTTCAGGCAACTCTTAACTACTGGCACCTATTTTCTCTATGGGGCTCTTAATTACCGGCACCCATTTTCTCTATGGGGCTCTTAATTACCGGTACCCATTTTCTCTATGGGGCTCTTAATGCTTCTCTTTTCTTATTAAACGCGACAAGAGTCATATTCAGAACAAGATTTATCTTTAGCATTGCAACATCTCATTCGTTTAACATGTCAACAGTTTATTTCTTACTATCAGGCAACAATTTAACTTTAACATGACATGCATCATATCATTTCTTATTAACATGCAACAATCTTTTTTTCAGCATATATGTTAACTCTTTTCTTATTCTTAGCATAGCAACATGTGATATAAGCATACTGATTTGTACTAGCATTTTCACTGAATTACTATCTTGTTATTAGCAACAACATTTATTCAAAAACTCAGATTCTTATTAGGCGTAAGTGAATCATAAAATGAGTCTCTGTCCACTCACCCAGATCAATCGTCTTCTGTTGCAGAGCTAGCAATCCGATCTCTCTGTTTATCTAGTACCTTCTCAGAGCGGGGAACTACACCGCACTAGTCTCGACCCGTATTTATTTACTTTTGTCATATGTTGTTGTGTTGTTGTTAGGCTTTGTCGTTCACCTCGAGCTTTTCTTGTGGTACTTACTATTTTGGGTTCTGACCCCACTGGTTTTGCATGGCCAGGTTCCATAGTTCATCTCGAGGATCTACTGTCTGAAATAACGTGTAAGCAACTCTAGAGGGGGTGAATAGAGTTCGTGTCGATAATTACCAAATAAAAAATTAACTTTATATCACCTCCACAAAACAACTATCAAGATAATAAATAAATCAGAGAAAAATGCGAAAGTAAATAAAGATCAGAAGAGCATTCGCAGACACAGCAGTTTTAACCTTGTTTCCCTCCTAGAGGACTAGTCCAGACCTGAGAGCTCTAGCTCAGGATTGAAATCCACTATTTGTGAAATAGTGTACAACCACGTGCCTTTACTCAGAAGAGCACGCCAACTTCTTACAAACATGAGCCTTTGAAGCGCTCGTAACTTTAACTTCGCAGTGACGAAAGTTAGAATTTTCCAAACGACTTCTTTTCAACTCTTGCACAAAAACTTCTAGCTGAATCGCACTTGAGCACCTTGGGACTTAGGAAGTTTTGTGGCTAGTAGATTGGAAGAGTAAAGCTTAGGTAATATAAGGCTTAGATGATTGAGAGTGAGAGATAGAAAAATGATATGAAATGAGAGAAATCAAGCCTTATTTATACTACTCTAGGGAGGCAAAGTTCGGCCCGAATTCTGCCCCAAGAATTCAAATTTTTGAACGTTGGACAGCTTATACCAAGCAGGCCCTAAAAATTATAATGTTGAAAATCATGAGACAGAGTTCGGCCCGAACTCTGCCTCCTAGGTGGCAGAATAGCCTTTGGGCCTTTAGGCTTTGTTTGGCTTGGTGGAGCTTGGGCTTGGTTCAGGAATTGGTCTGTTTATATGTAGAGCTTGGTGAGATATGTCTAGGGGTTGAGATGACTCGGTGCGACTCAACGTACACATTCTCCTAGACTCAATAAATTAAAGATTACAGACTTAGAATAAATAGAAAAACCAAGAGCCCTTCGATGACGCCTTTCTTCTGATATTTGAGCAGACCTGAAGACGTCTTTTTCCTTGACAGCAGTCGTCCAAAGATAAGCAGGTCTGGAAATCAAAATACCTTTCGGGGGCTTCGCCCCCGAACCCACGACGGGGGGCGTTGCCCCCTCGACCCCTGTCCGCTGACTGGACAGCGGAACCCCCAATGCGAGGCCCCGGATAGGTCGCTAGGCGGTTCAGAGAAATCTTTTTGTATGACGCCGTCTTTGGTCCATCATTAATTCTTCATTACCTATGTCCTGGTTTGATCATGTTCGATCATGCTTACTGCATGTCTACAAATACATGTTAGACGAGCAAAATATGTTGCAGTACGATACAAGTATGGCAATATGGTATAGGACAATTAGGACAATGCTAAGTTTATGTAACAACATGATAGTGAATATATGAATATTAGTGACATCATTATGTTAAACTTACCTGATTAGCCATATTCAAAAACACGATGTAATCATTGGGCTAACACCGTCTTCTTCTTCGGATGGTTTGCACTCAGAGGACCGATACGGATTAGCGAGTGGATTACCTTTATCTCACACTCCAGTTTTGTACTTTTATTTTGTGGTGTTTAGTCAAGGACATGTGTTAGTCCTTGCATCTGGGTTTTGTTCCCTCCATCTTCGTACGACATATATGTATATTCTGGACCATGGCTAGTTGTATATTTATATACCTTTTCTATATTCAGTTGATGTATCTTTTTATTATGTCAACTCTCATGATTATGTATGCATTTGTGTTTGGGATGCGTTATCCATCTGATATGTATTGCTTCTTGTGTTGATTGGATTGAGATAGGATTTGTTCGATCTTAGGAGTCGTCAGTGGCATGCTAGAGTCCACCCACTTGTCTTCTAGACAGCCGTGATCGTATTTTGGGGTACTGGCGTACTCTGATATACGTAGCTAGCTTTGTTTTGCCTCCGTTTTCTAGTATTCTGGTTCTGGGGCGTGACAGCTGAAGGCTGAGACTTAGTGTTCTCAGTTTGCGATTCTGAGGCGGGTTGCGCCGAGTGGTTATAGCTCCACTTCGTAGGAAGCTCCGGTTTAAAAATACATAGGAGACTCTGCCAAACTTTCCAGAATTCTCGTCGGGAATTTGGTTCGAAGATTCAGACAGAACCGTTCCTTTGGTTTGCTAAACTAGACTCGTGCAGATTTAGTTTGATATAGTATACCTGATTCCAGTGCCTGCTAGGTAGACTCATGACTAGATTAGTCGCCTAGCTACTTGACTTGTCTCGTCCGTCGGATAGCGTAAGGAGCGCGGCTCTACTTGAGAGACGATCTGCGACCCCAGTCCTTATTTGGTTTAAGGGTCGTGGATATGCTCCAGAGTGGTTCATGCAATCCTTGCCATTTTTCGGCGGCATTAATTAATAATCTTGTCCTCTGACCATTCCTCTAGATGATATCCTTGTTTAGCCAGATACTATTAGCCATTGTCCTATGTGTCGAGATGGTAATCTTTGGATATAATTAAGGATTGAGTATAATTTGGAGGGTTGATCTGGAATAATGATTTGCCAGAACTCATATAGATTCATGGGTTTTGATGATTATGCGAATGTTTTACAGAACGAGGAAAATATCGAGGATATCAATATATGATTTTTACCCGACTTTTTAAATACCCAAAACCTGATATCTCTCTTTATTTTGTAGATCTTAGTGGTCTTGTATATTTGGATAGCATAGCATGTAGTGGTCATGTCCCTTTTGTGATATAGATGCCTAACCCTGTTCAGGTGGTACGATTGTTATATCCTGGTAGTTAAGAGACTTCTTTACTGTTAGCCTGTAATCGTTGATTCAGTGGATTCTTGTGAGTTAGAGGACCTAGCATTGTTTATAGTGATTAGCTTAGTACCTAGTGATCTTATTTCCTGACATGATAATTCTATCGTAGATGGAGTGCTATTGATAGATTGATCCGGTGTATAGACCGACTTGATAGATCAAGCTGTAGGCTCTCTTATGTATTTGAGATGCTATTATAGTAGAGATCATGATCGTTTACTTGACCTGATATCCATGCCAAGAGGTGGACAGAGGATTTCATGTAATGGGTGATTGACTATGTTACTGACTTGACTACTTGTACCCGTACTGGTACTATTATATGTGTGCACTGAGGTGCTACTCTATGTATGCACTGATGTACAATTCTATGTGTGCATTGAGGTGGTATTCTATGTGTGCACCGAGGTGCTATATGATTCTACGCGATTATACGGCAGTACATTCATCTTCCAGCACGGACATGGTAGTTGGCCCCTAGTCTTAGCGTGCTTAGGATTGATTGCTTGTTTGTTGTATTGCACTAAGAATGAAGTACCATCTAGGACTCTGTGAGTCGATGTGGATTCATACTTAGGGCTCGTTTGGATCAAGTTTTTGGATTCCTAGGAATAGATTTTCAATTCCTTTTCCATGGGAAAGGAATTCAACATTCCTATACCCATGTTTGGTTAGATTGGGAATAGTTAGTTCAAAATTTAAAAAAAAATTATTTTCATGTTTGGTTAACACATGGATAGGAATCTTAATTTATTTACTTTTACTTTAATACCCTTTCACTAATTTCATGATGATTCACATGTTTGGGATAGGAGTTGAAAATTTGAAAATAAATAGAGGGTATAACCGTCCAAACAAAATAGTCAAACATCATTCCTAGGAAAGCAAATCTATTCCCAAGCGGGGGCTTGGGAATAGCTTTCCCACGTCCATGGGAATAGCTTTCCCACATAACCCCCTCCTATTCCCTCCTCATTCCCAATCCTAAATATACCAAACATGGGTAAGGAATTTAAATCACATTCCCAAGCCTCAAAAACTTGAACCAAACGTCCCCTTAGTGTATACGTACCGTGGTACATCATCTAGGAGGATGATCATGTGACCACGACATGTAATTCCAGATAAATATAGGGTTAATCTAGGTAACTTAAATGGTAGAAGCATTGGAAGGAAACGAAAACCCGAGATCGTGCACTGATAGCCGCAACCTAAACATTAGTCATGACGTGCATGCTGGCCGCCACAGATATTGTTACCATCCGTATTAGAGGATGGCAGTATCCAGCTACTATATGTACTATGCATTATATGATCGACCTGTTTAGCGTTATGGCCTTACAAGAGATCGGTGCATTCTCGACTGCCTGTTATATTTGGTCCCGCTAGCCCTGCTGGATTGGCACGATCTGAGGATCCTTATATATTGCATTTTTGGTATAACCCAACCTCCACATAGAAAGACGTAGACATTTGAGTGGCCGCTTATTCACCTAAATTTTCTGGCTTGTTGCTTGCTAAGCTGGCTGGCACGTAACGTTGTCCCAGTGCAATAATTCATTCCCTTATTCTTGTTTGATGTAGGGGTGTATTACTGTTCGGATGACAGACTACGAGGTCCAGTTGGCGACGCAAGTATTAGTGGATGTTAGGAGGATTGTGATGATTGTTGCCTGCGTTGGTTGTTGGATTGTTGTCTTATATTCTGTAATCGTGCGTTGGTACCGCACGATCCTTTACCTTTATTACTGCTATTCATATATGTTATTCCTATCATATATTTTATTCTGCTGGTTTTCTTCGTCCGTCCTTGAGCCTTCTTATTTGGTACTTGTTGCGGTTGGCCTGACCAACCATGGATTGTTCCGAGATTGCCAGTGGCCAACCCTATGGATCTTCCAGACTTGACTTGGAGGATGCGCTTCAGTTCCAGACCATGCTAGGAACTGTGGAAAGGTATACTCGTCTACATTATTATCCTGTATTGTAGACTTCCTGATTATCCTATGATAATTTTATGGTTTTCATATGATTCTTCCTCTTGCTGTTATTTTATTGTTATTGTCTGTGGATATGAGATCAAATTTAGGCCATAGTTTGATTGCATGCTAGGATACCCAACAAGACTAATAGTTGTGATCACCGTATGACGTCTTCGTACCTTATACGGTGTAGCTGGCCTACGTCCGTCCCCATATTTCGGTACTGGGGCGTGACAAGATTTTAGTGGTAGCCCATGCAGGTCTCGTTTTGAGATATTATTGGATATCACATGATTATTGATCTCAGTCCACTATTTCTTGGAATTCCAACTTGTTACAGTTGCCCTTCGCTCCCTTGATTTCTACAATCGGTCTATATCTCTACTTGGACCTATCTTGCTTGACCCTGACTTGTTTGTTGTTATCTACCTTTATGCCTTATTTTGATAGATATGATCTCATAGTTGGTCATGTCGATCACTTTATCAGATAAGACGTTGTCTTGTCTCCATCCTTGGGTTACTTGATTATTTTAGGTTCTGTGCTCTCTTTACCGGTACATCGCCTTGTTTGATTTCCTATTATACACTTCGTGCATTGACTTCATTTTGACTTAGTATCATTATTGCCATTTTCGAGCATTGACTTGATTGTTATGGAAGGAAGATTCTATCAGGACTCGGGAATTAGATATTTCAACAATTGTTGAGTGTCCAATGGATATTCTCGTATCAATTCAGCTCCTTTGATTCTGGATAGCTTCGCAATCATGATTATATGTTTCAGATATTATTTTGATTATAGATATACTTTCTATATATTATGTTTTGAAATGGATTTTTGATTTAGAATATTTTCCTATAAAAACTATCTTGTGTTATTATTGAAGGTGTTTTGGATGTATATTATGATTTGACCTGGATTACGGATTTTGAGTATTTTCCTAGAATGTCTTATTATCTTGTTCGGTATTTTTGTGATTTTACTGCTTGGACATTTGGGTTCTGGATTTGATTCGTTTTGGGTATTTGTCAAGAGTCACCGGGTGACCCTAATATACCTTGACGGCGTAGTAGCAAAAGTTGTAGCCGCTCGATTATATTGCCATGGTGAATATTTTGCATTAGCAAGGAAGAAAATGACCATGAAACACATTGTGATCGGATATAAGGAAACTACGGTTGTCGGTTTGAGACAAATATCCTGAATTTTATGATTTTCTGTGGATTTTCATGCAGTTGGGATTTTACGTTTTTTGATATTGTTCCCAATATTTTGTACTTGTTTTGATTTAAGGAGTTATTTCATGCATGCGAGATTTTGATTTTTTTTATATTCTTTCAGTGTTTTGCATTTACTTTAAGAGTTGATTTGTGTAGGTAGATAGTGTCCTCTTTGATGTTTTCAGTTTGAGATATTGTTCATTTCTAGTTGTATTACTTGATTTCTGTAAGGTGGGTAGAGTTTTTATGATATATAAATATACTAGTTTTCAAAACCCTATTTTAAGTGATTTCGAAATTTCGAAGACGAAATTTGTGCAAGGTGGGTAGGATGTCACATCCCTATTTTGAAAAATAGGTATATGACTATTTTTATATATTTGGATGATTTTAAATTTTGTATTTCTTTAAAAATTATTATTTTGCATCTTGACATGCTTTGGATATTTGGCCTTGATTTTTTATTTTGTTCATATTATTATTGTTGTTATAATTGTATTATTATTATTTATTTTCCTACCTACCCCCGCTTTTTTCCCTAACTCTAAACTCTAACTCACTCCTTCTCTCACTCCCCTCACAGCCGCTCACCCCTCCCACTCTATTTTCTCACTCTCTCTCTTTCTCCCCCGATCCCTCACTATCCTCTCTCCTTCTACTGGAGCAGCGACCCCCCTCACATCTCTCTCCCACTCACTGTCTCTTTATCTCTCCCTCACTCAACACTCTATCTCCCGCTCATCTCTCCTCTCTCCCTCTCACTCTCCCGAGCTTCCTCTCCCGTCACTCTCTTCATCTCTCTGTCTCTCACCCCCGAGCTCCCTCATCCTCTCCCTCTTACCCCGATGTCCGGCCCGGCCAGCTCCGTCGCGACAACCCCCTCCAGCCGCCACCACTCCCGCCATCGCCATCATCTCCACCATCACTTCTAATGCCGCCGCCATCATCATCATCGACGTCATCGCCTCCACCGCACTCCTTCCTGGCGATGAGCCCCATCCCTCCTCCCTACCCTTCCAGAGGTCGAGCGCTGTCGGCGGGCCAACCCGATCTAGTTGTTCCCGACAGCTCCTCTGTCTTTCTCTTCTCTTCTTCCTCTGCGAGCAGCTGTCGTACCTTGGGGGTAGCACTGCCTCGAGCAGCGAGACTCCTCAAGCAGCGAGACGCCTCGAGCAGCGAGATGCCTCGAACAATGAGATGCCTCGAGCAGCGAGACACCTCGAGCAGCGAGACGCCTCGAGCAACGAGACGCCTTGAGCCCCGCGCTGCTCGAGCGGCGAGTCGGCCTCGGGCTGCGTACTCCTATGGTCGTGTGCCTCGATGCGCGTGCAGTACATTGCTCGGTCTGTGTGTCACCTCGATTTATGCATCCCCGTTCTTCGTGCACCTCGACGTACGTGTCAGCCTCGGTGTGCTTTGCTGCCTTGGGCACCGGGTCATCTCGAGCTCCATGCTGCCTCGGGCACCGTGCTATCTCGGTTTGCGTACCATCTTAAATTTTGTCTCGGCCTTTGTGCCTACCTCATGATTCGTATCACATTGATTTGCGTGCGCCTACCGATTCACCTGCATCATTGATTTGTGTGTCATCTTAAAATCTGTGTTGTATTGATTTGCGTGCATGCACCGATTTGTGTGTCGTATTTGTATGCCATCTCGATTTGTGTGTCATATTGATCCATGTGCTATCCTGATATTCACGATTTCTTGGAATTCATGCATGTCTCTATTTATGTGCATCTTTCGTTCCAGATCATCTCGATATTCGTATCATCTCATGATTCGTATCGCATTGATTTATCTCGATTTACGTATCATCTCAAATTTTGTCTCGACCTTTGTGCCTACCTCATAATTCGTATCGCATTGATTTACGTGCACCTACCGATTCACCTGCATCATTGATTTGTGTGTCATCTTGAAATCCGTGTTGTATTGATTTGCGTGCACGCACCGATTTGTGTGTCGCATTTGCATGCCATCTCGATTTGTGTGTCATATTGATCCGTATGCTATCCTGATATTCACGATTTCTTGGAATTCATGTACGTCTCAATTTATGTGCATCTTTTGTTCCAGTTTATCTCGATATTCGTGTCATCTTAAATCTCGTAAGCATCTCGATTTATGTCCACATCTCGATTTGCATGATCATATCGATCCGCGTGCCTTGATTTTTGTGCCAGATTCATATATTGCTTGCGGGACCTACGTAGTATAGCCTTCTGCCATCTCTATGATTTATGTCATTATTTTATTATTTAATTCTAATGATTGTTTATTGTGTGTTCTGAGGACCCTAATGGACGTGCTAGCTTGGATGTAGTATGCCGAAGACTTGTTTGCTCTTGCCCTCCTCCTAGATTTAATTGTATTGAATTCATTTATAATGTAACTGTAAATGCATAACCGTGAGTAGTGTAGCATAGTAGTAGAACTGCCATGATGATAAATTAGGACAGCTTAGTTCGATATCGGGTCAAGCCGTATCGGACAAACTCGAACGGGTCATCCGCACCTCGGAGGACACGAGCACGACTCACATGTATGGATTGTCCACATATGCCCCGTCTCCGACTCTTGGTCGGGTAACGGCCTTGGCTAAATTTTTCTATGATTATGCTTGTGGATGGGATATGGTTGTGGGCCTGTGATGTGATGCGTCCTTCGTGGCGATTTTGTTGTATATGTTGGCTGGCGCCCAGTTCACATCGTAGTGTTTCTAGAGGCCGAGACTTAGTGTTCTCGGCTATTGTTTGGTGTCCAGTACGCATCATAGCACTGCTGGAGGCTGAGACTTAGTGTTCTCAGTTTACGATTCTGAGGCGGGTTGCGCCGAGTGGTTATAGCCCGACTTCGTAGGGAGCTCCAGTTCAGAAATACAGAGGAGACTCTGTCGAATTTTCCAGAATTCTCGATTGGAAATTTGGTTCGAAGATTCAGAAAGAACCGTTCCTTCGGTTTGTTGAATTAGACTCGTGTAATTTTATTTTGATATAGTATACCTTATTCCAGTGCCTGCTAGGTAGACTCATGACTATATTAGTCGCCTAGCTACTAATGTAGATTCCTGGGTTTTGATGATTGTGTGAATGTTTTGCGGAACGAGAAAAATATTGAGGATATCAATATATGGTATTTATCTGACTTCTAAAACGCCCAAACCTGGTTTCCCTCTTCATTTTGTAGACCTTAGTGATCTTGTATAGTTGGATAGTATAGCATGTAGTGGTCATGTCCCTTTTGTGATATAGATGCCTAATCCTGTTCAGGTGGTACGATTGTTATATCCCGGTAGTTGAGAGACTTGTTTACAGATAGCTTGTGATCGTTGATTTGGTAGATTCTTATGAGCTAGAGGACCTAGCATTGTTTATAGTGATTAGCTTATTACCTAGTGATCTTATTTCCTGACATGATAATTCCATCGTAGATGGAAGGACTATTGATAGATTGATCTGGTGGATAGACCGACTTGATAGATCAAGATGTAGGCTCCTCTGTGTATTTTAGATGCTATTATAGTAGAGATCATGACCGTATACTTGAACTGATATCCATGCCATGAGGTGGACAGAGGATTTCATGTAATTGGTTGATTGACCATATTCCTGACTTGACTACTTGTACCCGTGCTAGTACTATTCTATGTGTGCACTGAGGTGCTACTCTACGTGTGCAATGATGTGTTATTCTATGTGTGCACTGAGGTGTTATTCTATGTGTGCACCGAGATGCTATATGATTCTACGCGATTATATGGCAGTACATTCATTTCCAGCACGGACATGGTAGTTGGCCCCTAGTCTTAGCGTGAATAGGACTAATTGCTTGTTTGTTGCATTGCACTAAGAATGAATCACCATCTGGGACTCTGTGAGCCGATATGGATTCATACTTAGTGTATCTGTATTGAGGTGCATCATCTAGGAGGATGATCATGTGACCACGACATGTGATTCCACATAAATATAGGGTTGATCTAGGTAACTTAAATGGTAGAAGCATTGAGGGGGAACGGAATCCTGAGATCGTGCACTACTAGCCATATCCCAGACATTAGTCATGGCATGCAGGCGGGCCGCCACGGATATTGTTACCATCCGCATTAAAGGATGGCAGTATCCGGCTACTATATGTACTATGCTTTATATGATCGACATGTTTAGCGTGGTGGCCTTACAAGGGATCGGTGCATTTCTGACTACCTGTTATATTTGGCCTCGCTAGCCCCATTGGATCGGCACGATCTGAGGGTCCCTATATATTGCGTTGCTGGGATAACCCAACCTCCACATAGAAAGCCGTAGACATTTGAGTGGCCGTTTATTCACCTAAATTATCAAGCTTGTTGCTTGCTAAGCTAGCTGGCACGTAACTCTATACCGGTGCGATAATTCATTCCCTTATTCTTGTTTGATGTAGGGGTGGATTACTGTTCGAATGATAGACTACGAGGTCCAGTTGGTGATGCAAGTATTAGTGGATGTTAGGAGGATTGTGATGATTTTTGGTTCCTTACATGCGCTGGTTGTTGGATTGTTGTCTTATATTTTCTAATCGTGCGTTGGTACCGCACGATCCTTTACCTTTATTACTATTTTTCATATATGTTATTCATGTCATATATTTTATTCTGCTAGTTTTTTTTTGCACGTTCTTAAATCTTCCTTTCTGGTACTTGCTGCGGTTGGCCTGACCAACCATGGATTGTTTCTAGATTTTCAGTGACCGATCCTATGGATCTTCCAGACTTGACTTGGAGGATGTGCTTCAGTTCCGAACCATGCTACGAACTGTGGAAAGTATACTCGTCTACATTATTATCCTATATTGTAGACTTTCTTATTATCATATGAGTATTTCCTGCTTTTTATATGACTATTCCTCTTGATGTTATTTCATTGTTATTGTCTGTGGATATGAGATTAGATTTTGGCCATAGATTGATTGCATGCTAGGATACCCAATAAGACTGACAACCGTGATCGCCGTATGACATCTTCGTTCCTTATACGTTGTAGCTGGCCTATGTCCGTCCCCATATTCTGTTAGTGGAACGTGATAACATGTCTACTAAAGTATTTTTTCATTCGATTAGTACTAATGGATCCAAGTCCCGATGTGTAAATCAAGATGTAAGACTAGTGATACCAGTAAGGGGAATGATGCTTGTAAGCCAGTCCAGTAAGGAAATAATGAATCCATAATACTATTAGTGTAACCATTGTGTCGATAATCAAAACAAGAATTAATGTAAAACAGTACTATAAACATGAATCATAGAAATATCAAATATGAAAACTGTCAGAGAATGCACTCGCCTATCGTCCTGAGCTGGTGGCACGGGTTAGAATCCGTATCGGGGTCCAAGTAACCTATTTTATACATTTACAATGTCAATAAACAATTTAAATCATAAAGAAACTTAACTATCTTTATTTGAAGTTTCTAGGTCAATTACCTATTTTGGATTCCATTTATCTACTTGGTTAATCTATAGAGTATATTAGCTAATACCAAGTCATTCCTAGATCCTCTAGGTCATACCCTATAGGTCCATGTATCTTAGGCTTCCCCTTTTTACAAAAACCCACACACTACACACTGTCCTATACAAGAAAGTTACCCTTATACACACACAGGCTCATAGATTTACCATGTCTTTACCCATGCCTGACATGCTCTGGTGCCCTTAATGAATCTACAGTTTTATTGTAGCACATATGCCTTACTAGGAACTATAGCTCCTCTCCTAAATTAGTTGAGGAAAAATCAAACAATTACTAGGTTGTCCACAGGTCTTCATAGTATCCTATGCAGGACACTCTAGTTACCTAGGATAGACACCCTCGTTCTTTACTTCTACGAACTAGGTACTGCACATATGTACACCTTCATCTACCCATTACTGTAGTTTACTGCTAAGCCGGTCTGCTTCTCCTAGACACACTGATACTCTCCAGTTTCCAGGTTTTGCACACTGAACACACCAACTTGTGATACAGCCCAGACCATGTACCGACATTTAAACACATATGTCCATGCACCATGCTACTCATACATACACACACATATACAAATCCCTTCCATCCTATACTGCAATTTACACACAAAAGCACTAGGCATCTGTTGTTGCTGTTAATTAATGTTGCTGCTACTGCTACCTAAGATTGCTCAGGTAGCTAACCTACCTACTGCCTTTAGAGAAAACCCCCCACCCCCATATGTTGACACAACCTTCGAACACCCCTTTCCTTCCCGCACACACACATGTATCTTACCTATAATGGAACATGCTTCAACTGCTGCCTATTTATGGCAACAGCAACCCTACTACTGCTTGGTTCAGACACACACCTCTCTCCCTATCTATAACTCACACGCACCACCAGTACTAGGAAGTTGCTGTTGTTGCAAGTGCTAAGGTAGCATGTATAGGTAAAACCTCTCTTGGCTACTATAAGTCGCACTCCCAAACTATAATCATACACAAATTTTCCTAAATCAGATATACCTACGTACCCATGTTTCTGCTATGTGTCCTGATGGCACACTCACACACAGAATAATTTCCAATTCCTGCACACAGACATCAATATGCCCTGCAATATCAACAGCCTATACTGCGTTTACACATGTCTTCCCTGCACATCCTAAAATTTGATACATACACGAATACACTGTTTTCCTATTTTCCTACATATTGGTTTCTTGGTAACTCTGCTACTAATACAAGGATGCACTTCTCTGTTGTTTGTACTTACTTGTAACTATAGTTTATTCAAACCAATTTCCCTAACATACACCCATAGGTTACAGGAACACAGTCTTGGTGCTCCCCACATGGATACAACCGTATGTGCTGATTCTTACACACGGTTACACACATTACTTAAAGCTGCTGTTGCACAGCATGTAGTCTCTGTTATATGCAGTTTACATAACAGAACCCCCCACCTAATACCTACCTCAAGGTTACACGATTTTCCACCAACTGGAACCTACAAATTTTATACAATAACCGCTATTGTTACCTACACAATCGAGTACCTAACCCCCAATTTCTTTGTACTGCTCTGTAGATATACTCTGCACTTCTAAACTACCTACAGATATTCATGTTGGTGCTTTCTTTACATGGAGAGAGCTTGCTCTCAACATGCCTTGTAAATTTTAGTCCCACATCGGAAATGCACCATGAGTTATCTCAACATATATACTTGGGTGTGTTGTTGAGAGATGCACATGGGGTGGTGACCCTAAGGAGGGAACCATGTGGGTGATTTTACAACGAGGTAAGAATAAGGCTCCAAGGATTAAGCATTAATGCTTTTGTCATTCTCTTGGATTAATTCTATTTGGAGCTAAGCCCCAAAGGGGCTTAGCGACTCGGACTCGGACTCGGGCTCATGTGCTCATGAGGCGTAATGTGGCGTTTTGTTGGCACACTTTGCACTTAGCACGTCAGCAGTCATGCGGTCTTTATGCGGCTCAGATGCGACCATACGGTCTTATGCGGTATGCGGCTCATATGCGGCCTCATGCGGCTCATGCGGCCATGCGGCTCATGCGGCACATGCGGCCATGCGACTCATGCGGCACATGAGGTCCATGCGGTCCATGCGGCCCATACGGTCCATGCGGTCCATGCGGCTCATGCGGTCCATGCGGCTCATACGGTCCATGCGGCCATTCGGCTCATGCGGCCAGGCTGCTACTGCTGCCGCATGGAGGGATCCGCTGACTGTGTAGATTACAAATCAGTTATAGAAAGGCTGAATTAATGCGATTAAATCAGATCCTATCTTTGTGGGATTTGAATTAATTCAGATCCTATCTTTGTGGGATTTGAAATAATTTTGTGGAATTTGAATTAAATCTCGTTGCTATCTTTTGGGATTTGATTCAATCTTTCCATAACTGAAGAGACGGCTAGGGTTTCCACCCTCTCTCTATAAATACTCTCTTCTGGCCTCCTTTGTGATGACTACGAAAATTATAAGTCAGAAAAGGAGAAAGAGAGAGAGAGAGTTGCTGTCACCATTGCAAGTCCATCCGAGGAGTCTGAACAAAGGTGACTTCGAGCGTTCCATAATTTCTTCAACTTGCTGGTTCCTGGAAGCAGATCGTGTGGGGCAAATCTTGCTTTGAGCAACGGTGTTTTGACACCCCAGTAATGTTCTTCTTCTTATCTCTCTCTAGTTTTATTGTAACTCGTTCTGTCCCAATTGCAACACGTTTGCAAGGAAGAACGAGATATCTTCTCTTCTATTTTTTCCTCCTTCAGATTATAATTTGGCTATTTGATTTTTTGTACCATCGTAGATCTTGAGTTTGATCACTGCAAAGTTTTGTAGGACATCTCAGATCTCGATTGCATCTGTTTTTCCATCTTTGATCAAGCCCCGGGACTAACAATCTCAAAGCAAGATCCGTGTAGATAGAAAACATTAATTCTTTGCTCCTCCAATCGAACTTCTGCAAGTTGGAAAAGTTCGATGGAGAGCACTATCAAGTCTGGAAGAAAAAGGTGTACCTAACTCTTCAACTAAAAGATGTTGATCATGTTCTGTTGGAGGAAGAACCCTCTGTTCCAGACACTGGATCTACTGCCGCAATCAACGCGGCTACCAAACTCCAGGCCAAGTGGAGAAGGGAAAATAGCATCTGCAGGCTTCTCATCCTGAATGCTATGGAGGACTCCCTGGCAGAATCCTACTCAAAGAAGGAACTTTCCAGAGACATATGGGAGTCTGTGGAAAATCTGTATAAAGAAGACAAGAACAGGAGCAAAATGTTTGTGGTTGAAAAATATCACAAATTGCTTTTTGAGGACGAAAAGTCCATGCTGCCACAGGTGAAGGAATTTTTGAAGCTGCGTCAGAAACTGGAAGACGAAAAGATGCCCCTTCCCGACAAGTTTGTCGTCGGAGGGATCGTCTCAAAACTTCCTGCTGGATGGAGTACCTTCTATACAAGGATGCACAGAAAGAAGCTAGACATTAGCTTGGGAGATCTACTTCAAGAGATCCATGTTGAGGACGAGATGCGTTCTCAACAGAAGGTGGACACTCTGTCCAAACAGTTGGCTAAAGCCAATCTTGTGCAGACGAGAGATTGCAAGGGGAAGCAGGCGGCTTCTTATCCCAAGAAGAAGGACTTCTCTAATCTAAAAGTGAAGGGTCCTTCTTTCAAGCAACAGAAGACTAAGTCCCATGTGACTTGTTACAATTGTGGCAAGAAAGGCTACTACAAGAGTGAATGCAGATCTAAGCCTAAACAATCAGAGAAATGTGAGCCTAATAATGTTTCATTGGTTTCTAACGTTGTTGCTATGATCGGATAGGTCACAACTGTGGGGGTTGACTCTGACTGGTGGATAGACACTGGAGCGACTTGCCATGTCTGTTCAGGCAAGGAATAGTTCATCACGTACTAGCCGATATCTGAGAAGGTTGTCATGGCGAACCAGGCCCAAGCTGAAGTTCTGGGGATCGGGACCGTGGAACTGAAACTCACTTCTGGGAACACTCTGACGCTTCAAGGTGTGAAGCATGTTCCGGCGATTGCCAAGAACCTGATCTCTGGGAGCCTGCTCTGCAACGCAGGCTTGAGGATGGACATCAATGCTGGTCAGATGGTGATGTCCAAGAAAGGAACATACTTCGGGAAGGCTTATCAAACCGAAGACATGTTTAAAATTTAGCTTGTTAACCAGTTTGAAGACATTAATGCAGTTGCATTTTCTGATTATTCTCTTGAGTTGTGGCATAATAGACTAGGACATGTTCATTGTAAAAGAATTAACAAAATATCTAGTCTAGGACTTATCTCCAAATATGGGGGTAAGAAGTGTGAGGTGTGTGCTCAGACGAAGATCACAAGGAAACCCTTTCATCGGGTCAATCGAAGTACAGATCTTCTGGAGTTGGTGCACTCCGATATCTGTGACTTCAAACATTTCTCCACGAAGGCCGGGATGAAGTATTTCATAACCTTCATCGACGACTTCTCAAAATACGCGTTCGTCTACTTGCTCAAGTCTAAAGACGAAGCCTTCGAGAAGTTCAGAGAGTTCACGGCCGAAGCAGAACGGCAGACTGGACAACAACTCAAGAGGTTAAGAAGTGATCGAGGTGGGGAGTACAGGTCTCATGAATTCACATCGTTCTGCAGAGAACATGGAATCATATGCGAGACTACTGCTCCATATTCTCCTCAATCCAACGGAGTAGTGGAGAGGAAGAACAGAACGTTAACATAAATGATGAACTCTATGCTGCTAACCGCGGGTCTTCCTAAATGCTACTGGGGAGAAGCTGCATTGACGGCCACTTTTATTCTAAATAGAGTGCCACATGCAACTTCGGACGTAACTCCTCATAAACTCTGGTTCAAAGTCAGACCAAACTTGAATGTCATTCGAGTGTGGGGGTTTCTGGCGTATCTAAAACTCCCAGATCTGAAGATTCAGAAGCTAGGGACAAGGACTACGAAAGCGATCTTCTTGGGGTATGCCGAGAAGAGTGATGCTCGAAGATTTCTTGATATTGAGTCAAATCATATCATCGAATCTCGCGATGCTGAATACTTTGAAGACAAGTTTACAAAAGACAAAAATATTGTTCTTTCGGATATTCCGAAAAATAATGTAGGTGCAAATGAGACTGAAATCTCATATGAGCCAGTAGTCCAAGAAGAAGCTATTGTTGAGGAAACAACTCTTATACCAGAACTCGCAGAGCCGTCAGCTAAGCGAGCGAGGAGACCGAAAGACTTCGGAGATGACTTTGTCACCTATCATGTGGAAGCAGATCCGCTTACCTATGATAAGACGATGAAGACCAGAGATGCTATCTTCTGGAAGGAGGCAGTGAATGACGAGTTTGACTCTATCACCTCCAATAACACATGGGTGTTGGTAGATCTACCTGAAGGAGAAAAGCCCATCGAATGTAAATGGATCTTCAAGAAGAAGATGAAGGCAGATGGAACTATTGACAAGTTCAAGGCCAGGCTGGTAACCAAGGGATTTTCTCAGAAACAGGGGATAGACTACTTTGACACGTACGCTCCAGTAGCCCGGATGACCACCATCAGGATGTTAATTGCTCTAGAAGCTATACATAAGTTGGTGGTACATCAGATTGATGTAAAGACCGCATTCCTGAATAGGGAGCTGACCGAAGAAATTTACATGCAACAGCCAGATGGATTTGTCATCAAAGGTCTTGAAGACAAAGTCTGCAAGTTGGTAAAATCATTGTATGGTTTGAAGTAAGCTCCCAAGATGTGGCATGAGAAGTTTGACAAAGTTATTAGGTCAAACGGCTACAGAGTCAGCGAGACGAACAAATGTGTTTACACAAAGTTCGCTGATGGAAGAGGAGTCATCGTTTGTCTGTACGTGGACGACATGCTAATCCTAGGTACGGATATAGGCTGTGTCACAGAGACAAAGAAGTTCCTCTCAACCAAGTTCAGTATAAAGGACTTGGGGGATACAGATATCATCTTGGGCATAAACATCATCCGGACCGACACTGGAGTAGCGCTGTCACAATCTCACTACATTGAGAAGATGCTCACACGCTATGGGTATAAGAATCTTCCAGGGATCGATATGCCATACAGGTGTGATCAGAAGCTGAAGCCAAATTCAAAGGAAAGCTTCAGGCAGCTGGAGTATTCTAGCGTTATTAGAAGTTTGATGTACGCAACCACTGCCACAAGGCCTAACATAACTTTTGCCGTGGAAATGCTAAGTCGGTTCACAAGCAACCCAGGGATTGAGCACTGAAAAGCTGTGAAGCGGGTGATGAGATATCTCAAGAAAACTCAGACATATACACTGCACTACAATGGGTATCCGACAGTAGTGGAAGGCTTCAGTGATGTTAGCTGGTGCTCAGAAGTGGAAAGCGAGAGGTCCACAGGTGGATATGTCTTTTCCTTGGGTAGAGCTGCTATATCGTGGAAGTCGAAGAAGCAGACTATACTCTCTCGTTCCTCCATGGAATCTGAATTCTATGTACTTGAAACTGCAGTAGATGAAGCAGAATGGCTTCGGGAGCTCATGTATGATCTTCCAGTGGTTGGGGCTTAGATACCAGCGATACCGATATACTGTGACAACCAGGCGACTGCGGCGGTGGCATCAAATGACCTCTTCAACGGGAAGAAGAGGACTGTACGGTTGAAGCACAGGACAGTACACGATCTTATCAAAAGAGGTGTAATTGCAGTGATTGATGTTCGGAGTCAGGAGAACCTAGCAGATCCGTTCACGAAAGGCCTCAAGCGCCAGTTAGTCGATGACACAGCTTGTAAAATGGGCTTGAAGGCATTCTGATAGTGTGTCTTTGTAATCCTACCATAAAGTTTTATGCTATTAGTTCAAAGAGAAATCTACTAGCCATCTAACTTTTGGTTCAAAGGAGGATCACTGACTGGGAAACTATCAGGTAGCAGTGGGTACTTGTTCTCTGGAACATGGAAGGGATACGGACCCATAACCACTGTTGTCTACTATATATTTTTTCTGCAAAAAAATTGATCCTGTAGAATGTTGGCTTAAACGCCTTAATGAGTTCTCAGGCAGAGTGAATGCCTGGTGTGCTTTACAGGAAGCACGGTAGAGCAGCACTACAAGGAGTGAAACTCCATGCTACAGTGGGGTGACTCCACCATGAGGTTCCCAGGTAGGGGTAATGCCTCGGCTTTGTATGCCAAGTCACAGCGGCGTAGCACCGCAAATAGGCAGGTAGCCTAATGCTGTATGACGTAATTAAAGAGTTGTAGACAGCACTACAAAGGGGAGGATGGCCCCATGTTATAGTGGCACGACACCACGATGAGGTACCCAGGTAGGGGTAAAGCCTCGGTATTGCAAGCCATGTCGTTGCGGCGTAACACCGCAAGGAAGCCTTAGGCTTCATGCTGGGTAGTTTGGCACTACAAAGAGGCTTGAGACCTCATGCTACAGTAGTATGACACTACGATGAGATTCCCAGGTAGGAGTAATGCCTCGCTTTCAGGCCATGTCATAGCGGCGTAGCACCGCAAGGAAGCGCAAGGCTTCATGCCATATCTCTTTAATAAAGAACTCACCTATAGTGTTTGGAAAGAGATATCAGGCCGTCTCTTGAGGGTAAACTTGTAGACGCCCAAAATTATACACTGAAACCAGGCTGGCACAGGGCCTTTAATGTGCAGCCAGAAGCATACGTAACTACACTTTGTGAGTGGGAAGAATTACAATTGTGGTGCAGAATTCAAGTCGTAGTCCATTCTTGTATCACATTGTTATTTAACCCATGCGGGAAGATTCAAGTCGTCAGCGATATCTATCCTAATGCAAAATGGACAGTTACTGTGGGGAACGCTCAACCCTGGACACATATATATGTTGTGATATATGGGGGATTGTTGGTGCTTTCTTTACATGGAGAGAGCTTGCTCTCAACATGCCTTATAAATTTTAGTCCCACATCGAAAATGCACCATGAGTTATCTCAACATATATACTTGGGTGTGTTGTTGAGAGATGCATATGGGGTGGTGACCCTAAGGAGGGAACCATGTGGGTGATTTTACAAGGAGGTAAGAATAAGGCTCCAAGGATTAAGCATTAATGCTTTGGTCATTCTCTTGGATTAATTCCATTTGGAGCTAAGCCCCAAAGGGGCTTAGCGACTCGGACTCGGACTCGGACTCGGGCTCATGGGCTCATAAGACGTAATGTGGCATTTTGTTGGCACATTTTGCACTTAGCACGTCAGCAGTCATACGATCTTTATGCGGCTCAGATACGGTCATGCGGTCTTATATGGCATGCGGCTCATATGCGGCCTCATGCGGCTTATGCGGCCTTGCGGCCATGCGGCTCATGCGGCACATGCGGCTCATGCGGCCATGCGGCTCATGCGGCTCATGCGACACATGAGGTCCATGCGGTCTATGCGGCCCATGCGGTCCATGCGGCTCATGCGGTCCATGCGGCTCATGCGGTCCATGCGGCCATTCGGCTCATGCGGCCAGGCTGCTACTGCTGCCGCATGGAAGGATCCGCTGACTGTACAGATTACAAATCAGTTATAGAAAGGCTAAATCAATGCGATTAAATCAGATCCTATCTTTGTGAGATTTGAATTAATTCAGATCCTATCTTTGTGGAATTTGAATTAATTTTGTGGGATTTGAATTAAATCTCGTTGCTATCTTTTGGGATTTGATTCAATCTTTCCATAACTGAAGAGGCGGCTAGGGTTTCCACCCTCTCTCTATAAATACTCTCTTCTGGCCTCCTTTGTGAAGACTACGAAAATTACAAGTCAGAAAAGGAGAAAGAGAGAGAGAGTTGCTGCCGCCATTGCAAGTCCATCCGAGGAGTCTGAACAGAGGTGACTTCGAGCGTTCCACAAGTTCTTCAACTTGCTGGTTCCTGGAAGCAGATCGTGTGGGGCGAATCTTGCTTTGAGCAACGGTGTTTTGACACCCTAGCATTGTTCTTCTTCTTATCTCTCTCTAGTTTTATTGTAACTCATTCTGTCCCAATTGCAACACGTTTGCAAGGAAGAACGAGAGATCTTCTCTTCTATTTTTCTCTCCTTCAGATTGCAATTTGGCTTTTTGATTTTTTGTACCATCGTAGATCTTGAGTTTGATCACTGCAAAGTTTTGTGGGACATCTCAGATCTCGATTGCATCTATTTTTCTATCTTTGATCAAGCCCCGGGACTAACAATTCCTCCAATTGGTACCTACATAAGGATATAGAGCACACTTTTACCTATGGATACAAGCTCTGGTGTGAATGAACTTGATACCCATACTACAGATTACTGCAATGCAGCAATACTTAATTTCCTGAAACCTGGATACAAGCAATTCCAAACTATCCTATTCATAAGTTCCTATATGATTTCCTGAAGTACTGCATATAGGGAATCCTATCTTAACATCCTATAATATTATATAGAATAAATATATGGTCCTGGTGTTAACCAAAGTAAACATTCGTACTTTCTAGACATTACCTCAAACACCTAATGTCCTAGGATTCATGTTGGATTTTGAAACCAGCAAAAGAAAAGGTTAGGATATTACCTATAGATGAAACCTTGAAATCTGAGTATATACCACGAGGATGAGACGCACCCGAGGGTATGGTGACTCCATGCTCGTACGAGGGATTGAGGAAGGGAAGGAGAGAAGAACCTAGGGTTTGTGGAGATTAATAGATGGAGAAGAGTTCATTTTTTAGGCAATTGATGAGGGAAATCGATCGATCTCTCCTCATCATATTTATATCTACGGCTATGGAGGAATTCAAACAGGAAAGGATTGAGAGAATTGCTTTTGAATTTGTTTACATGGACTTGAATTGCACATATAGCAAATAACCCATTTCAAAATAGAGTTTTCCACAGCCACTCTTCCTACTAAATAACTAATAAATAATTGCAAATAAATTTATTTTAGGAATTTAAAAATAGATATAAAAATAAAAATGTTGACTCAAGGGTTTACAGTAACTTTCTGAAAAATTGTAAATTTGGTCTCACAAAATTCTATTGCTAATATATCGCAAAACTGTCGCAAGTTTTACCGACGAAATAGATATGTCGCTAATCCGTCAGTGATTTGTTGTCGCCAATTCCGTGGTAAGTTGTCGCTGTAGCGGCAGATTACCGACGGATTTTTCTTAGCGACAATTACTCTAACGATGCCTCCATTCCGTCGATATTACTAAATAGCAACGGAAAAGTTATTTTTAGCGACGGATATTTTTTTGCTAATTAGTTGTAATTTTGTAATTCGTTGCTAATTAGCTGTAATTTTTTAGTGAGTGTATGGGCTAACTTTGATTGTTCCAATACTTTGTATGTGGTTAGGGTTAGGGTTTTAGGTTAGGGTTAGGGTTAGTCTTTGATGGTTATGATACTTAAGATGGTTATGATACTTTGCATGCTCCTTTCTTCGATTTTTTTTTGGTATGATGACGAACAATATAATATGGGAGATATTCAGTGAATAGACTAAGATGATATAACTTTTGACATGGTGACATAAATTTGACATGATTTGTGATTGCTTTTATCATCAAGTCTGTCATATCAATTCAATTTTATAATTCAGTATAAATTTTTGGAATGAGAAAAGATTCTTTTACTTGAAATTTAGTTTGGAAATAGTTCTTGAACAACTAATTGTATTCTTCGAGCTCTTAGTTTGCTACGATGATATAGTAGAAATCTCATAGCCCTAATTTATCTATATTCGTGGAAGTGTACGATTTGAGCCCAGTTTTACAACTTTAAAACTTAGTTTATTTTCTTTTTGGCATTATTGTGATTTTAAACGTGTAATAATAAATGATTGTTTTCCCTTTTTGGTCTAATATGACCTGGAGCCATTTGGTTTTATATTAACAATCTCAAGTGTAATTATCATTATGTGAAATGGAAGTAAATTTATTTTCTATATCGTGTCTCTCTTTCTAGAATTATATCCAATATTCCTAAAAATAAGACGAAAATTTGAATCCAACTACCCTTGATCTACATTAATAAAGCTATCTAGTTGATTCAATAATAAAACTAATTTTGCTCAGGATGTGATTTCATGAATTGTTGCATGTTTGATAAACTCGTATATGAAGCAATTGAAGGAGATGCATGGCATGTAGATCTGCATTTCTACTATTATAATGCCGCTTGTAGACGGCTAAAAAAAGTCGTCCAAGCCGTATGTAGATCCTCCATCAAATAATAGTAAAATTAAAAAAGATTATAACTACCATATATGTATCTTTTCACGTATTTACAAGAAATTCTAAACTTATAACAAATTCTAAATATATTCATTATTCAAATTATTTAAACTAAGTACATGATATTATCTAACTAAATACATATCCAAAATTATAAAAAAAACAAATTCTAATTAAATATATTTAGAATATTTTAAAAATATTTTAATATAATTTTAATTTAACTTCTTAATAATATATTTTTTTATGTACAAGGTACGTGAATTTGACTAGTGTCTCTAAAGGAGGAGGTATGCAATAGTTTTTTTTTTTTAAAGCAAGTGAAAGTATCATTACTTGTATGTTGCCATTATGATTGCAAGGTTAATAACCATGTTTTCAAAATATGATGGCAGGTGAATGTAGCCTAAAAAATATGCAACTCTCAGTGTGCCCTGCCATGCTGAGAGCACTATGGACCTATGGTGCAACAGAAAGAAACTTTAAAAGGGCGAAATAACAACTCAAGAACACTACGAAGGACCTTGACAATTGTGATCATAGAAAAGATGTAACTATTCAAAATTTTAAAGTTGCTTTACTAACTTAAAATGTCATCAGTGCGTATAACAGTTGTCAGCTCATTTTTCATTAGAGTACCTCAACTTCTCCCATGCCTATTTTCAGTGAGTAATGCTATTGGTATCTTCAAAATATTTCTCTAAACTATTTCTCCTTATGTGACAGCTGACGTGGAATCTAACATATCAGCTGACATGACATATTCTAACCCAAAAAATTAATTGTCCAGTTTTTTAATTTTAATTTTAATTTTATTGTTAATATTAATATTAACTTTAATGTTAATTTAAATTTTAACATTTAATGTTAATTTTTTAAATTTTAATATTAATTTTAATGTTAATTTTGATATCAATATTAGTTTTAATGTAATTTTAATTTTTGTCTTGTCAGCTGTCATGTCAGATGACACGTAATGTAGCATCCACTTTTTCATAGAAATGGTATTTTAGTCATTTTAGCCATTTTGCCCATTTTGTGATTTTCTAGATATTTTGACTTGTGTTGTGCTAGCAACTGGTTTAACCTTAGTGGATATTGTATAGGAGCCTAACCATGTCTTAGAAATTATTTTTTTACTTATTAGAATTCGTTTAGGACTTGGATCCAATTTAGAAGGCTTTTAATTAATTTTTAAGCCTTTTGCATGTAAGCCTTTTTTACTTGGGCCTTATTCTTACTTAAGAGAGAGTTGGCCCAAGTGAAACCCTAACCCTAGAGACCACCATCCTGGCCGCCCACAGCAGTACACCCTCCCCTCTCTTTTCATTTGTGAAGTTTAGCCTCCACAAGTGAGCCCTAGTCGATCTCCTCCACCAAAAATCCCATTTCCTTCATTCGGAGTCCGTTTCTCCCCAAACAAACTCCGTTGCACTCGTCTAGAAGAGGAGGATCTGCTGGAGCATTGCTAACGAGGAGGCGGAGGCAATTGCTTGAGGGAAATCGACCGACACGACAACCGAGGGACTCCATTTATTAAGTTTTCGACACCCAATAGGTAAATCCTTTTCTACCATATTTATTCTAGAATTCTTTCATTTTTGCATCCATATAGGTGCCCTAGACTTGCCCACAAAGTTTGGTTGGATTTTGACTTCGTTTGATAGCGGTATCGGACACGTGTCGGCCCTTTACGGCACGTGTTCGACGAAATGCCACTTAGGATAAAAAGTTGTTGTTTTTCGATTCTGTCTTCATGGATGTTTAGATAATATCATTCTTAGAAACTTTTGTGAATACGGATTTGAAATCGATGACTTTTTAGCGGCATTTTGGGCATCGGGCGCACTTGCACGGATCCCGTGCACGAGGCCGTGCATGCCCTGCCGTCAGCGTGTTGTATCTTGATGCACAGACCTTATTTTTGCCTGAAATTTCTTGAGCACGTGAGGGAAACCTCTGCCCCCATGATCCTAAAATTTCACGGATTCTCGTTGAGCGAGCGCGGAGAAATCCAACGTGCATCATTCAGCCGCACTGTGCACTCGGGCTGATTCTTGTCGCTGAAATGGACTTCGTACGCGCTCTCGACACGACGAGTAACCGTTCCAGGACCTGGGATGCATCGACCTATACCTAGACTACCCGAGGGACCAACCCCAAGTCGTGGCGTGGCCCGACGAGCGAGCCATGGAGGCCGAATCGTGCGCACAAGGGCACGCGCGGGCGCATCAGGCCGCACGTGTGTGGGGCTACGTGCGTCGCCTCGACACAATATGTTGCCATGTTGTAGTGTACTAGACCTACCCCAGGACCCCCTAGCTACGTGCACGAGCACGGGTGTAACGCCCGTAGTTCGTATTACGTATTTTGGTATACGTATACGGAATCCCAACCCGTAATTAGACTTATCTTGCTTAGCTTAATCCTGGTTTAATCTTGCCTTGTTTTATTTTGGGTTCATCCTGGATCGACTTGTCTTGATTGGCTAGTCTTGGGTTTTGTATTGGCATGAGTTAGTTAGCATTTTCTGGTTCATGTTGTTTATCCTGGCCTTGGCCTGCATTGGGTTCGGTTGGGTTCGGCTTGGTTGGGCTCGGTTTGGGTTGATATGTAAACCCCTACCTACCACCATCCCTCATTTATTAATCCAACCACCATTCTTTCTCTTCATTCATTACTCATTTACTCCTCTTCTCTTCTTCTTCCTCATCTCCTTCTCCACCCACACCACCGTAGGCAAGTGCAACTTGCTATCACAAGTGAACATCATGCTTTTATGGATCATTTAGCTTCCTTGTCTGATTTTAAACTACTTTAGAACTTGGCTTTTCTCATTTTGATGCATGGATTTTTGTAGATCTAGGTTTTTGCATTCTTTCATTTTCATGGTTTGATCTACTAAACTGGCTTGTTTTCGAAAACTAAGCGTTCTATGTAGAAGGCATTTTGATGTTACGCAAGTTTGGTTTTGGAATGGTTGGATTTCAGCAAGACTTGACCGAGATGGGGCTTTTCTTGAGCTCTTGAGCTTTTACGCCTGCTTGTACCGGCCTTGGGGAGAAGATGAAGTCTTTACGCACACGTTCTTACGTGCTAGCGTAGTATTAAGTTTTACGCCCACGTTTTATGTGCCAGCGTATCATTTACCCCTTTACGCATACGTTTTCACGTGTCCACGTAGTATTCCCTTTTGACGCATACGTATTGCGTGCCAACGTAATCCTTCTATGCCGAGGTCACTTGAACTCTACGCAGGGGCCTTCCCGCTCGCGTAGACTCGCGCTCGCGTATTCTCCTGCTGCGTCGAGTCATGCTAGCGTAGAGTGCCCCGTGCGTAGAGCCTCGCTCAAGTAGACTCTCCCTTGCTCGCGTAGAGCCTTGCGTGCGTAAAGTTTCACTTGGGTGCTCGTACGCGTAAGTTTCGCTTTCGTAGGGTGCTTGCTATGCACAGAGCACTTGCTCGCGTAGAATCCAGCTTGCATGCACTCTTGCTCGCGTAGAGCTGTCTATCCTTAGGTCTTGCCCGCGTAGTGCTGTTTTACGTTTGGGGTCAATATGGCCTAGCGTACTCTTGCTCGCGTAGAGACTTTGAGTCCCTATGGCATGCCCCGTTGCCCTTTTATATTCTTACGCCTTTTTGTCATGAACTTGATAATCATAAATTGATTGGCATGACTGGACTGATAATTGTACATGGCACGGTATAACAAGTGAATTGACATGACATGACAAGACATGACAAGCCAGCCTGATGGGAACTATTGAATGCTGTTGCGATGGCTAGCATGACATGACAAGAATGAATGGCCTGGACATCGTAGATGATTGTGATTGTACAAACGAACCAATACTGCCTCGCATCATGTCTAGGGCAGGGGACCCCTGAGTACCACGGTCAGGGGTACCTACTGAAATTGACTAAGGCTAATAACTAGAATAACCCAGTAGTCATGAAGAGATTTCCCAGCTACAGGCAATCCCGTTATCTGGGCGCGCAAGTGGACTTATAGGCTGCCGATGAGTAGGGCACATTTTTAGCACACTGTCATGTGTTGCACCTTTTATGAACGGATATTCGACCTGGATAACCTGGATGGTCTGCAGGGCTTGTGGCTGTTGGAATATCTTATTACATATTGCTAGTAACTAGGCCTGTGATAGCCCTAGTTAGTTAAAGTATCAAGCCGTACTTATTGCTTGGCCGTGTTTAATTGGATGGAGTCTAACCCAGTCTAGTCTTGTCCTGATCCTGTACAAGATTGTAACATAACCTGACTGTTTGGAAAACCAAGTTCCGTTCAGATGAAGGGTTACAACCCCGGTCCTTGTTTGATTTAAGGCTTGTAACTCGGTTATCTGAATAGTCCTATGGTTATCTCATCGTATATCGTCATGATTTTATGTATTACCAGTCTTTTATTATATAATTATATTTTGTGCTAATTGCTGGTTTTAGTTCTTAAGTGAAGTCTCCTTTGTGGCACTTGCTCTTTCTGGGATCTGATCCAGCTGGTTTTGTATGGCCAGATACCGGAGTAGCTCCAGAGGATCTCCCTACCTTCCAGCCAGATGGTGACCACCAGGCGTAACCAAGACAACGAGTAGGTTTCCCTTTTGTTCTCCCACTTATTATAAAAATATTCTTTTGAGGCGTTTATCCAGCGAGCACGTGTTAGCTCGTATTGTACTTTTTTTATTGTCTGCCTACGGGCTGTAACATGAATGACGAATCCTAGGGTTGATCATGTATGACTAAAGGTCTTGCTAGTCTTCACATTTTGTACGACTAGCTTCATGATCATCCAAATATATAATGTATGGGACGTCTTACTATTGTATATTGGGTGCTCTGACATCTTGTAACTGTTATTACTTGCTTGAGATTGAGACAATAGGCTTGTTTATGACCATAAGAGACTGATGGCTTGTAGTTAAACCCTCATGTATCTAGACAGCCGTGATCGTATAGCGAGGTGGATTCCATTTCAATATACCTAGCTGGCTATGTATGTCCCCGCTCTCCAGTATTCTTGTTCTGGGGCATTACATGGTTTAAGTGGTGGCCCATGCAGGTCTTGTGAATCAAGATATGTAAGGGTTTACCGAATAGATGTCTCAATCAGCACTCGCCCTTGATCTCTGCTCGTATCCTCTGAATCCCTGAATTCTTGACCTGATCACATGCTTGTATCTTTGATCTGTCCTGGTCCTTCCTTATAGTTCCCTGTGTCATCTTCTTCAGCGGCATTATTCCTGGTCCTACCGATCGGCAAGGCGGAGCACCTCCTATAGGCCAGCAGCAACCTGGAGATCAAGCCCAGCATTCTGGAGTAGCCTTCACAGTCCTGTCTACTGAGGGTCAAGAGCCACCAGTTTAGCCAGTCCAGCCTGCAGAGCCTGATGATGGCACCTTGGTGGGTCTCATCAGGACATTGCTAGCATCTCAAGATCGTCGAGGCGATGCCCTGCACCAGGCAGTACAAGATGCTTTGAACAGAGGCGGTCATCAAGGAAACCAGGCAGCCAACAGCTTCAAGCGTTTGAACCCTCCCTTCTTCGATGGTAGCGAAGATGCGATTGCCGCAGATGCTTGGCTGCAGGATAAAGAAGTGATTCTAGAAGCGGCGAAGACGCCCGAGAATGAGAAGGTGGCGGTAGTACGCCTACAGTTATTGGATCTTGCCCGCAGCTGGTGGGCGGTGCATATCACTACCACATTTCTAGTGTGAGGGTATTTTTGTCATTTTTGGGGTAATTTAAATTTATTAGAATTTATTAGAATTTTTGGGAATTTTTAGGAATTATTTTGGAATTGTTTGGACTAGATTGATTTTGGCTAGTTTGGACCCATGTAGACCAACCTAGGAGCTAACCCTAGTTAGTATGGACTTGGTTAGGTTATGTGACTCTAGTCTAACCTAGCCTAATCTATGGTTTGGTCATTAGAACCTATTTAGCTATAGAAATTAGATAAGTCATAAGTCATGACTTATGGTTTGAACCATTTAATAAAACAACTTAGCCATAGCCTATGTGACTTGGCCCAAAGCCCAAAAATTAGCAAACCCTAACATTTTGTCCAGCCAACCTAGGGATTCCCCTACTATTTAATCTCTCCTAAAATCTAGGGCTAGCCTCTTCCTTAGGAATTTATTACAAGAGAAGAAAGATGTGAGTCCCCATGTTCAAAAATCCCTAGAAAATCCATTTTTCCTCCTTTTTAATCCAAACAAGTTGCAATAGGTTCTAATTATTGTTTTCTTACTGTTGGAATTGGTTGTTCTCAATTTTCTATCAATTTGGAGGAGTTTCACCATCAAGGAGAACATCACTCATTAGAGCTTTTTGAGAGTTTTGATACATTGAGGTAACTCTCTATCCACACCAAAGAATCCTGAGATTTTTGCATCAATAGGGAGCCCTAGACCTAATATTACAGTAGGAATAGGAAACCCTAGGTTTTCGTGTCCTTTCGTGTCCAAATAGGACACGTATCTGTGTACCAGTCTTTGTGTTTGTGAAAATGCCTCAGTGGAACTTTTTGTATTATTTTTGAAATATTTTTGAATGAAAATTTGTATTTTGATGTCGCTTACTCATTTCCATTGCTCTGAGTTGGATTTGTGCACGTGTCGTATCGTTTGGACACGTGTGCACATGGGCTGCACACGCTCGCGCGCGGCCTGGCGGATCCCCTGCCTATCGGGGTCCCTACAGGACACGACACGGCTTGTCCTGACACGAAACTTTGTGGGAGCAGAGGGGCACCCACTGTCACCATGCTCCCCAAGTTTCATGGGACTTCGTGCCTTGGTTGGCGAGATATCGACCGCGCACGGGGGAACCCACTGTCACTGTGCACAGTGTAAATAGCCACTGACACGGCCCTATAACTCTGGACACGACACGCACTGACATGTTTCAGGGTATCCTAACCCTAGCCCTAGTCTAGGTCGACACTGGGACACAACCACGTGGTTTGTGTCGTGTCATGTCGTGCACACGAGCGGCGTGAACACGTACACGCTGCTTACTGTTGTTCTGTCCAGTTTTTCCTATTTTGTGATTTGTAATGAATTGGACACGTTTGTGTCCACCTCAGTGGACACAAACTTTTGTGTGACACGTATACAACCTGTAGATACTTTACCAACCACTGGATTAGTATTTTAAATTGATTTTGTAGGCTAAATTCCATTTTCCCTATTTCCCTATAACTGTGAACAGTCCTATGTATAATGTTTATTTCCAGTTTTCAAAAATGAACTTTGGCATCTATTTTTATCCAATGTAATGCTCCTAATTGCATGTTTACATCCTAATATAGTTCTTCTATATATATTCTACTTGTAAGTTAATTTTTAGGTGTTTTGGCTTTGTTTTCAATTCGAAATCAGAGTGTAATGTGAAGTTCACATGGTTTTGAGATGGAAAAATCTGAGAATAGGTTTTAAACCTGTGATGTTGTATACTGATTTTGTATGGAGATGTTGTATACTAATTTATGTATCTGAGTTTCCTTGTGGTTGAAACCTGAAACTGATTTCCTATTCCTGATTTTTCAGGAATTTCCTGAGTTAGACAATGCTACAGATTTTCCTAATCATGTTAAGTTGACTTAAAACTGAGAATAGGTTGAACCTTAGAATGTGAAGAATAAGTTTAACAATTTGTTGTAGGAGTAGGGACTGTTAGATTTGACTGAACTGGAATTTTGTGTTGTGGCTAAACATGAGTATTTTGGGGTTTCATGTATTAACTGTTGCTTGGACTGAACCTGAGGATTACACCACACCAATTACATTCACACATTGTTTCATAATCACTCACACAATTATGCTTTCACACACACACACATACACCCTTTCCTCTCTCACTTTACTGTCCTATGTTGTTTCCTACACACAAACCCTCATGCACACATCCACACAAACATGTAGACACCACACACACACACATACACATGGACACTTGAGTTTTCCCCTCTCTTCATACCCTATTGCATATACACATAATGTAATGTATATATTATGTGGTGTATATACATATAATGTAATATATGGATATGTATTATATAATATAGTTTGTGTATCATTTAGATATCTAATGTAGATATTTCCAATGAGTTTATAGGTTGTAGTATGTACATGCCTCATATATTTAGGTGGCTTGTGTGTGTGCACTATACATGGGTATTACATGTATATGTGTGTGTATGGTTAGATTATAATGTATATCAAGAGAGTATTAGTTAGATATAGATTTGGCATATTGTATGTGTTGGGTTGGCCTAGGTAGAATAGCCTATGGCCTGTGTATGCCTGTTTGACTGACAGGCCTAGATTAGGCTTGTACAGCTTTATTAGACCTAGAATAGACTTACTAGACTAGTATAGACTAGTTTGACCTAGTCTAGACTTGGTTGACCTAGTTTGACTTCAAGGGTTGACCAGAGTTGACCAAGAGTTGACTTTGGCCTAGTTTGACCTAGAATCATGTAGAATGCATAGTAGGACTTCTTTATACTATTCGAGACTTGTTGTGACTTGTGCTATTCTAATAGGAGCCAGACACCACTCCTCGGACAGTACTTTTCAGTTGGACACTCAGATACCAGGCGAGTACATTCTCTGATCATTTCATATCATGTTAGAATTATTTTCCTGCTTTAGATTACTTTACTTGATGCTGTCACATTGGTAACACGGACTAGTACTATATGGATCCATTCTTGAGATGTTATCCCCTTAGGGAGCATCGTATACTACATGTTCTGTGCCTTTCACTTACATGGTGTATCACTATGCTTCACGGTTCTTCGATCACTTATGACATATACTCTCATGATCACAGAGTCTTCCCAGAATCACCCCATTGTGGGCATTCCCAGAATCACCCATTTATGGGCTATCCATGTATCACCCCTTGTGGGCCTTCACATGGAATCATAACATAACCTGGCTGGATCCTTGTGTATTGATTGGGGGTACGGAGGAGTAGAAGTAAACATGTGAATAATATCCAAGTAGTGTAGTTCCCATAATCACTCCATAGTATAGTTCCCAGAATCTCCTATGCCATTCACATGTTTATATTGTACTCTGACTCACTAGCCACTGTTAGCTCTCGATTTACAATATATATATATTTCTATTACAGTTTCCTCTGTTTATATTCCATGCTTCTTTCAGTTTCCTGTATCTTACTCTACTGCATGTCTATATTTTCTAACCTGTTATGATCTGTTGAGATGTATTGTGCTCGCTCCTGTCCTGACTTGACCTGTTGAAAATGTTACAGAGGACGAGGAGGAGGCTGGTGTGGATACCTATTACGGTGCCACCTTAGATGAGATGTTGGACCTGGACCATCAGCAGGCCCCACTAGCTGTGGATGACACACCCTTAGACTATGATGTTTTCTTTTCAGTATTTCATGGATGATTGTACTTATTGATACTTGGGATCTGGGATTTGTATTATCTTAGACACTTATACTTTCTGATGTATTTGGGATTTCCTTTCATTTCAGCAGTTTCATTTATCTATCTAGCAGCTATGTTATCATCTGTTTTTCTTTGAGTTTTATATCATATCGTGCTTCTTCTTCCTTAGTTGTGATTGAGTCTGCTTTTATCATGTCACCCCCATTCGGGGAGTATAAACTATTTAAGCTTTATATTGCTAGATGTTGTGACCTAGGACAGCGTTCTACCGCCGACACTGCGGCGTAGGCTGGACGTACCCACGTCTCGTACCCTAACTCTAGGGTTTGGGTCATGACACGTTTTTAGTGGTGGCCCATGCAGGTCTAGACTAGAAGTGTAGTGGTATTCGAACTAGAGTATCACTATAGCCTGCAGTAGGATATAGGACATTAAATTTTTAAGGTACTCAATCACTTTAGAAAAATTTCTTTTATTGCCATCTAAAACCTTATTGTCAGCTGATCCTTTGAATTTAAATAGTCCACCTTTGTTATATCGCTTCTTTCTCAGAAATTGATACTCTTGTTTGTCTATCTTCAGGATGGTAGAGACTCGATCGCAGCGTACCATTCATGAGGATGCTATGGAGGGGACTGCTACCTCCCAGCCAGTACAGCAGGGCCAGGGGACTGCAGCTCCTGCCACCTTTGCTTGTAATGAGGCCCCGGCAGCAGCAGCAGGGGGTATGCTTCCACCGGCAGGGAGGCAGGACCCAGTTCTTCCAGAGGATCCTTACCAGCAGCTAGCTCCAGGGACAGTGGACGCAGTGCACCTACTAGCCTTCTTTAGGCAGTACATGGAGGGTCAGCAGACCCAGTAGCAGAGGCACACGACAGAGCTCACTCGGGGCATTGAGCTGGCAGTGACAGCAGTAGAGAGGGTTATAGCTCAGCCAGCGACAGCCCCGCAGCCGCACCAGCCGCAGGAGAAGGGTATCCAGGACTTCCAGAAGATGCACCCGAGAGACTTCCGAGGGACAGAGGGGATCCTGTATGCCGATGAGTGGATCGAGCATATGGAGGAGATCTTCAGGCTGGCTGAAATTCCGATGAGGCTCCAGATTGAGGTAGCGGCCAGCATGATGCAGGATCTGGCCCGTACCTGGTACCAGACCGACCCGAGGGTCGACACAGCAGGACAGACTTGGGCAGCATTCAAGAAGCTGTTCAAGGAGAAGTTCTTTCCAGACGCAGCACTGGGGGCCCTCGAGACCCAGTTCGAGGCCCTAGTCCAGTGGAGCCAGTCCGTAGAGGAGTACGCAGGAGAGTTCTGCCGCCTGAGCAGATTTATGGAGGACTTGTCCGAGACGACGAAGGCCCGGAGGTTCCGGAAGGGCTTGGTAAAGGAGGTCAAGTCCTACACCAAGAACGCCCGCAGTGTTATATTTGAGGAGATCCTGGTGGATGTACTAGCTGCAGAGGATGATCTTGAGCTTAGGCTCAAGAGGGTGCGAGACTCCCAAGGAGGCAGCAGTAGCGGAGGACCGACCAAGAGGCCGTACTTTCAGCAACACCACCACCAGCAGCAGAGGTTCCAGCCGCAGCAGTTTCAGCAGCCGAGGCACCAACCAGTACAGCATCAGCAGCAGAGGGTACAGAAGCATGCACCGAGGCAGCAGGCCACCACCTGTGCTTATTGCAAGAAGCCAGGGCACGGGTGGAACGAGTGTAGAAAGAGGCTGGGCAAGTATCTGGTATGTGGCTCAGAAGATCACCAGATGAGGGAGTGTACCTTGACCACGGGACGAACAGCTCAGGGAGGAGGAGCCAGGGCAGCAGCAGGCCAGCAGAGGGGACCAGCCCTGCCGACTCAGCAGCAGCGATTTGTGCAGCACCAACAGCAGGCCAGAGGAGGCCAGCAGGGGCGAGCTTTTGCCATGGCAGCTGAGGATGCAGAGGCCATAGGAGATCTGATCGCAGGTTCGGTTCTTCTTGACTCCAGTCTAGCTTTTGTATTATTCGATTCCGATGCTTCGCATAGCTTTATATCAGTATCTTTTGCGATTAGATACGGTATCATAGCTGAATCGTTGCCTAGGACTTACAAGATCACGACCGGGGGTGGCATTATCCTCGTACGTGATGTTTGTAAGGGTCAGAGAGTAGTTTTGGAAGGCCGTGAGTTGGAGGTGAGCCTGCTCGTAATGCTATTGCCGAACTACGATATAGTACTAGGCATGGATTGGTTGAGCAGGCACCACGCCAGCATTGATTGCAGAGGGGGTAGAGTTCTCTTCAGAGCACCGGGGGAGCCAGAGTTCGAGTACTCTAGACGTCAGACAGAGCAGAGCAGCGGAGTCTTCTGTGGAGTCTCGATCGAGGAGCAGGCGATTCTACACCACTTGATAGCAGAGTATATAGATGTTTTCCCAGAGGAGTTGCCGGGATTGCCACCAGACAGAGACATAGAGTTCTCGATAGACTTGGTTCCAGGAGTGGAATCCATCTCTCAGTATGTCTATCGGGTGAACAACAGCGAGCTGGTGGAGCTGAAGAAGCAGGTGGATGAGCTGCAGGACAAGGGCTTCATCCGCTCGAGTTCGTCACCGTGGGGTGCACCAGTGTTGTTCGTGCCGAAGAAGGATGGGTCAGTACGCAAGTGTATTGACTATAGGGCACTCAACAACCTCACAATCAAGAATAAATACCCACTGCCGCGGATCGACGATCTATTTGACCAGTTAAGCGGAGCAAGGGTATTTTCCAAGATTGATCTGAGGTCGGGATATCACCAGGTGAAGGTGAAGAGGGAGGATATTCCCAAGACCGCTTTTAGGACGCGGTACGGGCAGTTCGAGTTTTTGGTTATGCCGTTTGGGCTAACCAATGCACCAGCAGTGTTTATGAACCTTATGAACAAGGTGTTCCACCAGTATCTGGATCAGTTTGTGGTGGTGTTTATTGACAACATCTTGGTATATTCCAAATCTGAGGAGGAGCACGAGGAGCATTTGAGGATTGTGCTGGAGACTCTCAGGAAGGAGCAGCTTTACGGGAAGCTCTCCAAGTGTGAGTTCTTCTTAGACCGGGTGGACTTCTTGGGGTATGTGGTGTCTGGAGATGGTATCTCAGTTGACCCCAAGAAGATTATAGCAGTTGAGGCATGGGCAGCGCCGACTTCAGTTGCAGAGATCAGGAGTTTTCTGGGGCTGGCAGGGTATTATCGAAAATTTGTGCAGGATTTCTCCCGGGTTGCAGAGCCGTTGACTCGGTTGACCCGGAAGGATACTGAGTTCGTTTGGTCAGAGGAGTGTCAGGCAACTTTTGATGAGTTGAAGAAGCGGCTTACGACAGCTCCGATTCTGACATTGCCTTCAGGATCGGGTGGTTTCACTATTTATAGTGATGCTTCAGGAAAGGGGATGGGTTGTGTGTTACAGCAGCATGGGAAGGTGATTGCCTATGCTTCCAGGCAATTGTGTCCCCATGAGAAGAACTACCCTACCCACGACCTGGAGCTGGCAGCAGTGATATTTGCTCTGAAGCTGTGGAAGCATTATCTGCATGGTGAGAGGGTGGAGATCTTCACAGATCATAAGATCTTAAAGTATGTGTTCACTCAGAAGGAGTTGAACATGAGGCAGCACAGATGGTTGGAGTTGATGAAGGATTTTGATATTGTACTGCAGTATCATCCAGGAAAGGCCAACGTGGTTGCCGATGCCTTGAGTAGGTATCCGACAGCCATGTGTTTGACCATGGATCGGCATTTGCTTACCGACTTGGAGAGCCTTGGGATTGAGGTGATCATGCCTGGGGTGCAGATGCAGCTATGGGGGATGCAGATTCAGTCAGATTTGGTGGAGAGGATCAAGTCGGCACAGTTTGAGGACGTTGCTCTGCGGTGTCTCCGAGAGCAGGTTCGAGCAGGATTGCTGGAGGATGAGTTTTCTCTTGCAGAGGATGGTGCCTTGAGGCACGGTTCCAGGTTATGTGTGCCCAGTGGAGACCTCAGAGAGCAGGTTATACATGAGGCCCACAGATCTTAGTACTCCATACACCCGGGTGCCAACAAGATGTACCGAGATCTGAGGGAGCATGTTTGGTGGTCAGGAATGAAGCGGGAGGTGGCTTGCTTCGTGGCTAAGTGTTTGGTCTATCAGCAGGTCAAGGCAGAGAGACAGAGGCCCGGTGGATTGTTGCAGCCGCTGCCCATTCTCGAGTGGAAATGGGAGAATATCACTATAGACTTCGTATCCGGATTGCCGCGCACTCCAGGATGGAAAGACGCAATTTGGGTCATCGTTGACAGGTTGACCAAATCGGCCTACTTCTTGTCATTCAAGGTGGGTACGTCTACAGAGAGGCTGGCAGAGTTGTATATACGGCAGATAGTCAGGATTCATGGGGTTTCGGTCAGCATCGTCTCAGATCGGGATAGCCATTTTACTTCCTATTTCTGGAGGAGTCTGCAGACCAGCTTGGGCACTCAGCTCAAGTTTAGTACTGTATACCACCCCCAGACGGACGGACAGTCAGAGCGGACTATTCAGACCCTTGAGGATATGTTGCGGAGGTGCGTCCTAGACTTTAGAGGTTCCTGGGATGATCATCTTTATTTGGTGGAGTTTGCTTACAACAATAGTTTCCAGGCCAGCATTAAGATGTCACCTTTCGAGGCTCTGTACGGGCGTAGGTGCCGTACACCCTTATCCTGGGATGATGTTGGTGAGCGAGCTTTACTGGGGCCAAAGATGGTTGTTGATACGGCCGAGAAGGTGAAGCTCATCAGGGACAGACTTCGCGTGGCGCAGGACAGACATCGGCACTGGGCCGATAGCCACCGGAGGCCGTTGGAGTTTGAGGTACAGATTAGAGTAGGATTAGATTTAGGTTTCCTTGTTTGTGATTTTTGATCATGTTGTTTATTATAATTAATTGAGACCTTGCTTGTGATTAGGTCGAAGACCAGGTTTTTTTGAAGATATCTCCGACTCGTGGTACGATACGTTTCGGTGGAGGCGGAAAGCTTAGCCCACGCTTTATCGGCCCTTTCATTATCAGCGGGAGAGTCGGTGACGTTGCATACAGGCTAGACTTGCCGCCTGTACTAGTGGGGATTCATAACGTATTTCATGTATCACAGTTGAGACGGTACGTGGCTGACCCTTGCCATGTGCTCGATCATTCAGAGATAGAAGTTGGGCCTTCTCTCAGCTATCCAAAGCAGCCAGTGGAGATTCTGGATCGACGGGAGAAGGTCCTGAGGAACCAGGTGATACCCTTGGTACGCATCGCATAGAGGCATCATTCTCCAGGAGAGTCTACCTGGGAGCGGGAGGATGAGATACGCGAGTGCTACCCTTATCTTTTTGGACCGTGAGGTATGCTTTCTATCCTTCTCATCAGATGTATTTCGCCTTTCAATTTCGAGGACGAAATTCTTTTAAGGAGGGTAGATTTGTCACTACCATATTTCTAGTGTGAGGGTATTTTTATCATTTTTGGGGTAATTTAAATTTATTAGAATTTATTAGAATTTTTGGGAATTTTTAGAAATTATTTTGGAATTGTTTGGACTAGATTGATTTTGGCTAGTTTGGACCCATGTAGACCAACTTAGGAGCTAACCCTAGTTAGTATGGACTTAGTTAGGTTATGTGATTCTAGTCTAACCTAGCCTAATCTATGGTTTGGTCATTATAACCTATTTAACTATAGAAATTAGATAAGTCATAAGTCATGACTTATGGTTTGAACCATTTAATAAAACAACTTAGCCATAGCCTATGTGACTTGGCCCAAAGCCCAAAAATTAGCAAACCCTAACATTTTGTCCAGCCAACCTAGGGATTCCCCCACTATTTAATCTCTTCTAAAATCTAGGGCTAGCCTCTTCCTTAGGAATTTATTACAAGAGAAGAAAGAGGTGAGTCCCCATGTTCAAAAATCCCAAGAAAATCTATTTATCCTCCTTTTTAATCCAAACAAGTTGCAATAGGTTCTAATTATTGTTTTTTTGCTGTTGGAATTGGTTGTTCTCAGTTTTCTATCAATTTGGAGGAGTTTCACCATCAAGGAGAACATCACTCATTAGAGCTTTTTGAGAGTTTTGATACATTGAGGTAACTCTCTATCTACACCATAGAATCCTGAGATTTTTGTATCAATAGGGAGCCCTAGACCTAATATTATAGTAGAAATAGCAAACCCTAGGTTTTCGTGTCCTTTCGTGTCCAAACAGGACACGTATCTGTGCACCAGTCTTTGTGTTTGTGAAAATGCCTTTGTAGAACTTTTTTGTATTATTTTCGAAATATTTTTGAATGAAAATTTGTGTTTTGATGTCCCTGACTCATTTCCATTGCTCTGAGTTGGATTTGTGCACGTGTCGTGTCGTTTGGACACGCGTGCACATGGGCTGCACACGCTCGTGCGCGGCCTGGCGGATCCCCTGCATATCGGGGTCCCTACAGGACACGGCTTGCCCTGACACGAAACTTTATGGGAGCAGAGGGGCACCCACTGTCACCATGCTCCCCAAGTTTCATGGGACTTCGTGCATTGGTTGGCGAGATATCGACCGCGCACGGGGGAACCCACTGTCACTGTGTACAGTGTAAATAGCCACTGACACTGCCCTATAACTCTGGATACGACACGCACTGACACGTTGCAGGGTGTCCTAACCCTAGCCCTAGTCTAGGTCGACACTGGGACACAACCACGTGGTTTGTGTTGTGTCGTGTCGTGTACACGAGCGGCGTGAACACGTGCACGCTGCTTACTGTTGTTCTGTCCAATTTTTCCTGTTTTGTGATTTGTAATGAATTGGACACGTTTGTGTCCACCTCAGTGGACACAAACATTTGTGTGACACGTATACAACCTGTAGATACTTTACCAACCACTGGATTAGTATTTTAAAGTGATTTTGTAGGCTAAATTCCAATTTCCCTATTTTTCTATAACTGTGAACAGTCCTATGTATCCTGTTTATTTCCAGTTTTCAAAAATGAACTTTGGCATCTATTTTTATCTAATGTGATGCTCCTAATTGCATGTTTACATCCTAATATAGTTCTACTATATATATTCTTCTTATAGGTTAATTTTTAGGGGTTTTGGCTTTGTTTTCAATTCGAAATCAGAGTGTAATGTGAAGTTCACATGGTTTTGAGATGGAAAAATCTGAGAATAGGTTTTAAACCTGTGATATTGTATACTGATTTTGTATGGAGATGTTGTATACTGATTTATGTATCTGAGTTTCCTTGTGGTTGAAACCTGAAACTGATTTCCTATTCCTGATTTTTTAGGAACTGATTTCCTGAGTTAGACAATGCTACAGATTTTCCTAATCATGTTAAGTTGACTTAAAACTGAGAATAGGTTGAACCTTAGAATGTGAAGAATAAGTTTAACAATTTGTTGTAGGAGTAGGGACAGTTAGATTTGACTGAACTGGGATTTTGTGTTGTGGCTGAACATGAGTATTTTGGGGTTTCATGTATTAACTGTTGCTTGGACTGAACCTGAGGATTACACCACACCAATTACATTCACACACATTGTTTCATAATCTCTCACACAATTATGCTCTCTCTCTCTCACACACACACACACCCTTTCTTCTCTCTCTTTACTGTCCTATGTTGTTTCCTACACACAAACCCTCATGCACACATCCACACAAACATGTAGACACCACACACACACACATACACATGGACACTTGAGTTTTCCCCTCTCTTCATACCCTATTGCATATACACATAATGTAATATATATATATATTATGTGGTGTATATACATATAATGTAATATGTTGATATGTATTATATAATATAGTTTGTGTATCATTTAGATATCTAATGTAGATATTTCCAATCAGTTTATAGGTTGTAGTATGTATATGCCTCATGTATGTAGGTGGCTTGTGTGTGTGTACTATACATGGGTATTACATGTATATGTGTGTGTATGGTTAGATTATAATGTATATCAAGAGAGTATTAGTTAGATATAGATTTGGCATGTTGTATGTGTTGGGTTGGCCTAGGTAGAATAGCCTATGGCCTGTGTATGCCTGTTTGACTAATAGGCCTAGATTAGGCTTGTACAGCTTTATTAGACCTAGAATAGACTTACTAGACTAGTATAGACTAGTTTGACCTTGTCTAGACTTGGTTGACCTAGTTTGACTTCTAGGGTTAACCAGAGTTGACCAAGAGTTGACTTTAGCCTAGTTTGACCTAGAATCATGTAGAATGCATAGTAGGACTTCTTTATACTATTCGGGACTTGTTGTGACTTGTGCTGTTCTAATAGGAGCCAGACACCACTCCTCGGACAGTACTTTTCAGTTTGACACTCAGATACCAGGCGAGTACATTCTCTGATCATTTCATATCCTGTTAGAATTATTTTCCTGCTTTAGATTACTTTACTTGATGCTGTCACGTTGGTAACACGGATTAGTACTATATGGATCCATTCTTGAGATGTTATCCCCTCAGGGAGCATCGTATACTACATATTCTGTGCGTTTCACTTACATGGTGTATCACTATGCTTCACGGTTCTTCGATCACTTATGACATGTACTCTCATGATCACAGAGTCTTCCCAGAATCACACATTTATGGGCATTCCCAGAATCACCCCATTGTGGGCATTCCCAGAATCATCTATTTATGGGCTATCCATGTATCACCCCTTGTGGGCCTTCACATGGAATCATAACATAACCTGGCTGGATCCTTGTGTATTGATTGGGGGTACGGGAGAGTAGAAGTAAACATGTGAAAAATATCCAAGTAGTGTAGTTTCCAGAATCACTCCATAGTATAGTTCCTAGAATCTCCTATACCATTCACATGTTTATATTGTACTCTGACTCACTAGCCACTGTTAGCTCTCTATTTACAGTATATATATTTCTATTACAGTTTCCTCTGTTTATATTCCATGCTTCTTTCAGTTTCCTGTATCTCACTCTACTGCATGTCTATATTTTCTAACCTGCTATGATTTGTTGAGATGTATTGTGCTCGCTCCTGTCCTGACTGGACCTGTTGAAAATATTATAGAGGACGAGGAGGAGGCTGGTGTGGATACCTATTACGGTGCCACCTTAGATGAGATGTTGGACCTGGACCATCAGCTGGCCCCACTAGCTGTGGATGATACACCCTTAGACTAGGATGTTTTCTTTTCAGTATTTCATGGATGATTGTACTTATTGATACTTGGGATCTGGGATTTGTATTATCTTAGACACTTAGACTTTCTGATGTATTTGGGATTTCCTTTCATTTCAGCAGTTTTATTTATCTATCTAGCAGCTATGTTATCATCTATTTTTCCTTGAGTTTTATATCATATCATGCTTCTTCTTCCTTAGTTGTGATTGAGTCTACTTTTATCATGTCACCACCATTCGGGGAGTATAAATTGTTTAAGCTTTATATTGCTAGATGTTGTGACCTAGGACAGCGTTCTATCGCCGACACTGCGGCATAGGCTGGACGTACCCACGTCTCGTGCCCTAACTCTAGGGTGCGGGTCATGACAGTACAGGCCGTTGGATTAGTGGCACCTATTGCCTGGGCAGTATTTCGTGAGAGATTCCAGACCAAGTACTTTGATGTTGTAGCTCGATACGATCTACAGACGAGGTTCACCAATCTGAAGTAGATGGGCAGGACGGTCGTCGGATATACGGTTGAGTTTTCGAGACTTAGTTTGTTTTCTCCCACCTTGGTAGCAACCGAGTTCGACAGAGCCTAACGGTTCCAGCAGGGGATCCACCAGGAGATTTTATTGACAATGGAGCAGTTTGAGCATCCGACTTTTGATGCGATATTGAGAGCAGCCAAGAGGTACGAGTATACCTTCCAAAGGATCGTGGACAGGACCGGAGGTCGGAAGCGATCTCATGGCCATATGAATCAGTCTTCAGCACCAGTCCCGGCAACTAGGGCTTTGACAATTAAAACTCTGAGGCGGGCGGCCTCAGTGACGTCGATTCAGCATTCGACCCTGACGAACCCTTAACAGCAGAAGCAGAAGCAGAAGCAGTCTTCCGCAATGGGTTGCACTCATTGTGGAAAGCCAGGGCATGTGGTGGCAGAATGTCGTAGAGCACAGGAGTTGTGCTTGGTTTGTGGAGACCGGACCACAGGGTTGGGAACTGCCCGAACAGGGGGAGTTCCTCTTCTTCGACCTTTTCTAGTCCTTCGGTGAGAGGACCAGCACCAGTCCAGCAGCAGCAACAATTTTTGAGGCCCCTGCTATCTCAGTCCCAAGCATTTTAGCAGCAGAACCCCCAGCAGTATGCACAAGCCCAAGCCCTGATTCAGAGCAGGCAGAGAGATTTTCAGCAGAGGGGACCCGTACCTAGAGCACATGGTCAGGCGATGGCGATGACCGTAGAAGAAGGATTAGCACCATGTGAGGTAGTGACAGGTACTATTCTCGTCAACTCTTCTCCAGCATCAGTATTATTTGATTCTGGTGCATCGCATTCATTTATGTCTGCACGATTCGTGATACGGATAGGACTGAAGCCAGAGTCATTATCGGTAAGGCTCAATATACTTACTGGTAACGGACTTGTAGGAGTAGAGAGAGTATTTTCCTCGTGTCGGATCGTAGTTAGCAATAGGGTATTCTCCGCGAGATTGATAGAGTTTCCGATGGCCGATTATGATGTGGTCTTAGGGATGGATTGGTTAAGTAACCAGTATGCTAGGATAGACTTCCATGTTGGCAGGGTTATTTTTAGCATTCCAGGCGAGCCAGAGTTTTCCTTTTCCCGAGGCAAAGTTGAACATTCTCTTCCAGTATTGCGGATGGCAGTAGCAGCAGTACAGTTATCCCGGATAGTCGAGGAGTTTCCAGATATTTTTCCAGAGGAGCTTCCAGGAATGTCGCCAGAGCGAGAGATCGAGTTTACTATTGACTTGATCCCAGGGACAGCCCCAGTGTCGGAGAGAGTCTACAGGATGGCGCCGTCAGAGTTATAGATATTATACAAGATGATTAAAGAACTCAGGATCAAAGGATTCATTTGTGCCATTGGATCGCCTTGGAGAGCCCCAATGCTTCTTGTAAAAAAGAATGATGGTACGTCCAGATTATCTGTAGATTATCGTACCTTAAACTCAGTGACAATCAAGAATAGATATCCTCTTCCGAGGATAGATGACTTGTTTGATTAACTCAAGGGAGCAGCAGTATTCTCGAAGATTGACTTGCAGTCAAGATACCACCAGAACAGAGTCAGAGAGCAGGACATCCTGAAGACGGCTTTCAGATCTATATATGGGCATTGGGAGTTCCTAGTTATGCCATTTGGAGCAACCAATGCGCCGGCTGTATTCATGGACCTCATGAATCGTATTTTTATGCCTTAGTTGGATCAGTTCATGATTGTGTTCCTAGATGACATCCTGGTCTACAGCAAGAGTGTAGCAGAGCACGAACAGCATCTCAAAATTGTCCTCCAGATTCTCAGAGAGCACCAGTTATATGCCAAGTTCAGTAAATACGAGTTCTGGCTCGATCGTATTTCATACTTGGGTCATATTATTACCAGAGGAGGAGTAGAAGTGGATCCCGTTTGCCATTAAAATCTTTTGATTGTAATTTCAATTACAAACAGAACAGTATTACAATATAGGACTTAGATGTAGTCCTAGGAGTACATTTTTGTTTATCTGGGTCCCTGTATCGATGGAGCGAGTGGTAATGCGTTGACTCCATTGACGATCTGACAACGGTTCTCGGTTCTCTGAAGGTCTGAGTTACTCTGGGTGCTGGAGCTTGCGGAGAGGATGAAGACGTTGAGTGTCTGTATCTGCCTCTCTCACTGTTTTTGTATGTAGGTCTCTGTCCGTATGTGTCTGTCTGTTTGTGGAAGAAGGAAATGATCTCTCTATTTATAGCTTACAGGCTGCCTGCTCATGCGCGCATATGTAGGATGTGCGTGTACGTGGGAACGCCACGTGGTTGAAGCTGCGGAAGGCACATGGATGATGCGCCATCATTTGTGGGTTGAATCCTTTATATTGCTTTTGTGGGCTAGTACATCGCAGGGGAGAGAATCTTTCTGTTGCTGAGATCTTGGGGGATTAGCACCGCTACATAGGCTGAATTGAGTCAAAGGACACGTGGTATATGTCCGTAGCTCAAACATCTCGGATTTGGTGGAGAGTAATCTGATAGGATGTGCCTGGGATTGGGCGCATGAAAAGACTTTGGCTCGCAGCCTTCAGGAGTCACGAACCAGTCTGGGCGTACGACTTTTGAGGCGCATGTGCAGCATCAGTAGCGACTTGACCTCTGTCTTTAGGGATCAGAGGAAGGTCTGAGGCGCATGGCTCTTGAAGCACATGCAGAGGTTTGGACACATGGCTGCGAAGGCGCATGCGAATGGTTTGGCAGCCACGTGGCTTGTAACTGCCGAAAGAGATTAATGTTGATGCTGACGTCAGCGGTGCTTCATTTTCTGTAAAAGCTGTTGATGCTCTGTCATCGAGGCATGGTTGCTGTCGTGTCAGGACTTCGATATTTAATGTTCTTTATCGGGTGATAGGTTATTGAGTGGGCGCATTGATCTACGTTCCACTAGGCGCATGGGTCCATGTTGATTAGGACACATAGATCTGTACTTTTTGGGCACATCCATACATGGCGCTTGGTAGCGACTGGCGCGTCTGTAGGATGCGTGGTATCTGATCGGCACATCCATTTGAATGACACGTCTTTATTGGTCCGACTGTTGCTATCCTCGAGTGCTTTAAATAGCTGTTTTGACTTGGCTGAATTCGAAGCGTCAGGTTCATCACCATAAATGCAAATTCATTGTACGGGATTCGGAGAGCCAGCCACTTGGCGCATGGGTTTGATTTTCCCGGCCTATAAATAGCAACAAGAAAAGAGTTTGCTTCTCGTTCTCTCACGTCTTCCCGAATAAATTTATTTGCTCAAGCACATTCTGTTGACAAGATACTCCCAAGGGTGAAGATGCGACGAATTGTCTTCATTCATGCACTTGAAGGTGACTGTTACATCCAAAAGTCGAAATCGAGGGCTTCTGAGGCAGGTGGAAGGTGCCTGTTGCATCCAAAGAACGGGATACTCAAGCCCCGTCTCCGTTATGCTGGAAGAGCCACAGATCAGCATTGTGGTGCCTCCATCTTCCTTCGACTTTGGAGAGCTCTTCCTCCTGCAAGAGTGGGTTGTTGCCCACTCTGGTTGTGTTGAAAGCTGCTCCTTTAGCCATAGATCGGATTTGCGGTGCTCTTCTCTTCCTTGGGCTTTGGAGAGCTTATCCTCCAGCTAGAGTGGGGTTGATCGCCCACCCTTGTTCTGCTCAATAAATGCTTCATTAGTCGAAGCACTTGATCTGGTCAAAGTAGAGCGCATATGCTGAGACTTCATGATGTGCATAACTGAGACGTTGAAATAGATACGCCTAACTGAGACGCTGAAATAGATACGCTTGACTGAGACGCTGAAGTGATACGCCTGACTGATGATGCACCGGGCAGAAGGCGTATGGTAGTTTGTTGTGCCTGGCTGTAGTCTTAGGGTCTTTCTTTTGTAAAAATTCTCTTTTGTAAAGTCTTTTTTAGACATGTAATAGACTTTTATATAAAATAGAAAATCCTTTTGATGTCTATACTTTTGCTGTCTTGCTGTGCCCAGTACTTTGTTTGATGTTCCCTGGCGCATGTAATGTTAGGCGTATAGGATTCTGGCCTGTATGCGTCTGAAATTCCATGCTTCTACAAGACCCCCTTCAAAGTTTTCAAAACTTTCTGTCAAGTTTTGGCATACTTTAAATAAGAAGCATGGTGTCAACTTCAATGGGCGCACAACTGTTCGGGGCGCATGATTGCTCCATGCATCTGTGATGAGGCGCATGCTCTTCTAAGTTTTAATGCTAATGATAACGCTTCGAAATAAACAAAAAGATTTAAAGGTGATCTTTTTGGATTATTTGCAGTTATCACTTTGTAGAACCCCAGGCGGCGGCTGACGTCACCTTTCATCTGTTCACGCGTATGACCAAGCCTATAAATAGGCATCTGATGGAAAGAGAGAGTCTTCTACTTTCTGCCAAAAGCTTTCTTCTTCTTTAGAGTTCTTCTTCCAAAACCCTAACTTCGTTTTACAAAATGGCTCCTAAAACTCCTCGTGGTGGTGATGGCCGAGGGCGAGGCAAAGAAAAGTAGCCTGTGGAGGCTTCTGTTGATGTTGTCCCCAGGATGCCTGTCGACGTTCGGTCGACAGTGATTGGTAGGTTTTTGTCGTTGCTTTCTGAACTCGAGAAACACAAAATCTTCTTTTAGGACTCGCACACGCTAACGCGCATGGACCTGAAGTGCTAATGATGTGTTGAAGCTTTTCGCTGATGCGCATAGATTTCGAGTCCTGATGATGCTCTGAAGCTCCTCGCTGACGCACATGGACTTCGAGTCCTGATGATGTGCTGAAGCTCTTTGCTGACACGCATGGAATTCGAGTCCTGATGATGCACAGTAGCTCCTTGCTGACGCACATGGACTTCGAGTCCTGATGATGCGCTGAAGCTCCTTGCCGACGCGCATGGACTACGAGTCTTAATGATGCGCTGAAGCCCCTTGCCGACGTGCATGGACTTCGAGTCCTTATGATGTGCTGAAGCTTCTTTTCAGATGCTCCTGAATTTGGGTTCAGTGTGTGCGCTTTTGATGAGAACTTGACTCAAATGTATATTTCTTTGTTGTTTTAACATATCTGAGTTCTTATCATCTTTTCCTGACTGCTAGTTTCGATGACCGTCCCGCTTTTAAACGAAGTACTTCTGGATGCTGCTCTATGTCAGATGGGAGTTGATTATAACAAGGAGGTAATAAATCCTGCCCAAGCTACCATCATATTGGATCAGTCTCCCGAGAGAATGACTCAAATCAAGGAACAATAGTATACGTTCCTCCAACGGAAGATGGAGCATGGCAGTTTGTAATCTGTCGTTCCTGGCAAAAAGGCTTTCCTAAAGCCCGAGTTCCTGTTCGGGGATCGCCTCACTTCTACTGAAGTGAAGGTGCTGAGGATCAAGGAAGATTGGTTCCTCTCAGCCAAAGGGGTGCACATGTTCATGAAACAGCTCGAGCGTCACTGGCCTTGGACGGCCTTCTGCCGTCTTGCTTCCAAGAGGAGGATGTCATGGGAGCTAACCCCATCTCAGGAGGGAGCGGTGGTGGGCACCATCAGAATCGATGCTACCTCGAACCAGAGGGATACTTTGGCCGCCACGCGGGCTGGGTCTTCTTTCACCTGGCGAACTCTTTGTCCCGAGAGTATTTACAGTGACGTCCCTGCTGACACTTTTGCCTTTGGTGCTCCGACTTTCATAAACTGCATGCTGTCATCGAAGCGGTCATACCCGAAGGGTATTTTTTTGGTAGAGGGTTGGTGTCATTATGTATCCAAACGGGACAAGCTGACACTCTGGGTTCTGACAAAGTTTCGAACCAAACTCTGAGAGATTGGGCTGACTGCCGCTATTCGTGCTACCCAGGCGGGCGTCGACATCAATAGGCACATGTTATTTGCGCTTCTGGAGATGTTTAACACCCAGACTGGGACCTTCTTCACCCCGGTGGGGGAACTAGGACTTGTACTTCATGAAATGTATGAGGTGTCTAGGCTTCCTTGGGGATCAGAACCCTATGAGGAGTACTTCCAACCAACGAGGAGTTCCAAGTCCTAAGGGACAAGGAAGAAGAGATGATGGTTGTCTTCAAAGAAGTGGCAAGCCACCATTATTATATGCAGAAGAAGGATAAGGGTGGGGCGCAGCCCCACGTGACTGCTTGGAGGGATTACGTCTTTGAGCAAGATAAGGAGGATCCCTCTCAGTTCACGACTCCGCCAGCTCTTTCCAGTACTATGGTGCTCTCTGAAATGAGCAGACTGAATAAAAAGAGTCCCCAGGAAAACGCGGACCGGGAATCGGATGAGCGCTCCTATAGCTGTTTCTGGCACCTCACTCATCGGATGTCGTCGAAAGCAGTATTGGTTGCTTATGTGATGATCTGGCTCTGGGATTACGTCTTTTCAGACGGGTCAGGCTCTGTGGAGAGGGTGACCCGGAACCTAATCATGCCAGCTGTGAAGTTGGTTTTTGGCCATCCCTTGGCTCTACTTCCTACGATGGTATACAACTTGCTGCGAGGTCTACGAGAATTCGCAAGTGACGTTGTTCACGAACGAGGTAAGAACGGTAACTTTCCTCGTGCCGAGCTGCCGTTTCACTATCTGATGGGGTGGTTGATTTTGCACCATCCCAATGTGATGAGCCCAGGCCAGAAAGAAGACCACGTAGCCGGAGACGCATTCCTTTGCCGCTTCTACCAGAGAAAGTGGCTGCATACGGGCGTTCCTGTTTGTAGGAGGGTTTTGTCCTACCTTCAGGGATAGGAGATCACGAAAGTTGGTCCCATTTTTTACCGGTTTTGAGGCAAATAAGGATTTGGCTGATTCGGGTGAAGATGCAACAACTCTGTCTCCGTAGGGATTCCGTTGGTTCCAAAGCATCCGGCCATCCCATTTGGTGTACAGAAATAAGAACCATTGTTACTTGGAACCGTACTTGTCAAACCATTTCGCACGTAAATTCGGCTATGCCCAGTTGATGTTGGGAAACCCCAGTACCAGCCTGGGGTATATCGGGAGTCTGCTGGACGGGATGCGAGCTTGGCATTACTATAATGCCGGATGTACCGGAGCTCGCTTTACCATGCCAGTTCTGAATCCGCAGCCGTCGATTCTTTTTTCGGCCGCCAAATTTTATTATGCGATGAACACTATATCCCCTGGTTATGATAGGGAGACCAGTTTCATTGTTGGCACCCAATTGGAGGCCACCGGGAATATGTTGGCGAAGGCTCGATCGTACCGCCCGCCAGAAGTTGGTTATCGAGACACCCCTGCCGTATCTTCGGAAGGTACTCAGGCAGAACCCTCGGTTGATCGCCCGAAGAGACGTGCCGGCACCGAGGCTGGTTCTTCTGCGCCGAAGAGGCAGAGGAAAGCGATGTCACCGGAGGTGTCAACAGAATCGACTCATGTGGAGGTAAGTACGTCCCACATAGTCTGGTTGGTTCTGTCATTTTTTGTGACATATGTTTTCTTTTTGTAGGAGCCGCTGAAAAGGAAAGCCCGAACTCCAAAATTGGGTGCTAGCGGTCTAAAGTGGGTGGCAGGCTCATCTAATGAGCGTATTCCGTCGATTGTGTTATCTCTCGTGGAGGAGAACCCGGATGAGGTGACTTCTGTGGAGATACAAGCTGCCGTGAGGGCTTCTGGTACTGAGGTCCCAGTAGAAGTTGTTCTTCCAGATGAGAAAGAGGAATGGAGTTCGTCTTCTTTGGATGACGTTCCTCCAGAGGTCTCTGAGCCTGTAGGAGTAACAGGCATGGTGGTAACAGAGGAGAGGGCTGATTTCCCTTTTCGTCATGATGAAGGGCGATCGGTTACACCGTTGCCGAGCCCTACCCCAGACTCAGCAGTGGACGCCGAGCTGGCTGCTGATTGGAAGGTACCAACAGATTCTATTTCTGCAGAGGGATTCGATGAGGGAGACGAGACTCGTCTGCCAAGCCTGGCTCGAGGGAAGCCGAGTCAGGAAGAAGGTGCTGATCGTGCTATTTTACCGGAGGAGAAAGGTCCTGTGCGGCCTGCTGATCGTGTTTTGGAGACAGAGGAGACAGCCCCAGAGGTCGGTGGTCCCTCCGAAATTGAAAAGGGCAAGGGTTTGCTGGTTGAACCCTCTGTTGCTCCTTCCACTTGGGAGACGATATCGATGCCCCATTCGGCTCCTTCCGTCTACTCGGCACCTAGGACTAGTGACGAAGTACATGTCCCTGACGAGAGAGGGTCTGCTGAGGTTGAGGTTGCAGCCTCCCAGATTGAGGTCGGTGGGTCTTCTGAAAGTCCACTGTCCAGAGTAGCTCCTCCAACTCCTGCTATGACACCTTAGGTGTTGGCAGACGCAGACGAGTATGTACAGTTTGTTGTTGAAGCAGTGTACAAGATGCTGTAGAAAGGCGTATCAACGGTGCTGAATACGAACGGGAGTTTCACGACGGCAAAAGCCATGGCGCTCCCCTCCATTGGTTTGATACGTTAGCACCAGGGCCACGATCATATGGCCGATATTCTGGAGGGTCGGTGGCCGAGCTCGACCAGCTTTTTTTTGAGCTTCAGAGTATTCGGCGAAATGACTTTTCTGCTCTGATAGAAGCAGAAAAGGAGAAACTGATAGCTGAAGTCGAGTCATCGTATCAGGCCACAGTGGCTGTCTAGGACCGCGAGGTGGCTGAAGCTGAGGCTGCGGTGGAGAGACTATCTCAATCCACGCAGGAAAAGATAGAGTTGCGGGCCTCGTTGGAAGCTAGCATAGCGGAGGTCACTGCCAAGATCCGCCATCTTGAAGACCAGCGAGCCCAACTCTTGTTAGACGCTGAGCGAGTCCAGGCTGAACATGTAGCATCTAAGGAAGAGAAAACAGCTTTTACCCGCCAGATCCTTGCCCTGACCCACCAGCGGAAATAGCTAGATGAGAAGTATGAGACTGATACTACCCCTGAAGCTGTAGAGGTGATGCGTCAAGAGGCCGAACGTCGGGTCTTGGCGACCGCAGAGACTCGGGCGGAAAACTTGAAGCATCGAATTGAAGAGCTTTCTGCCAATCCCAGTGATGCTTTGGGATTGTAGTCTCTCTTCTTCTTTTTTGTTATTTTATAGTTTACAAATTCTGCTGGGGATGTAATCCTGTACTTTAATAAAAGATAAAGAATTTTGTGGTATGTTCATTTTTGCTATCATGAACTGATAATTTGTGTGGACCTATTATCTTTTACGTACCTTAGTTTTTTGTTACAGATAATAAGTTTGAAAGAACCGACATGTTTGCTCAGAGGTAATGTGGACGTGGCAAATACGTGGTTCAAATGATAGAATCTTCCTACTCAGAGGTGTTATGGACGTGGTAGGAGTGACTCTGGAGGGATACGTGTCACGACCCGCACCCTAGAGTAAGGGCACGAGAAGTGGGTACGTCCAGCCTACGCCGCAGTGTCAGCGGTAGAACGCTGTCCTAGGTCAATCATCTAACAATATAAAGGTACCTGTATAGTATATACTCTCCGAATGGAGGTGACATAACAAATATACATCTCAATCACATCTAGGATAGAAGAATGAAAGATAGATAGACAGTAACTCAAAGAGAACAGTAGAAAAGATAAAATAAGTCTAAGTGTCTAGGATACATAACATCCAAAATGTCAACTCATAATACAATAAGTCTAAAGTTTATATATCTCAACATCTCAAAATACAACTCAGAATGTGAGACAAAATGATAATACAGAAAAGACTGTCTAGCTAAACTAGCCTAGACTACTGGGGCAACATCCTCAGCTGCAGGTGGATCATGCTGAGGGTCCACAACATAAGTATCATCTAGTCCTGCTCCATAATAGGTAGACACCAGGGCCTCATCCTCATCCTCTGTAATATTTTCAACAGGTCCAGTCAGGACAGGAACGAGCACAATACATCTCACGCAGTGCATAGTATGATAGGAAATATAAAGCATGCAATAGAGTAAAATACAGGAACTGCTGAAGGAAGATACATGTAGTAAAAGAGATAGTTGTAAAGGAAATATCTACTGTATATAGAGAACTGTAAGTGGCTAGTGATGTAGAGTACAAGATAGGCATGTGAATGGCTAGAATTTATACATGATTACACTACTGAGTTTGCACATGATTACACTACTTTGGAATTATTCACATGTCCACTTCTACTCCCCCGTTTCCCCAATCAATACACAAGAATCTATTCAGGTTACGTTAAGATTCGTGATAAACCCATAATTGGGTGATACGTGAGTGATTCATGAAGATTCATGAAGGCTCGGTGATCATGAGAGTACATGAGTCACTAGCTGATACATGAAGATACATGATAATAGAAGCATGAGATACATGATGTAAGTGAAACACACGTGACAAAAGTATCTGATGCTCCCGAGGGGGATAACATCTCATAAAAAGATCCATATAGTACCAATCCGTGATAACAATCGTGTCAGCATCAAGTAAAGTAATCTAGAGCAAGAATATAAATCCTGGCAAGTATGAAACGGTCAGAGAATGTACTCGCCTGATAACTGAATGTCTGAAGAGGATATACTGCCTGAGGAGAGATGTATGGCTCCTAATCAGAGCAACACAAGTCACAATGTATCTACAATGGTAAAAAAAGAGTATACAATGCATACAACATGATTCTAGGTCAATCTGGTCAAAAGTCAACTCTTGGTCAACCCAACAGTCAAACTAGGTCACAGGAAGTCATACTAGGTCACAGGGAATCAAACTAAGTCAAATAAAGTCAAACAAGGTCAAACAAGTCAAGGTTAGTCAAATCTAGGTTAAAGTCAACTCTTGGTCAACATTCTAATCAAACTAGTCAATTACTAGTCAACATGATCAATCTGGGTCAAGTCTAGGTCAAACTTAGACCAACTAAGGTTTTGGTCAAATAAAGACTAGTCAACAAAGTAATTAGGTCAATCTTGACTAATGGTCAACTTCTAGTCAACCTCTAAGGCTAACACAAATCATGACACAACTCTTAAGTATTCCACTTAACCTCATACATATCTTAAATTACCTAGGGCTATCCATATAACCCATATGGTCAAACATAAATCAATTAGTTAGGGTTCAGTCAAACTTTAGTCAACTAGTCCTTCTATGTTCATCCCAGCCATTTCTAGGTTAATTAGGTCATGGTTGACCAATAGTTGACCTTGGTCAACAATGGTCAATTATCTAGTCAAACTAGGTCTACTAGTCAAGTTAGGTCAACCAATGTCAAACTAGTCATTCTAGGTTAATTCGAGTTCAATCTAGGTCAACTAGGTCAAGTTTGACCTGAGGTTGACTTTGGTCAACTTTAGTCAAACAAGGGTCATGAGGGTACCTAGGTCAAGGGGTCACTAGGTCAATTAGGTTTAGCCCTAATGGCCATAGGCTAGTAACTTAGGCCATAGGCTAATTTCTAGGTCAATACACATGGGTTCACATATAGCTATCTATGGGTAAACATATATCTATGTAATATATATTCATATCCCTCTATATACAATCAATATATATATATATATATATATATATATATATATATATATATATATATATATATATATATATATATATATATATATATATTAATATATCTGACTAGTTATATATATATATATATATATATATATATATATATATATATATATATATATATATATATATAAAAATATATATATATATATATATATATATATATATATATATATATATATATATATATATTTATATATATATATATATATATATATATATATATATTATATATATATATATATATATATATATATATATATATATATATATATATATATATATATATATAACTAGTCAGATATATTAATATATATATATATATATATATATATATATATATATATATATATATATATATATATATTTTTTACACTTATACAAATATATAACTTATATATAGGTTTAGTGAGAGGGGGAAATAGAGAGAGGGAGAAATGAGAGAGTGAATGAAATAGAGTGAGAGAGGGTGAATGAGACAGTGGGGGGGGTGTGTTCTCAGTAAACTGAGAACCCCACACACACGCACACAATACATACATATATATATATACACACACACCTATACATACCCATATATACACATACACATATACCCACACTCTCATATACATATATATACAGTATATATACACATAAATACACATATATTATATACATAAAATCGATTTGAAATTCATTTTAAATAATGTAAAATACTAGAAATTACTGTTCATTAAATGAACATATGGGTAACCCCAAAATCGACACCAAACCTAGCTAAGACCCACAAACAGTGGTTGGTAATCGTGTCCCCACATGTGTACGTGTCGTGTGTGTCACTGGAAGTCCACCATGACACGACACGGCGTGTCCAGTGTCAAAATACAAAATTGGGTAAGCACAGACACTGTGCAGTGTCACAGCGTCGTGCACGTGTTCGCGTGTGTGTAGGACACAACACACACATCCACGTGTCTCGTGGTCATGTCCCTAGGTTCACCTAGGGTTAGTCTAGGGGTCTAGGTGCCTGCACGGTGTCCACGTGTCCTACAGTGTCGACACGAAACCCATATCAGTCGAGTTTTCTCGACTGATACACGCGGTTTACACTGCGTCGTGCAGCGGTGCACGCGCCTCGTGGACACGACACGAGCCACGTGGGGCCTCGTGGTCATGTCCACGTGTAGCCCACGTGTTGGGCTACACACTCGTGTCACCACGAGGTGTCCACGACTCGTGTCCGTACGACACGAGTCGTGTGTCCATGAAGAAAACGTGCGCGTGCACTGTCAGTGTGTGTCCAGTACGAGTGATTTTTCTCACTCGACACGACACGAGAAGCCGTGAGAATTTGGGGACATGTTCGTAGACATTGCTCCCGTATCCATGCCAATTTTGGCGTGTCCACGTGCTCTGTGTAGTGAGCACGAGCAGCGTGGTAGCAGGGCACTGTTCGTGTGCATCGTGCAGTGAGTTCGTGTCCGTTTTGGACACGAACACGACTCGGAAATGTGCTCAGTCATAGGGTTTCGTGATCAGCATGCCAAGGGCTACCCAAATATGTAATTTGTTTTGGAAAATAACAACTTTTATTCCTAAGTGGCATTTTATCAAACACAGTTATTTAAACACAGATACGTGTCCGATACGGACACCAAACCAAATCTATTTTCTACCAAACTTGACCTACAGTTGGGGTATACCTATATGCATGCATTTATGAAGAAAAATCAGAATATTAACTAGGTTTGAGGACATTTACCTATGAGTGCAAAATCAATAAAAAAGCCTAGAATAGGGGGGGTGTCCTTGGGTTTCTTCCAAGCTAAGGGAAGGACTTTGGTGCCAAAAACATGGATACTTTGAGGGTTTTGTGGAAAATATCTACTAAGGTAAATATCAAGATATTTTCCCTACTTTAACCAATGTAAATATCTATCCCCTTAGCATTCTAGGTTAGTAACTAATCTCTAGATTAGGCTAAACTTGGTTAGGGGCTCTCATGACACTTAACAATAATTAAACAATAATAAAAACACATAAATACAAATAATTCCAAATAAATCCTAGAAAATTACCAAAATACCCTTTAGGCTAAAAAGCCCTAATTTGATGTTCCAAACCTATGGCTAGGCTCACATGATCATGGTTAGTCTCTAGGTTATGAAATCTCTAGGGTTTATACTAGGGTTATACTAGTAAAGTCACAAAGTCATAAGTCGTGACTTAGAAATAGTTTTAACTAACTAAAAATCACCAAAAATCATATCGTGACTAAAAAACCATTAATAAATAATAAAAATAATAATTTTTCAAAAATACCCTAATTTCAGAAAATTGGGTGTTACAAGTCTACCCTCCTAACAATAATTTCGTCCTCGAAATTTAGATGGTCGTACTCCTCCTAGGTCAAACCTCCAACAATCAGGGTCGAAGCTACTACCTAGCAACATACAAGGTCAACAAGCAAAATTGGGCAGTAGACCTATACTGGGTCATGACCAAAAATTGGTTGGCAGTTTTAGGTCATAAGGTGTCCTTGATTTAAATCGAATCAAGGTAACTCCATGGGGTAAATTAGGATGGAGCCTCGGGTCAGAAAAATCGTACTAAGCAAATGAAGCACACGATGGTATGCCTGAGTGGGACACTAAGGTCATGGGTGTAGAATGTCATGTCTAGGTCATGTATGTGAAATTAGTTTTGAGAAAACAACTAGTCTTGTGCTCCTAATTTAAAAGTCACGGTAATGTGCCTACGATAATCATAATTTAGAGTGGGAAACATCTATGGCCTAAATTGAACTGGAAATTGTGATACAATAGTAGTGTAAGGGGCAGGTTAAGTGGGACAGTCCTGATCATAGGTATAGACTGGGATGATAAGGAAACAATAAATCACAGGGCTAAAAGGGTTACCATTCTATGGTCAGAGCTACTCTATCAAAAGGCATAGCATATACATTAATTTATTTAAGAGGAAAATTCTTGACAAAAGAAGTTAGTCAAGAATTATATTAACAGCTAAACTACTCCTACTCCTACTCCTAAGTAAGAGATGAAGAAACAACAAACAATCGACAAAACAAAAGAACTACCAGGTCAAAAATGATCACTAATAAAGAATAGGTAGGAGCAGATGGAATTGGATTTTAAGATAGATATAATGAAGCAAGGTGGGAATGGAATTTAGAAGAACAGAACCTGTAAGCACATCGCCAACTGCCTAGGCATCCTCAACTGTCATGGCGTAGGCTCGTCCCTGCTGACCTCTTCCAGCCTGTTGCTGAAACTGCATAAATCTCTGCTGCTGTGGCTGCCTCTGCTGACCTACCGGGGCCTTGGCTCCTGCTCCTGGTGTTGCTCCTTGTGCTACTCTGCCTATGTACTGGGAACACTCCCTTAGCTGGTGGTCCGCTGCCCCATATAGTAGGCACCAGCCTAGCCTCTTCCTGTACTATCCCCATCCATGTCCCGGCTTCTTACAGTAGGGACAACTGGTAGTCTGCTGTCTCGGGGCCTGCTGTTGCTGTCTCGGCTGCTGATACTGCTATGGCTGCCTCTGCTGATGCTGATAGTGAGGCCTCTTGGCCTGACCTCCACTGCTGCCGGCTTCCGGTGTATCACGGCCCCTCTTGAGCTTCAGCTCAAGATCATCCTCAGCTGCCATCGCTCCTGCCAGAATCTCCTCAAAAGTGGCATTCAGGTCACTCTTGGTCAAGGACTTGACCTCCTTGACCAAGCCCTTCCTGAACCTCCTCACCTTCGCTGTCTCGCTAAGGCCCTCCACGAATCTGCTCAATCGGCAAAACTCACCAGAATACTCCTCTACAGTCTGGTTCCCCTAAACCAGGTTCTCGAACTGGGTCTCCAAGGCACCGACTGTCTGATCCGGGGAAAACTTCCCCTTGAAGAGCTCCTTGAAAGCCCCCCTTGTCTGCCCTGGAGTGCCTACTCTCGGGTCCGTCTGATACCAGGTACGGGCAAGATCTCGCATCTGGCTGGCTGCTGTCTCTATCTGGAGTCCGGATGGTATCTCCGCCAGTCGGAAGATCTCCTCAATGTGCTCAATCCAGTCATCAGCATAAAGAATCCCCTCTGTCCCCAAGAAGTCCCTGAGGTTCATCTTCTTGAAGTCCTGAATGCCCGGAATCCTCTGCTGTCGTGGCTGTCCCAATCCTCCCTGTGGCTGGACAGCCAACCTCTCTACCGTCGCTCTAGCCAGCTGATGGGCCTCATTTATGCCCCTGGTAAACTCTGCTGTCTGACGCTGCTGCTGGTGCTGCTGCGTCTCTAGGAAATACTGGAAGTATGAAAACATCTGTGCAGCATCCACTAATCCAGATGGCATCGGCGGCTGGAACTGCTGCTGGTGCTGCTGAAACTGTGGCTGACGAAACTGTGGAGGAGACATGTCTGGGGTAGCTGGGATGGTCCCCCGAATAAGTAGAGGTGTACCCCCAAATATGGCAGAAGCTTCCACATGAGCTGGAGTAAGGGGAGCTGTGGTCCCCGGGTCCTGGTGAACTGGAGGAGAGGTGGCAGACCTCTCAGTGGTGTCACCTGGACCGAGACGCTGTGATCGTGTCTCCACCATCCTGAAGATAGATCAATAAGGAAGTCAATAACGGTACAAGGATGATAGTATCGAGAAGGACAATATGAAATAGATTATACAAATTTGAACAAGAGTCAGTAGATTCAAATCCATGGAAATTTACTAATTGTGATTGAGTATCCACTCTCTCTAAGCCTATTCCTCAAATCCTATCACAGGCTGTAGTGATACTCTAGTTCGAATACCACTACATAAACTCGACCTGCATGGGCCACCACTAAAAATGTGTCACGACCCGCACCCTAGAGTAAAGGCACGAGAAGTGGGTACGTCCAGCCTACGCCGCAGTGTCGACGGTAGAACGCTGTCCTAGGTCAATCATCTAACAATATAAAGGTACCTGTACAGTATATACTCTCCGAATGGAGGTGACATAACAAATATACATCTCAATCACATCTAGGATAGAAGAATGAAAGATAGATAGACAGTAACTCAAAGAGAACAGTAGAAAAGATGAAATAAGTCTAAGTGTCTAGGATACATAACATCCAGAATGTCAACTCATAATACAATAAGTCTAAAGTCTATATATCTCAACATCTCAAAATACAACTCAGAATGTGAGACAAAATGATAATATAGAAAAGACTGTCTAGCTAAACTAGCCTAGACTACTGGGACAACAACCTCAGCTGCAGGTGGATCATGCTGAGGGTCCACAACATAAGTATCATCTAGTCCTACTCCATAATAGGTAGACACCAGGGCCTCATTCTCATCCTCTGTAATATTTTCAACAGGTCCAGTCAGGACAAGAACGAGCACAATACATCTCACGCAGTGCATAGTATGATAGGAAATATAAAGCATGCAATAGAGTAAAATATAGGAACTGTTGAAGGAAGATACATGTAGTAAAAAAGATAGCTGTAAAGGAAATATCTACTGTATATAGAGAACTGTAAGTGGCTAGTGATGTAGAGTACAAGATAGGCATATGAATGGCTAGAATTTATACATGATTACACTACTGAGTTTGCACATGATTATACTACTTTGGAATTATTCACATGTCCACTTCTACTCCCCTGTTTCTCCAATCAATAGACAAGGATCCATTCAGGTTACGTTAAGATTCGTGATAAGCCCATAATTGGGTGATACGTGAGTGATTCATGAAGATTCATAAAGGCTTGGTGATCATGAGAGTACATGAGTCACTAGCTGATACATGAAGATACATGATAATAGAAGCATGAGATACATGATGTAAGTGAAATACACGTGACAAAAGTATCTGATGCTCCCGAGGGAGATAACATCTCATGAAAGATCCATATAGTACCAATCCGTGATAACAATCGTGTCAGCATCAAGTAAAGTAATCTAGAGCAAGAATATAAATCCTGGCAAGTATGAAACGGTCAGAGAATGTACTCGCCTGATAACTGAATGTCTGAAGAGGATATACTGCATAAGGAGAGATGTATGGCTCCTAATCAGAGCAACACAAGTCACAATATATCCACAATGGTAAAAATAGAGTATACAATGCATACTACATAATTCTAGGTCAATCTGGTCAAAAGTCAACTCTTGATCAACTCAACAGTCAAACTAGGTCACAGGAAGTCATACTAGGTCACAGGGAATCAAACTAAGTCAAATAAAGTCAAACAAGGTCAAACAAGTCAAGGTTAGTCAAATCTAGGTTAAAGTCAACTCTTGGTCAACATTCTAATCAAACTAGTCAATTACTAGTCAACATGATCAATTTGGGTCAAGTCTAGGTCAAACTTAGACCAACTAAGGTTTTGGTCAAATAAAGACTAGTCAACAAGGTAATTAGGTCAATCTTGACTAATGGTCAACTTCTAGTCAACCTCTAAGGCTAACACAAATCATGACACAACTCTTAAGTATTCCACTTAACCTCATACATATCTTAAATTACCTAGGGCTATCTATATAACCCATATGGTCAAACATAAATCAATTAGTTAGGGTTCAGTCAAACTTTAGTCAACTAGTCCTTCTATGTTCATCCAAGCCATTTCTAGGTTAATTAGGTCATGGTTGACCAATAGTTGACCTTGGTCAACAATGGTCAATTATCTAGTCAAACTAGGTCTACTAGTCAAGTTAGGTCAACCAATGTCAAACTAGTCATTCTAGGTTAATTCGAGTTCAATCTAGGTCAACTAGGTCAAGTTTGACCTAAGGTTGACTTTGGTCAACTTTAGTCAAACAAGGGTCATGAGGGTACCTAGGTCAAGGGGTCACTAGGTCAATTAGGTTTAGCCCTAATGGCCATAGGCTAGTAACTTAGGCCATAGGCTAATTTCTAGGTCAATACACGTGGGTTCACATATAGCTATCTATGGGTAAACATATATCTATGTAATATATATTCATAGCCCTCTATACACTACGCCAAAATGGATGATTTGCGACAAATAGAGTTTTCCAAAAACAACGTATTAGAACTGTTATTATATTAACGACGGATTAAAATAGTTGTTTAATAACGTAACCGATTTTACCAAAATATTATATTTGTATGCAATAGCTTAAATCTGTTGTTTATTATCATAACTCCGTCGAATATTTTGGCTCCCAAATCTTAGAAGCCAAAATATTTGGTAAACCCGCGCCTGTCCCCGCGGAATTTTTCCGTCTCCTCAAAACCCCTTTGTCCCTTATAAACCCGCGCATGATCTCTCTCCCAAAAGTTCTCCTCCCAAACTCCTAATCCTCCCAAACCCCTTTCGTCTCCTCAAATCAAGGCTAACTCACGATCAGGTAATCATCTTCTCTTAAAATTTCTCTTTAGCTGGAACTCGCGCGGTCGCTGGAACCCGCCCTCGCTGCTGGAACCCGCCCACGCTGCTGGAACCGCCCTCGCGCCCTTCCAGAGGATGATTCCGACGGGGCGGACGATGGGCGGACGACGGAAAGGGCGATCCACGACGGGAAGGAAATCCAGAGTTTAATATTAGGATTTTTTAAAATCTTTTCTAGGGTTTAATATTAGGTTTTTTTTCCTATTAAATCTTTTCTAGGGTTTAATATTAGGGTTTTTTCCTATTAAATCTTTTCTAGGGTTTAATATTAGGGTTTATTTCTAGGGTTTTACCTTTTTGTATTTTCTCAATCCTTCGTTCATTCTGAAAGTATTCACAATTTTTTGGTTCTCTCTAGGTCGGCGGTGGAAGAAGGGACTTCTAAATCTCAGCAAGAATTTCGAGGTATAATTCTAACTACTAAGTTTATAACTAAATATATGTTATAATCATTGAATTTTCTTAATGTGTTCTGATTTTAATATTTTCGATTTTTTAGTATTTTCGTATTCTAATTTTGTTAATGTGTGACCAACTTAGAGTTTCGTATTTCTATGATATAATCATCGGATTAATTGGCTCATCGTTGCTTTCCTTTTTTCCAGTCTAACTAGTTCAATAAACAATTATTAAGAGGATTTGTAATTTCTTTGTTTGACAAAACCATTGTTATACAAGTGGATCCACGCATTTGATTCTATGTTGATATGCGATAACTTTTTTTGAAGACAACCATTGTACATTTTTTTGTCTTCATGTGAATTTTACCTTCGAAGATTCTCGCCTTTATCTTGAGTTATCACCCCAACATGACGTACTCTAACCTTTTCACTGTAAGTATGTGAATCTATGATGAGTCATCAGTACAAGGTTGCAGCAGGTGGAGGTGTTCCCACCAAATGGATTTCTTTCCTCTTCATCTGTTGCTTCTGTTTTGGTGTTTTCATTAATAACAAGTACTTCTCTCTTTTATGCTATTTCATGAATTTCTTTTGCGTTGATCTTGATGACCTTGTGATCATTTAATAGGTCTCTCATTCCAAGTCTTTCGACCATATTTTGTACATGGGAATCAAATCCAACTTGTTCATACACCTATGAATAAACGATCCTTAGTTATACAGTTATATGAGAATCTATGAGATTAGCATACCTTGTGAATACGCATTGCATTTTAGTTGATGATAGGAACCATCTAGGTACACTTAATTTAGTTTTTTTTCCTCTTCAACTTCAACCATAAAGACAAGGAGAGGCTTGGAGTAGAATGAACCAAGGTTCACATTCGGTATCGGATCCTTTTTATGAGTATCGGTATCAGCAATATCGGCATGCAAGGTTTGATATATTGTTAAGAAATCAAATTGTTTCCCACTTTATCATGATCTAAGTCTTCCTTTAAAACCAAAAAAAAAACCCAACAAAAGCTTGAACAAATTTTACACTTAAATATCTAGTAAATTAAGGACTGGCTAACAATCTTTACCAACAAATGAAACTAAGATTCTAAGTTGATTGAACTATTTCCTTACTTACATCCATTATCTACTGGACATATTTGTAACTTAATATATGTAAAGTAGTAATCTAGCTATATTTTATGGTATTATGGGAGAATGATATATTGAACATTCTCTCCTGCCAGGGTTCTATTTTCTTAACTTGGCCTTTTGTATTTCCTAATTGGTTCCTAGGAGTATATTTCTAACTATAAGCTATTCACTTAATTTTTATGGGCATCCATGTAAGTCACCTTATATTATATATGGATCTTTCTTGCAGTTTATGGATATCATTTTTGGATGAATGCTCGCTTACTGTGCAAGCTTACTGTGCATTTTTGAGTTTTCTTGAAGAGTATATTGCATTCTTGTTATCAATGCATTTTCGTAACAAATATAAAACACAATGATTCGTATAGAACATATTGTTCTCTCATGTGCACTATTGTTATCAATGCATTTTGGTTGCCATGTAAGTCACCTTATATTATGGCTATGATGATATGGCATGGCTATGATGATCTGGCATGGCTCTAATTTGAGTATAATTTGATACAAATTCGAAGGTTGTTCTGAAATGAGGTTCTTTGACTCTTAGTTGCATTTGGCTCTGATACTCCTATAGTAATTTGATACATGAGCAATCCTTTGCAATATGAATCTGCTATTGCATTAAGAACACTGAACCTCTGAGTTTGGTATTTATCTAATACTCTGGGATGCTATGATGCTTCGGAATGCCATGTCGCTGATCTGAGCTAGCCAGTTGGACTCTCTCTGATACTACAACTGAGCCAATGGTACACTCTGACATTGTTCTCTCATGTGATTAATCATTAAGCATTTTATAGTGAGCCAATGTAAGTATCTGATGACAAATTAATTTTGGCATGCAACATAGGCCTACAGATTACTGCAAGGGGTTTGAGGGATGACAAATTTTTTGGTATCTGTAGGCAAGGTTTGATATATTGTTGAGAAATCAAATTGTTTCCCACTTTATCATGATCCAAGTCTTCATTTTAAACCAAACAAAAAAAAGCTTGAACAGTAATCTAGTTATATTTTATGGTATTATGGGAGAATGATATCTTGAAAACTCTCTCTTGCCAGGTTCTATTTTCTTAACTTTGGCCTTTAGTATTTCCTGATTGGTTCCTAGGAGTATATTTCTAACTATAAGCTATTCACTTAATTTTTATGGGCATCCATGTAAGTCACCTTATATTATATGGATCTTTCTTGCAGTTTATGGATATCATTTTTGGATGAATGCTCGCTTGCTGTGCAAGCTTACTGTGCATTTTTGAGTTTTCTTGAAGAGTATATTGCATTCTTGTTATCAATGCATTTTCGTAACAAATATAAAACACAATGATTGGGGTAGAACATATTGTTCTCTCATGTGCACTATTGTTATCAATGCATTTTGGTTGCCATATAGGCTATGATGATATGGCATGGCTATGATGATCTGGCATGGCTCTAATTTGAGTATAATCTGATACAAATTCGAAGGTTGTTCTGAAATGAGGTTCTTTGCCTCTTAGTTGCATTTGGCTCTGATACTCCTATAGTAATTTGATACATGAGCAATCCTTTGCAATATGAATCTGCTATTGCATTAAGAACACTGAACCTCTGAGTTTGGTATTTATCTAATACTCTGGGATGCTATGATGCTTCGGAATGCCATGTCGCTGATCTGAGCTTGCCAGTTGGACTCTTTCTGATACTACAACTGAGCCAATGTTACACTCTAACATTGTTCTGTCATGTGATTGATCATTAAGCATTTTATAGTGAGCCAATGTAAGTATAATGACAAATTAATTTTGGCATGCAACATAGGCCTACAGATTATTGCAAGGGGTTTGAGGGATGACAAATTTTTTGGTATCTGTAGGCAAGGTTTGATATATTGTTGAGAAATCAAATGTTTCCCACTTTATCATGATCCAAGTCTTCCTTTAAAACCAAACGAAAAAAAGCTTGAACAGTAATCTAGCTATATTTTATGGTATTATGGGAGAATGATATCTTGAAAACTCTCTCTTGCCTGGTTCTATTTTCTTATCTTTGGCCTTTTGTATTTCCTGATTGGTTCCTAGGAGTATATTTCTAACTATAAGCTATTCACTTAATTTTTATGTCACCTTATATTATATGGATCTTTCTTGCAGTTTATGGATATCATTTTTGGATGAATGCTAGCTTGTTGTGCAAGCTTACTGTGCATTTTTGAGTTTTCTTGAAGAGTATATTGCATTCTTGTTATCAATGCATTTTCGTAACAAATATAAAACACAATGATTCGTGCAGAACATATTGTTCTCTCATGTGCACTATTGTTATCAATGCATTTTGGTTGCCATGTAAGTCACCTTATATTATGGCTATGATGATCTGGCATGGCTATGATGATCTGGCATGGCTCTAATTGAGTATAATCTGATACAAATTCGAAGGTTGTTCTGAAATGGGGTTCTTTGCCTCTTAGTTGCATTTGGCTCTGATACTCCTATAGTAATTTGATACATTAGCAATCCTTTGCAAGATGAATCTGTTATTTCATTAAGAACACTGCTGAGTTTGGTATTTATCTAATACTCTGGGATGCTATGATGCTTCGGAATGCCATGTCGCTGATCTGAGCTAGCCAGTTGGACTATCTCTGATACTACAACTGAGCCAATGTTACACTCTAACATTGTTCTCTCATGTGATTGATCATTAAGCATTTTATAGTGAGCCAATGTAAGTATGATGACAAATTAATTTTGGCATGCAACATAGGCCTACAGATTACTTCAAGGGGTTTGAGGGATGACAAATTTTTTGGTATCTGTAGGCAAGGTTTGATATATTGTTGAGAAATCAAATTGTTTCCCACTTTATCATCCAAGTCTTCCTTTAAACCAAACAAAAAAAAAGCTTGAACAGTAATCTAGCTATATTTTATGGTATTATGGGAGAATGATATCTTGAAAACTCTCTCTTGCCAGGTTCTATTTTCTTAACTTTGGCCTTTAGTATTTCCTGATTGGTTCCTAGGAGTATTTTCTAACTATAAGCTATTCACTTAATTTTTATGGGCATCCATGTAAGTCACCTTATATTATATATGGATCTTTCTTGCAGTTTATGGATATCATTTTTGGATGAATGCTCGCTTACTGTGCAAGCTTACTGTGCATTTTTGAGTTTTCTTGAAGAGTATATTGCATTCTTGTTATCAATGCATTTTCGTAACAATATAAAACACAATGATTCGTGTAGAACATATTGTTCTCTCATGTGCACTATTGTTATCAATGCATTTTGGTTGCCATGTAAGTCACCTTATATTATGGCTATGATGATCTGGCATGGCTATGATGATCTGGCATGGCTCTAATTTGAGTATAATCTGATACAAATTCGAAGGTTGTTCTGAAATGGGGTTCTTTGCCTCTTAGTTGCATTTGGCTCTGATACTCCTATAGTAATTTGATACATTAGCAATCCTTTGCAAGATGAATCTGTTATTGCATTAAGAACACTGCTGAGTTTGGTATTTATCTAATACTCTGGGATGCTATGATGCTTCGGAATGCCATGTCGCTGATCTGAGCTAGCCAGTTGGACTATCTCTGATACTACAACTGAGCCAATGTTACACTCTAACATTGTTCTCTCATGTGATTGATCATTAAGCATTTTATAGTGAGCCAATGTAAGTATGATGACAAATTAATTTTGGCATGCAACATAGGCCTACAGATTACTTCAAGGGGTTTGAGGGATGACAAATTTTTTGGTATCTGTAGGCAAGGTTTGATATATTGTTGAGAAATCAAATTGTTTCCCACTTTATCATGATCCAAGTCTTCCTTTAAACCAAACAAAAAAAAAAAAGCTTGAACAGTAATCTAGCTATATTTTATGGTATTATGGGAGAATGATATCTTGAAAACTCTCTCTTGCCAGGTTCTATTTTCTTAACTTTGGCCTTTAGTATTTCCTGATTGGTTCCTAGGAGTATATTTCTAACTATAAGCTATTCACTTAATTTTTATGGGCATCCATGTAAGTCACCTTATATTATATATGGATCTTTCTTGCAGTTTATGGATATCATTTTGGATGAATGCTCGCTCACTGTGCAAGCTTACTGTGCATTTTTGAGTTTTCTTGAAGAGTATATTGCATTGTTGTTATCACTGCATTTTCGTAACAAAGATAAAACACACAATGATTAGTGAATGACAAGTATATGTTAGTGAATGACAAGTAGAACAAACTAATCCTAGTTCAATGATCACATATTAGTCGTTTCATGGGTGGCCATAAAGACGAAGGACATTATACTGTGTTATAATTCTTAATAATATGGAAAAGTCTCACAAATCTTAAAAAATGTAAGTTTATTTTCTCCCACAGTATCTTTTGTGAACTTAATGAATACTCCAAATGTATTTCAGATTTGTCTGCTTCTCTTTTTCATTGAGTTGTTCATTTTTTTTCCTATGACTTAATGAATGATGCAAATATATCTTTTGGCTATGTAGATGTCTCGTACACACCCAAGTAAGGATTGGATGGATGCTCCTAAATTATCAGTCGAATATCTTGAAGGCGTCACATCATTCATTAAGTTCACAAAGGATACTTTGGGAGGAAATAATTGGTATCTTTGCCCATGTGATAAATGTCGTAATTATAATAGAGGGAAAAAAAGTCTAAAGGTTATAGCTGAGCATTTGGTTTGTAATGGAGTAGACAAGTCATACAGAACTTGGGTTAATCATGGAGAACAACTTCCTGGAAGTGTCGACAACGTTCATGTTCCTAGTTCATCATCAATTAATGATTGTACTGGAGATGCCTTTCCGAGAATGGCGGACATGTTCCATGACACATTTGGATGCGTTGATCTTGAGGACCTTGAAGAATGCTTGGATGAGTCTAATCAATGTAATGATCCAGATTATCAAGATGACTTTGATGTTGATTATAAGAAGAAGCTAGAAGATGCAATGCAACCCCTATATCCTTCTTGTGAGGGTCTACATACAAAATTGTCAGCAACAGTAGAATTATTAAGCATGAAAGCTAGACATCAATGTTCCGAGGCATTTTTTACAGAAATGTTGCAATTTATAAAGAAGATTTTACCGGATGGAAATACTTTACCGAAAACTATACACAAAGCTAAGAATATGGTCAAGCCTTTTCGCATGAAGTGTGAGATTATTCATGCTTGCCCTAATGATTGTATACTCTATAGGAAAGAAAATGCAGATAAAGAAAATTGTCCCAAGTGTGGTGAAGCTAGATGGAAACCGACTGAAAACTCAAAACAGAAGGTAAAAAGTTACCGAGAAAGAAACTAAGGTACTTTCCAATTACTGAACGGTTGCAGCGTATGTATAGAGTGCGATGGATAGCTGATAAGATGAGATGGCATGAGCATGCAGAAGATAGCAATACACACATGAGACATCCAGTGGATTCTTCTTGTTGGAAATCTATAAATATGAAGTGGCCTGAGTTTGCTAATGATACACGGAATGTTCGTCTAGGACTCGCTACCGATGGTTTCAATCCTTTTGGGATGAACAACTCCTACAGTTGTTGGCCTGTCATGATCGTCCCATACAATCTTCCTCCATCTCTATGCATGAAAAAGGAATTTACTATGTTAACAATGTTAATTCCTGGTCCTAGTGGTCCCGGCCATAACATTGATGTCTATTTGCAAACATTAGTCGATGAGTTGAATGAGTTATGGTCTGTTGGAAGCATAACATATGATTCTTTGACAAAGACGAACTTTACGATGAAAGCAATTTTGATGTGGTGCATACATGATTTTCCTGCCTATGCGCATATTTCTGGATGTAGACTGCTGGAAGATATGGTTGTCCTGTATGTGGTGAAGGAACAGATGCAGAGTGGCTAACTAATGGGAAGAAGTTTGCTTACATGGGTCATAGAAGATTCCTAAGAGATGATTCACATCCTTTTAGAACTCAAAAGTCAAAATTTAACGGATATGAAGAACATAGAAAGGCTCCTAAACGTTTGTCTGGTTCCCAACTATTAAGTAAGATGCAAACTGTCCAGACGGAGTTCGGAAAGGTGGCAGGTAACAAGAGGAAGCGTTCAAATGATACAAGTATCCCATGGTCGAAGAAATCAATTCTATTTGATTTGTCATATTGGAAGGTGATTAATGTTCTTTTATTTGATAACATTTTTGTTGTCTTAATATGTTTACTACTTCGGGAAGATCTATTATGAACATATTTTTTTTATGACAGGAATTGCCTATTCGTCACAATGTGGATGTGATGCACGTAGAAAAGAATTTTGCTGAAAATTTGTTTGCAACAATAATGGACACTAAGGGGAAGTCTAAGGATGGTATTGAAGCACGTAGAGATTTACAGTTGTCGAAGATAAAGAAAAAATTATGGTTGGTGAAACAAAATGGCAAAGAAATTATGCCGACGGCACCTTTTTCCTTAACTAAGTCAGAGAGAGAAATAATTTGTAAAACTCTTAGTAACTTGAAGGTTCCTATCGGTTACAGCGGGAATTGGAAACATAAAGTATGTTTGCAGGAATTACAATTCAAAGGATTGAAGTCTCATGATTATCACATTCTCATGCAAGGTTTGCTACCGTATTTTTGATGCATGGGTTCAAAAAGGATAAGCCTTTGCGTGCGGCAATTCGACAACTCTCAATATTCTTCAAAGTTCTCTGCTCTAAGGTTATTGATCGCAAAGAGCTTTCTATCATGTATCAACGCCTCGTGGAGACATTGTGTGTGTTTGAAATGTATTTTCCGCCGTCATTTTTCGTTTCCATGACACACGTTGTTGTACACTTAGCAGAAGAAGCCCTTGTTTGTGGACCGGTTAGATATAGGTGGATGTATCCTTTTGAAAGGTAAAATCTGAAGAACCCTTTAAAATTCTCTTATTTTTAACTCATATTCTATGTGATTTGGGCTATGAACATGGGAACTTTTATGTAGGATGATGAAAACTTACAAACGGTATGGTCGGAACAAGACATTTATCGAGGGCTCTATTGCTGAGCAATATATCTTAGAAGAAGCAATGAGATATTGCATGGAGTACATTCCTGAAGGTAAGCAAAAAAGCTATAAGCATGAAGGAATGATATATACCGATGATGATGTTGAAGGTCCATACCCAATCAATACTGAAGGAAAAGGTTACCGGCTGTCTAGTTTGCAATACGAGCAAGCACGCAAGTGGGTTTTGAAGCATTCTACAGAAAATACTGAATGGGAGGAGTAAGAAACACTTTAACACAATTTTAATTAAAATCTCAGTTCAATTTTCTTTCTGTACTTTGTAAATTGAAACACAAAGTGAGTAAAGTAGCTTTATATACTTTATTTTCACAGGAAATACAAAGTATATGTTCAGAGCCTTAAATCTAGTGGAAAAAATCAGAGAGGAAGTCTCCAAACAAAGAAGCCCATGGATTATATTCCTTGGATAAGACAACAACTTCAGAATGAGGAAATGACTCCTTTTAAGAGGCTTGCGAATGGTCCAGATTATAAAGCTATATCGTATAATGCCTATACAGTAAATGGGTTATTTTTTATACAGCCGATGCTGAGCTAAACTTGACCACACAAAACAGTGGTGTCGCCATGAATGCACTAACCTCTTTTAGAGCAAGTGCCAAAGACAAGAACATTGAGGATGCAGATGCAGCTTATTACGGCGTTGTCAAACAAATCCTTGAATTGAATTATTATGATTTCACACAAACAGTCTTCTATTGTGAATGGGTGCGTACGGAAGACAAAGTAAATGGATGTGTAGTGGATCCAGAGACAAATTTGATTTTCGTAAATTTTGCGAGGTTACAAAAAACACAAGTGAAGATGATGAGCCATTTATCCATGCTTCACAAGCAACTCAAGTCTTCTACTGCAAGGATGAAACCCGAGATAATTGGCATGTTGTTTTAGAGTCCCCGAAAAAACTAAGTCATGAAGTGGACGCTTATGAAGATCCGTTTGTTTTTACTGGTGCAGCTGACGAAGCTTTGCGATATCAGCAGCACTTGCTGAAGTTTTAGAAGATGATGAAAATTACTGATTATTGACATTTTAGATTGTGATGACACTTGTGTAATCTGAGGATATTTGTGTTTGTTTGGTTATTGACATTTTAGTTACTTGTGTTTGTTTGGTTATCAACATTGTAGTTGCTATCTTAGTTTTGTTTTTTTGCAGTAAATGTGTTTTTAATCTTAGTAAATATTAATGTGACGATACATTTGAGTTTGTTATTTGATGTTATTTGTGTTTGCTTTTTAGTTTCATTATGTCAGGTGATGGAGTAAATGGAGTAAACAGTGCTGGAAACACAAGTATAGAAAATCATGTTGACGGCAATAACAATTCAAGTGGGAGTCAAGGAAACACAAGTACACAAAATCAATCAGGTGGTTACTTTTGTGTTTGTTTTCTTAGTTTTAATTATCATTTTGACGACAATTAGTCCTAATATTGGAATTTTTTTCCCATAGGTACACAAAAGCTAATAATATTTAATGAGTATGGACAACCTGTGGATATTGGATCAACACAATTTTCATCGGCTGTTGGAAAGATAGCAAAAGCACATTGTCCACCTGGAATTGAGGATTGGAGGTGAGTTCCAAAAAGTATTAAAGAAGACATATGGAAAAGTGTTAAGGTGAGTAAATTTGGTTTGTTAAAGATAACATATTTTGATTCAGTACTGCTATATAGGCCTATACTGTTATGATATATACTGTTGTCCGTCATGATTGGCGTGGCCCATGATCCTATTACATGATATTGATATATGAATACAAGTTCTTGGTTTATATTACATTGTGGAGATAAGTTGCAGCCACCTATGTCGCTTCTTTGGCTTAAATTTCCATACAAGCAGTCCAGGTTTCCGGAACATGCTATTTTAGAATTCTTTCTCCTTTTATGTGGTTATAATATCAATTTATTCTTATCCTTGTCCATATCCTTCAAAATTTGAGATTCTGGAAAACTAAATAGTTCACCAACAAACTCCAGTTACCAGACTTTTGCAGGTGCTGTGGTGACTAGCTAACATTTGCATCTATGTTTCTTTTATACCTTATTGTTGGAAAATGCATGTCTATTCCATGCATTGCATTAACGTTCAGTCTTTGGTACTGTCCTTAAGATCTTCTTGCATAGTAGATCCATTGCTTCAGACCATGTATTAGTGTCCTACCCAGTATTCTCATTTCAGTTAATGAACTTCAAGTTCAGATAATTGAAACTTCAAATCCAGGCATAGAACTTCATTTCAGTCAATAAACTTCAAGTTCAGTTATCTGGACTTGTGTTCAAAGATTAAGGAATTGTGAAGGCTCAATTTGAACAGGGCATTAAATTGGACATTAAGTATCAGTTATCTGGACCTGTGTCTCTAATCTTGTATCTATCCTTTGGTATCACATTTTAGTTCAGTCCTTAAATTGGACATTAAGTATCAGTTATTGCTTGATCTCCTAGTGTATAAGTTATAGAGAAGTAGGGGAATACTTGAAAAATGGTTGTAACTTGCAATGGGTTCAAGAGGGTGCTTGTTTATGTGAATGTGTCTTATAGCTAATGATTATAAAAGGAGGCAAGACTTGCCAGGTTCAAGAGGGTGGTTGTAACTTGCCAGGTTTGATGTCCTGCCTTTCCTAAATCCATTGCCAGGACTTGCATTAGTGTTATGTCCAATTACCTGTCCAACCACATTCATTCCATTTCCCTTCATCAATTAGGATTACATGGAGTCCCGTGTCTATACTGCCCAACCTTGTTCACTGCATTTGGAAAGTATCAGACCCTACTTTATATTAATGTCCAGGATTTTAGAAGTCTGCAGTCTTATTTCCCTTTGGTTCCAAACGAGGGGTTTGAGATGAGAATTAGCTCATCATAGACTGTAAGATTCTTAATATATGCCATATATTTTGGACCCTTCTTAATTGTTCTGTCCTTGGATACCATTGCATTCTACTATTCTATTTTAGGGTGTTCAGTTATAAGTTAATGTTCAGATATTACATTAGGTTTCGTCCCATACTCCATAATAAATATATCCTAATGTGTGTCACCTGGGTTCAGCCAACATTTAGCTTTTTCTTGTTGCGATTTAATCCAGAACATTTGCTGGCGTGTAAAGAACCTCATGTATCAAAGTAGCTGAAAGCAGTGTTTCTGCTTCAGCTGTCAAATGGCGAGGAGCAACATTCACATGTCCTACACATAGAGTGAGATAAGGTTACTTCAAAGTTGGAATTAAATCATATTATCGTGGTAGCTAAAGATCTTTCTAGTTGGAAATGTACCTGCAATTGCACGGCCCCATTGGAAAATGCATGTCTATTCCATGCATTGCATTAACGTTCAGTCTTTGGTACTGTCCTTAAGATCTTCTTGCATAGTAGATCCATTGCTTCAGACCATGTATTAGTGTCCTACCCAGTATTCTCATTTCAGTTAATGAACTTCAAGTTCAGACAATTGAAACTTCAAGTCCAGGCATAGAACTTAATTTCAGTCAATAAACTTCAAGTTCAGTTATCTGGACTTGTGTTCAAAGATTAAGGAATTGTGAAGGCTCAATTTGAACAGGGCATTAAATTGGACATTAAGTATCAGTTATCTGGACCTGTGTCTCTAATCTTGTATCTATCCTTTGTATCACATTTTAGTTCAGTCCTTAAATTGGACATTAAGTATCAGTTATTACTTGATCTCCTAGTGTATCAGTTATAGAGAAGTAGGGGAATACTTGAAAAATGGTTGTAACTTGCAATGGGTTCAAGAGGGTGCTTGTTTATGTGAATGTGTCTTATAGCTAGTGATTATAAAAGGAGGCAAGACTTGCCAGGTTCAAGAGGGTGGTTGTAACTTGCCAGGTTTGATGTCCTGCCTTTACTAACACTGAACCAATCTGCTGTTTGGCCTAGTGCCTGATGACAAATGTAAGTATCTGATGACAAATTAATTTTGGCATGCAACATAGGCCTACATATTACTGCAAGGGGTTTGATGACAAATTAATTTTGGGTTTAATAATCTGATAGGCTCAGGCTTCTCATTTCGCATTTGAAGTGGTTGCCTCATCATTTGTTGTTCTTCAGTTGTCCTTCTAATCAATTCAGTAACATCTTTGATATTCTCTCTTAAAATGCTTGGTAACTTGGCATTCTGTAGCACTTCGTGCAATAAAGATGAAACTGGCAAGAATATCCCTGAAAAGGAGCTACGAAATTTGTTGTTGCAGCTCTGTTAGATGGTAACCCTGTTATGACAGATAACATGTTATATTGTTCGACATCTATAGTTAGGAAATTAATATACGTTCAAAATGAAGTACCAGAAATTTGTTGTTTGCAGCTCTGTTAGATGGTAACCCTGTGATACAACTATTACAAGGTTTCCATTACTGATGTGTTTCTAACATGTTAAATTTGCCTCGTTTTGTAACTAATTGATTTATTTTTGTGTGTGTGTATATATATATATAATTGTTATTGCAGATTTCATATCAAGTACCAGAAATTTATAAAGATAAAATTTTGAAAAAAGCTAATAGTGCTTGGAGAAATTGGAAGGGAGAACTCCGAAAGATTTGTGATAGGGCTGGAACTGTTGCAGAGCGTAAAAATATTGTGGTAGAAGATATAAAAAAAGAAGATTGGGAAGCTTTTGTTGAATTACACTCTACAGAAGAAGATCAAGTTCGCCGTGATTATGGAAGGAATGCGAGAAAAAAAGTTAAGATATTACATACAACTGGTAGGAAAGGTTGTGCGAGGGTAGCACATGAACTGGTAAAGATGTTAATAATATATTATCTATCATTTTTTCATATTTCAATGCAATATGAAATTATGTTAATAACCTATTTCTTGTCTTGATGTAGAAAAAGGCGAGTCCTACAGGTGAAGTTAATAGATCTGTGTTATACTTGGCCACACATCTAAACACTAGTAAAAATGATCCTACGCGTGTTACCCAGTCTACAACCGGGTTCGAATACTTAGTAAGCTTAACTTTGACTTCTTTCTTCTCATTATATTTAGCAAATCTGAATACTTAATAGTTGTATTTGTCTCCTGTTTATCTTGTAGGAAAAAATTAAAAGGCTTATAGATGAAGATCCCTACTTAGGAGAGAAAGATTTGGACAATGATGCTGTTGCAATGGTTTATAGGATTCTAATTAGTTTTCATGTTTGTTTATTTTTCTTTTACAAGTTCATACTATATAATTAATCTCTTCTTCTAAAAATTGTTTAGGTATTGGGACGTGATGGTAAGGGTTATGTGCATAGAATGGGTCAAGGTGTTTCAAAGACGGAGATTCGTGCTTCAGCTGCAAGTCGGAAGATTGCTCGTAGAGAAAAGCAAAAGAACGAAGCTTTTCTAAATCGGATAGAGAATCTTGAACAAACAGTAGCCTCCATGCAGGCTGCAGCATCTAACACTCCTAGATCAAGTCAATCTTCATCACAATTTCATACTCCTAGTCCTTCTGAGGTGAGTAGTTTCTACATCAAGTCAATCTTGCATATTACATTGTCTGTTTGTTGTATATGACAATATGTATTCATATTACCTTCAATCTTGCATATTTCCTTGTCTGTTTCATTTTGTATAGTTCTTTCTCATTTAATGTTGATCTCTAAGTCAAGACTTGCTCCTTATATATGCATTAGCATAATTCTATACTCATGTTTTTTTATGTTCGTATATAGGGACATGATCAGTCTACCTTGCCCATAAAGACTTGTCTTTTGAAGAACTTTAGAAAGAAAGCTGTTGCTATTGGACGTGTGAATACAGATGCACCGTTGAATGATGAAGCTTATAATATTATTATTGATGAGATTTTTGACGGCAATGAGATGTTGTTCGATAGAGATGGAAAGTTTGATGATATTACTATCGGGGAAATGATCAATTGGCCAAAATATTCGGTTCAGTTTGTGAGGTTTTAAAATTCTTTTTTTTGTAGTGCACTTGTAAGCTAGCAATATCATTTTCTTTTTGTTCATCATGAGAATGAAACTATTGTGAGCTAGCAATATTGGAATTACTTTTTATGTTTTGATAGATTGGTGTTATGTAAACTTGATACATTTATTACTTAATACTATTTGGATTAAGTTTTTCCATTGTTGATGGTTGTTGATGTCGATATAAAATTTTATTTTCAGATGTGTTTCAATTTATATAGAAGATGAGCCGCATGTTTAAATAGATTTTATATGAATGATTTGAGATTCTTTATTATTAGATTTCCAGAAAAAACGACAGATGTGAACTATTGAAAAAGCAAAAGTAAGTATCCAACCAATTCACACGTTATTTGACAGTTTTTAATCCGTTGTTTTTATTTGACAGATAAGAACTGTCGTTTTATTTAAATATTAAACGACAGTCCAAAACTGTCGTTTAAATTTTGGGACGCGCTATTAACGACGGATTGTCTGACAGACCAAAACTGTCGTTAAACGTGATTTACGACAGTTTTGGTCTGTCGAAAATGCATGTTTTGGCGTAGTGATATACAATCAATATATATATATATATATATATATATATATATAATATATATATATATATATATATATATTTTTATATATATATATATATATGACTAGTTATATATATATATATATATATATATATTATAATATATATATATATATATAGATAATATATATATATATATATATATATATAATATATATAATATAAATATATATATATATATATATACATACATACAAAAAATATATATATATATATATATATATATATATATATACTAATATATATATATATATATATATACATACACTTATCAAATATATAACTCTTATATATAGGTTTAGTGAGAGGGGGAAATAGAGAGAGAGGGAACTGAGAGAGTGAATGAAATAGAGTGAGAGAGGGTGAATGAGACAGTGGGGGGGGGGGGGGGGGTGTGTTCTCAGTAAACTGAGAACCCCACACACACACACACACAATACATACATATATATATATATATATATATATATATATATATATAATATATCTATATATATATACACACAAACACCTATACATGCCCATCTATACACATACACATATACCCACACTCTCATATACATATCTACATATATATACAGTATATATACACACAAATACACATATATTATATACATAAAATCGATTTGAATTTATTTTAAATACTGTAAAATACTAGAAATTACTGTTCATTAATGAACATATGGGTAACCCCAAAATCGACACCAAACCTAGCTAAAACCCACAAACAGTGGTTGGTAATCGTGTCCCCACATGTGTACGTGTCGTGTGTGTCACTGGAAGTCCACCACGATACGACACGACGTGTCCAGTGTCAAAATACAAAATCGGGTAAGCACAAACACTGTGCAGTGTCACAGCGTCGTGCACGTGTTCGCGTGTGTGTAGGACACGACACACACATCCTCGTGTCTCGTGGTCATGTCCCTAGGTTCACCTAGGGTTAGTCTAGGGGTCTAGGTGCCTGCACGGTGTCCACGTGTCCTACAGTGTCGACACGAGACCCGTATCAGTCGAGTTTTCTCGACTGATACACGCGGTTTATACTGCATCGTACAGCGGTGCACGTGCCTCGTGGACACGACACGAGCCACGTGGGGCCTCGTGGTCATGTCCACGTGTAGCCCACGTGTTGGGCTACACACTCGTGTCACCACGAGGTGTCCACGACTCGTGTCCGTACGACACGAATCGTGTGTCCGTGAAGAAAACGTGCGCGTGCACTGATAGTGTATGTCCAGTGCGAGTGAGTTTTCTCACTCGACACGACACGAGAAGCCGTAAGATTTTGGGGGCATGTTCACAGACATTGCCTCCGTGTCCATGCCAATTTTGGCGTGTCCACGTGCTCTGTGCAGTGAGCACGATCAGCGTGGTAGCAGGGCACTGTTCGTGTGCATCGTGCAGTGAGTTCGTGTCCGTTTTGGACACGAACACGACTCAAAAATGTGCTCAGTCATAGGGTTTCGTGATCAGCATGCCAAGGGCTACCCAAATATGTAATTTGTTTTGGAAAACATCAACTTTTATTCCTAAGTGGCATTTTATCAAACACGGTTATTTAAATACAGATACGTGTCCGATACGGACACCAAACCAAATCTATTTTCTACCAAACTTGACCTACAGTTGGGGTATACCTATATGCATGCATTTATGAAGAAAAATCAGAATATTAACTAGGTTTGAGGACATTTACCTATGAGTACAAAATCAATGAAAAAGCCTATAATAGGGGGGGTGTCCTTGGGTTTCTTCCAAGCTAAGGGAAGGACTTTGGTGCCAAAAACATGGATACTTTGAGGGTTTTGTGGAAAATATCTACTAAGTTAAATATCAAGATATTTTCCCTACTTTAACCAATGTAAATATCTATCCCCTTAGCATTCTAGGTTAGTAACTAATCTCTAGGTTAGGCTAAACTTGGTTAGGGGCTCTCATGACACTTAACAATAATTAAACAATAATAAAAACACATAAATACAAATAATTCCAAATAAATCCTAGAAAATTACCAAAATACCCTTTAGGCTAAAAAGCCCTAATTTGATGTTCCAAACCTATGGCTAGGCTCACATGATCATGGTTAGTCTCTAGGTTATGAAATCTCTAGGGTTTATACTAGGGTTATACTAGTAAAGTCACAAAGTCATAAGTCGTGACTTAGAAATAGTTTTAACTAACTAAAAATTACCAAAAATCATATCGTGACTAAAATTCCATTAATAAATAATAAAAATAATATTTTTTTAAAAATACCCCAATTTCAGAAAACTGGGTGTTACAATACGCGAAACTACTCAGAGGTAATATGGGCATGGAAGTTATACGGTCGATGTACGGCAACGCAAGGGTTGTACGTACGGGATGTTTACTCAGAGGTAATATGGACGTGGTAAACATGATAAGCAGTGTAATCCTACCTGGTGTAAGATTACGCTTTGCAGGGCATAGAGGAGCAACTCAGAGGTAATATGGACGTGGTTTTTTCTTCTACTGGGATAGAATGCTGCAAAACAACTGGGTTCCGAAAGCATAGGATTTTTGTGAATGGGAGATGTGTGTGAGTTCTGATGATCAGGTCCACTGACTCCCTTGTTGGGTAGAGATGGAAGTACATGTCTAAAAGATGTTATGAGTAGTACTTCTTTAGGAACTTGTCGTTGATGGACATCATGAACAAGTCCTCGTTTGGTCGAGCGAGGCGGTAGGAACCGTTTGAGTACACCGTCTCTATGATGAAAGGTCCTTCCCACTTGGGCTCGAACTTTCCTGGTGTTTTGTGAGTCAACACCATCGGCCTCCTGACTGCCAGGACCAGGTCGCCTATTTGAAAAGTCCTTTGCTTGACCTTTTTGTTGAAAGCCTGTGATATAGGGGCTTGATAGAGCTCAATGCGCTACTGTGCTAGGAGACATTTTTCGTCAAGTGTCTCCAATTCTTGCAGACAACGATGTTGATTGTCTTCTTCTGTCAATTGGCTTGTGAGCGCCACACGGAGTGAGGGTATCTGAATCTCGAGAGGCAGTACCGCTTCACTCCTGTAGACTAAGAAGAATGGGGTGTTGCCTATTGGAGTCTGTACCGTTGTTCGGTAGGCCCAAAGACATTCGTCGAGCTTTTCGTCCCAGTCACGTTTGTTGAATGACACGACCTTTTTGAGTAGCTTGACGATAGTCTTGTTAAAAGCCTCGGGCAATCCGTTTGCTGCTGGATTGTAGGCGGTTGATGCCATGTTCTGAATTCGATTTTTGTCACAGAATCTGCTAAAAAAATGGCTAATGAACTGTGGACCATTGTCGTAGATAATCCTTCGAGGTACCCCGAAATGGTAAATGACATGGTGCTTGATGAAGCTGATCACCCTGGAGCTTTTCACTTCCGTTAGTGGAACTGCTTCTGTCCATTTGGAGAAGTAGTCGGTGATGGCTAGGATAAAGCGGTGTCCCCTTGATGATGGAGGGGTTATCGGTCCTATAATGTCCATGCCCCAAGCTTTGAAGGGCCAAGAGGCAACCGTAGGATGTAGTGGTTCCGACGGTGTATGAATGAAGTCAGCATAAACCTGGCATGCATGGCACTTTTTAGCATAGTCGACGACGTCGGCTACCATGGTTGGCCAGTAGTAACCCATGCGTCGTAGTCGATCCTGCAATTTAGGGCCAGGTTGATGAGCCCCGTAAGTCCCATCATGAGCTTCCCGAAGGGCTTCAGCTGCTTCTTCGTTGGATAGACATCGAAGGAACGTCGGTACAGCATTTTAGTAGCTGTATCATAATAAAACCGAAGGGATCACCTTCTGACCGAGACGGCTTCTTTCGGGTCTTCTGGGAGAATTACATAGCAAAGTCGATGAATGGGAACCTCCAGTCTCGGACATTAACATCGGCACTTGTCATCATGGCATGGGTCATTTGTGAGCATAGGTTGTTTTTAGGACAGACCAAGTCTCGACCAACTACCATGACGTAGTGTTGAGTCCCAAGGGGTGCTGCTAATGAAGCTGCGAGGCCGGCCAGAGCGTCAGCCTCTAGGGTTTGTAACCGAGGTACGTATTCTATGAAGAACTTAGTGAAGGTTGAAATAATACTCAATGCAGCTTCATGGTAAGGAACCAGATCTTCATAGCGAACTTCGTATTACCCTCGGATTTGTTTAACGACGAGTTTTGAGTCGCCGTAAGCTTCCAGATGATCCACCCCCAGCTGTTGTGCCAGCTGGAGTCCCGTGATGAGAGCGTTGTACTCAGCAACATTGTTGGAGCACGGCTTCGAAAGGGAGTAGGTACGCTGGATGACCAGCTGATCGGGGTTTTCTTCGATGATGTTTGATTCTTGGACCTCATCCGGAATGTCTTCATAGAGTCTGGAGGACTCCGGGATGGGGTGCACGGCTAAAAAGTCGGCTAGAGCTTGACCCTTGACGACTTTTTGTGGAATGAACACCATGTTGTACGGCATCAACTGGATTGCCCATGTAGCTAGTCGGGAGTTCAAAGACCTCGGCTTCGTCATGAAAACCCTGAGTGGATTGACTCGGAAGATGACATGAATTATCTGGCCCAAAATATAATGGCGAGTCTTCTGGATGGCGAACACCAAACCCAAACACTCATTTTCAACGGGATTGTACAGGTGTTCGATAATGATCATCGTTCTACTTAGGTAGTAGATAGCTTGCTCGTAGCCCGCATCGTTGTTCTGAGCCAACAAAGCACCGAGGGAATAATCCATGGCACGGACGTAGAGGAGAAATGGTTTGTCTGCGACAGGTGCCACCAGGACTGGCAGGCTCGTCAGGTAAGCTTTGATATCGTTGAAAGCTTTTTGGCATTCTTCTGTCCAGACATAGGAGATGCCCTTCTTCATGAGCTGGGTGAAAGGTTGGCATTTTCCGAAAATGTTTGCTATAAACCTTCGGATGTATGCCAGACGCCCCTGTAGGCCTTGAAGTTCTCGGAGGTTCTTCGGAGGGTCCATGTCAAGGATGGCTTTGGTTTTCTCGGGATCGACATGAATGTCTTTCACCGTAATAATGAAGCCCAAGAACTTTTCGCTGGAAACCCCAAAGAAGGATTTAGCGGGGTTCATCTTGAGTTGATGCGCTCGCATGAGATCAAAGACTGTCTTTAGGTCTTGTAGGTGATCACCTTTGAGACAACTCTTGACTGCGATATCATCAACATAGCATTCAACTGTCTTGCGAAGATATTAAAGGAAGATGGTACTCATAGCTCGTTGGTATGTAGCACTGGCGTTCTTCAAACCAAAGGGCATCACTTGTAGCAGAAAACTCCCTTCGGAGTCCTGAATGACGTGTGTTTTGCGTCATCGGGGAACATTTTGATCTAATTGTAGCCCGAAAACCCAACCATGAAAGACATGCGTTCGAAGCCACATGTATTATCGATCATCACGTCTGTGATTGGAAGCAGGAATTCGTCCTTCGGGCAAGCAGTATTGAGTTCCCTGAAGTCGATACAGACTCGTATCTTCCTATTCTTCTTGGTAATAGGGACGACATTGGCCACCCAGTCCGGATGTTGCTCTTCACAGATGAACCCGCTGCTCAAGAGTTTATACAACTCCTGATCGATAGCGTTCATAATATCGGGACGAAAATGCCATTGTTGTTTCTTTACAGGCTTAGCATCAGGCAAGATGTTAAGTCTATGCATCGCGATCTGGAGATCAAGTCCCGGCATATCTTCGTAGCTCCAAGCGAAGACGTCGATATATTCTTTGGCCAATTGGACCAAAGACTCCCGATCTTCTTCCTTTAGACTTTTGCTGATGAAGATGGGCATGGAAGGAGGTCAATCCCCAAGTTCAACTTGTTCGACCTCGTCTTTGGTAGGGGGTTCGCGTATTCAAAATGAGACTCCCACTGTGCTCCTAGGCGTTGAGTCCAGGGTTCTTTTTTAAAGAATTCTGGCATTTAGTCATCGCCTTCATCCACTTGAGATTGTGCAGATGCCATGTTGACTAATAGCACCTTCTTGAGGACTGAGCCGATACTGGTATCGGAACCCCAAGTTGATGCTTCGGATGAGTAAGAGTGTTCCGCTTCTTCTGCTTTCGAACTCTCTGGAGTTGCCGGTGGCGTGAAGCCCACCCCCCGTCGAGTACGATGATAGTAGTCCTATGGCTTTCCTTTAGGTTGGGAGCCGAAGGGGAAGACGTTGGCCTTTGCCGTAGTTCAGGCCTTTGTTGCTTTTCAGGTCATAATCCATCTTTTGAATGAGATACTTTGCCTTGTCCGTGTACCGATAGACTTGTATTTTGTCGGTATCTGGTTCTGGCTCGAGTAGCAGGAGGTCTTGATGACGCTCGACTTTGTCGAAGATGATGGGTTCTTCATCCCGATTCTGCGGTCGGACTATAAAACAGACTCCTTGGGATGAGACTACTCGATTTACATGATTGACGGTCGTTATTTGTGTTTGTAACGACCGTAGAGCATTATCTAGTGTATACATGGTATTCCAATGTGGAAGACTAGAATAATTGAAAGACACTCTATTATTGATAAAACACGAGATTTTGTCCTGCGGGATTACATTATCAACAGAAGGGGCATCTATATCCGCAGAGAGGTACTCTCCTAACTCTTTATCTGTGAGCACCAGGGCCGGTTCGGGAGAGTCTATCACAGACTTGACCTTGGGATCCGAGAGGGCTGTGTAGGCCTTCTCTTGCAGCTTGGATGATTGCGGAGGCTTGCCTTTGAGACGCACCTTCAGGGGTACCTCGACTGTGTCTTCGATGACAGGTGCCTTCCTATGTAGTTTTGCCACCAGGGGAGCCGACGTTTGAGGAGGTCTTCCCTTGAGCCGTATATTCAAAGGAGCTTCAGTAGGTGCTCTTCCTAGAGAAGTCGGTGCTTTTCCAGGTAGCTTGATAGTCATGGGAGGCAGCATCTGAGGTGGTTTTCCTTTGATTCGAATCTTCAAAGGAGCGTCGGGAATCATCTCCGGCTCCATGTCCGGCTCAGCCGCTGTTTCTGCTTTATCATCAGCGTCGTTGGCTTCCCCTTCATCGAACGACTTATTGTAATGCCCCAGTCCAAAAATACGTAGGACCAAGTACGTAGACATGCCAGCTGTATTCATACGAAGTACGTAGGTCTCGTATGAATACATAAGCTGTAAAATACAGTAACCCAAGACAAACTAAATATTATCCACAATAAAAAGAATAATAATATAAAAATAAACTTGAATATTTTTGGTACAATCGTTGGGCGGAGACAAAGTCCACTACCAACTATCTCAATGAAAGAAATGTACATGAATCGAAAATGGTAAGACGAACCAAACGCAATCGTCTTCGAAAGAATGGAGAAGACCACGGCGTTGGCTAGGATATCTGCGGAAGACATGAACACACACCTGGGGAAAAACCAGGTCCTTAGACGGACGTAGCAAGATACAGGAAGAACAAGCTAATATGAAATGTCAGAATAAAATAATATATAAATGACTATCCTAGACACAAATATGCAAAGGAGATTCTAACCGCCTAATGTACAATTTAGAGGACAAGTATCATACGCATGGGTAGGATTTTAGGTTGTGTGTACGTAACTGGCATCCAGTCATCTGTATCCGGCCGTAACATCCAAAACGTCAGAGGGTATCTGCAAATATATCGCCACAGTTCCATCCGGAGACTGTGGTTTACCTGTTTGGCTTCCCATACGTACTAGCGACTGTCCTCCCCCAATATTTCCCATACTGTTCAAGTCATGTCCATAACTCGTCCAGTTTTGTAACTGCTTAAGTCTCTAAAACCCTAGTCATAGCAGTTACGATCATCTACCGTCACACGACTTTAGAGATAGCTAGTCAATAAGTCGTGCCCCTAGCAACATGTCTCCAACCGTGTAGTATGAGTGTCACAGTCAAAGGAAGATATAAGGATATCCTCCAACAAGAAGGTAGTCCGCTAACACTAAGTCAACATGCATAAAATAAAATAACGACTAATAAAGTCGCTTGCACCCAAGTATGGCTTGGATGCGCAGTTTATAACAAAGAAAACTAACAATATGAAACAAAATAAATAATACAGAAAATAAATAATTTGACAGTAAATTAGCAAGGTATACTTGCCTGTTGATGCCTGGTGAGCTGCCTGGTGTGGTACAATAAAGGTGGCACAAGATCGACTTTGGTGTTACAACTATACAAGGGAGCCTCTGATGATGGCATGAACGTTTCTAGTGAGTCCGGAACGGTCAACTTAGTTAGGTTTGACATAAGGAAGTCTAAGGTTGGCGAAGGAATAGGAGTCGTGGGCAGAAGGATAATCGAAGAAAATTTAAATATATAATATATATATGATTTTTGAAGACTAAAAATAAGGTTTTATTATCCCAAATTACTCATATGTAGATATAAAAATCGCTTTATGACAAAACGAACTTACTTAGAAAAAATATTTTATATCAATATTTAAAATATATAATAAATTATTATTAGTTCAAAAATACTTTTAGTTTAAATACTTGAAAATATTTGTACTAGTAAAATAAATGGGTTGTTAATATTGAAAACATAAAAATCATTTTAAAGCAAAACTCCTTTATGAAAATATCATTTTTTGGTAGAAAGCTATATTTTTTTATTAGTCAAAAAAATAGATGTTTGAAAAGACTGGAAAATTATTAAATATAATAATATAGTTTAGTAAATATATCTATATATATATTTACACTAATAGTAATTTGCAATATAATACTAGTAGACCAATTGAAAATAATAAATAATATAATTGATAAATACTGCAATTATAAAATACTAATTTTAATACTGATAGAAACTAGTATACATACATAATATAATTAGTACATAGTACAGTATTTTATAATAATAATAATAATAATAATAATAATAAGATAACATATACTAAAAAGAAGAAGAAAAATAACCAAACACAAAATCAATCCCAAACAATTGATCTAAACCAAATAAAAATAAACAACAAAAAACAAATAAAATAAAATAATAAAAAAATAATGCAGCAGTTGCTGCTATTCTTCTCGAGTCATCACAAAAAATCAAAAGAGAGCCACTAAAAAAGAAAGGAAAGGGGGAAGAGGAAAGAGGGAAGGAGGGAGCGAGAGCGGGAGGCGGTGGCTGCTCCGGCGGTGGCGGGGCTAGGCAGCGCGGAAAGGAATGGGAAGTCGGGGGTCTGGAAGATAAGGTGGATGCGGGCGTCGGTGGTCCGGCGGCTAGGGCATGCCGGCGGGGAGGGGCGTTCCGCGGAGGCGGTGATCAGGGTTTCACGGGCGGAGCTCGGCGGTGGTTTGGAGAGATAACGGCGAATCAGGCTTGGCGCACGGCGAGGAGTCTCTTCGGAGGAGCGCTCGTGCAGCCACGGTGGTCGCCGGTGTGGGTAGACTAGGTGAAGAATGGAGGTGGTTCTCCTGCGAAGGTGGCGCCCGGTTCGGCGGTGGAGGTCAGGGATCGCGGATGGTGTCGGCGGAGGAAGGACCAAGGCAGAGGAGGGCGGAGAAGAGATCGGGAAGGGGCTCGCTTACCGGAGTTCTCCGGTTCAGTGGTGGACGGTGGAGTATCAGCGGGGTTGGGGTCCGCCGATGAGTGGCCGCCGGCTAGGGCGCGGCTTCCCGTAGAGGGAGCATCGTCGAGGGCGGACGGGGTGGAGAAGGTTGCCTACCTGGTGGAGACTGTGGCTGGGTCAACTCCGGCGGTTGCCGAGTGCGACAGAGGTGAGTCGTAGTTGATTTATTTGGTTGTTTTGTCGGCGGTGGGTATGTGTGGTGGTGGTTGGTGATTTTTACTGGGTGTTCGGAGGCCGGCGACCAGGGTGATGGTCGGGTCTGTGATGTTGGGTGATGGGGTCGTCTAGCGGTGGTTCAATGGTGATGCTGGCGAAGGGATGATGGTAGTTCGTGTTTAGTCGAGGGAGTTGTGGGCAGTGATGGGGGTGGTGATCGTAGATAGTGGTGGCGCTATCGGTGATGGTTGCTGGGTTGTTACAGCTAATGGTGCAGCCGCTTATGAAGGCTTGTGGCTATACGGTGGGGGGCGATGGCCAGAACAGTTAACCGAGTGATGGCGGAACGGTGGTTTGATGGGCAGGGAGAAGGAACGGGTGGCCAGGAGATCGACTTGGGGGCTGGACGCGGCTGACACGAGTGGGGATGCGGTTTAGACTAGGGATTAGATTTAAGGATCTATTAGTGTCGGGGTGTGTCCGACACGGAAAAGGAGAATATAGATGTAAACTATGGAATAAGATGTGGACACCGACACAATGCACGATAATTATGGAGAGAAATTTGTGGAGAAAATTTGGCTTGTGGAATTATGGAGGAGTACCTGCCTATTTATAGGATGTGGGAATTCCCATTTGGATAGTAGGATTAGAAATGATTTAAAACCCAAATAGATAATTAGCTACTAATAAATTTAATTCCAAATTCAAATCCAAATCCAATCTAAATCCAAATTCAATTTAATCCAATTAAATTCCTTTAGTTTAAAATCAAATCAATATCAAATATAGGTATTAATTTATTTATTTAAATTATTCCATAAAATCAATTTAAAATTTAATTTGTCACAAAATTTCAAAATATGTTTTCAAAAAATACTATATTAATAATTTCAAAATTTATTTTTATTATTTAAAAATAAACTAATAATTGATTATGAGATATGTATGCATAATTATTTATACAAAATTATGCTTTTCTAGTATATAATGAAATATAATTTATTATTAGTAAATGTTAGAAAGAAAAGGCTTAAAATAACAAACTTAAAAATTTTGTATAATGGAAAAAATAAATACTTATATATATCACTTCGAAAATAGAAAAACGCTTTTCTAAAAATATGTACGCTCGTACATATTCGCACTCGTCGAGCAATTATAAAAAATAAAAATTTCGTACGCGACGTACAATACGACTACGCGACGTAAAATAATAAAATTTCAAATCAGTACCAAATTAAAAAAATAGTAGAAATTTAGGGGTTTTACATCCTACCCAACTTACAAGAATTTCGTCCTCGAAATTAAAAACGAGTAGGGGGGTTGAGAAGGTATAAGGGTATATCAATAAAGAATCAAATCACGACGTTCAAAACATGCATTAGAAAATCGTGACTTCGATAATTGCGGAAATAAATCACGAATTTAATTTATGGGGTAATTGATGGTCGCGTGTTAACGCAAGAACAGACAAAGATTAATGGTCAATGAGGTGTGGTAAATTGATTTGAGATCAAGGACAGGTGGTTTCCTAGGGAGAAAATACGCGTCTAGGTTTTAGGGGTGTTAAGGAAATAATTCTAGTCATTTCTAAATTTCAAATGATTAGAGATCACGATCAAAAGTCGAAGGGTAGGGCGAATAACTCGAAGCAAAGTTGTAAATACGTGGCTTGGTTGATGGCCGCTATAACTATTATGGTCCTAGGGGAACACTTGGTGTCTATCTATCAAGTTCGAGTGTTCTGTCTTTCCAATTTAAGTGAAAGACAAAATGAACAAGAGTTCGAAGGAGATGTTTATCGAATACGAATATGCGGTTCAAATACGACTGAATAAATTCAAAAGAGAATTGTCAAGGCAGACGTGGGTGAGATTCTAGAGAGCAAGCTTAACTATATCTCCACCCACGTATAACGATAAATAAAGGCGAACCAAAGTGCACTTGGTTGATCAGACCATCATGCACCGGTTGTGACTAGACAATATGTTAGTGGGTGCGCACCCAATAAAACATGTCATGATCAAGCTCGATAAGGGAATAAGCTTGCAAAACTTAGGCAAAAACTAGCAGCATCGGATTGTCAAAAATAGTAACAAAAACATAGGCACGCTTAATATTGAAAGAAGTGGAATTAGTTCAAACTCCTTATGACTTTAAGTTATATCCTATGTTGGTCTCTATATAGCCGTTCTATAGTCTCTTTTGTCCACGTCCTTGGTTGACTAGATGGGTTAGGGTCCTTTAAATTCTAGAACCTAAGTGAACTTGCTAATATAGGTCATAAGAACAAGGAATTGCTAGGTCATAGGGCATTCTACCCAACTTACAAGAGTTATACTAGTAGGGTGGTGGAACAATGGGTCATGTCCACCTAGTATGGGTTACCTTATTAATCTCTATCAAGCACGAAAGAAGGGCATGAATCACGATAGGAGGAATCAAGCAAGATACAACTCGAGGAGTCAAGCGAGAAGGCGATCAAGTATGTGGATGAGATCCTAGACTCTAATCCTATACGCAGGCTTGCTTGGTACGGTAAAGTAACCAAACAATTTATCTTGACCTGCATGGGCCACCACAAAAACATGTAACGCCCCAGTCCCAAAATACGTAGGACCAAGTACATAGAAATGCCAGTTGTATTCATACGAAGTACGTAGGTCTCGTATGAATACATAAGCTGTAAAATGCAGTAATCCAAGACAAACTAAATCTTATCCACAATGAAAAGAATAATAATATAAAAATAAACTTGAATATTTTTGGTACAATCGTTGGGCGGAGACAAAGTCCACTTCCAACTATCTCAATGAAAGAAATGTACATGAATCGAAAATGGCAAGACGAACCAAACGCAATCGTCTTCGAAAGAATGGAGAAGACCACGGCCTTGGCTAGGATACCTGCGGAAGACATGAACACACACTTGGGAAAAAACCAGGTCCTCAGACGGACGTAGCAAGATGCAGGAAAAATAAGCTAATATGAACTGTCAAAATAAAATAATATATAAATGACTATCCTAGACACAAATTTGTAAAGGAGATTCTTACCGCCTAATGTGCAACTTAGAGGACAACTTTCATGCGCATGGGTGGGATTTTAGGCTGTGTGTACGTAACTGGCATCCAGTCATCTGTATCCGACCGTAATGTCCAAAACGTCAGAGGGTATCTGCAAATATATCACCACAGTTCCATCCGGAGACTGTGGTTTACCTGTTTGGTTGTCCATACGCACTAGCGACTGTCCTCCCCCAATATTTCTCACACTGTTTAAGTCATGTCCTTAACTCGTCCAGTTTTGTAACTGCTTGAGTCTCTAAAACCCTAGTCATAGCAGTTATGATCATCTACCATCACACGACTTTAGAGATAGCTAGTCAATAAGTCGTACCCCTAGCAACATGTCTCCAACCGTGTAGTGTGAGTGTCACAGTCAAAGGAAGATATAAGGATATCCTCCAACAAGAAGGTAGTCCGCTAACACTAAGTCAACATGCATAAAATAAAATAACGACTAATAAAGTCGCTTGCACCCAAGTATGGCTTGGATGCGCAGTTTATAACAAAGGAAACTAACAATATGAAACAAAATAAATAATACAGAAAATAAATAATTTGACAGTAAATTAGCATGGTATACTTGCCTGTTGACGCCTGGTAAGCTGCCTGGTGTGGTACAATAAAGGTGGCACAAGATCGACTTCGGTATTACAACTATGCAAGGGAGCCTCTGATGATGGCATAAACGTTTCTAGCGAGTCCGGAACGGTCAACTTAGTTAGGTTTGACATAAGGAAGTCTAAGGTTGGCGAAGGAATAGGAGTCGTGGGCAGAAGGATAATCGAAGAAAATTTAAATATATAATATATATATGATTTTTGAAGACTAAAAATAAGGTTTTATTATCCCAAATTATTCATAGGTAGATATAAAAATCGTTTTATGACAAAACGAACTTACTTAGAAAAAATATTTTATATCAATATTTAAAATCGATAATAAATTATTATTAGTTCAAAAATACTTTTAGTTTAAATACTTGAAAATATTTGTACTAGTAAAATAAATGGGTTGTTAATATTGAAAACATAAAAATCGTTTTAAAGCAAAACTCCTTTATGAAAATATCATTTTAGGTAGAAAGCTATATTTTTTTATTAGTCAAAAAAATAGATGTTTGAAAAGACTGGAAAATCGTTAAATATAATAATATAGTTTAGTAAATATATTTATATATATATTTACACTAACAGTAATTTGCAATATAATACTAGTAGACCAATTGAAAATAATAAATAATATAATTGATAAATACTACAATTATAAAATACTAATGTTAATACTGATAGAAACTAGTATACATACATAATATAATTAGTACATAGTACAGTATTTTATAATAATAATAATAATAATAATAATAATAATAATGAGATAACATATACTAAAAAGAAGAAGAAAATAAATAAAAAAATAACCAAACACAAAATCAATCCCAAACAATTGATCTAAACCAAATAAAAATAAACAACAAAAAAAAACAAATAAATAAAATAATAATAAAATAATAAAATGCAGCAGTTGCTGCTATTCTTCTCGAGTCATCACAAAAAATCAAAAGAGAGCCACTAAAAAAGAAAGGAAAGGGGGAAGAGGAAAGAGGGAAAGAGGGAGCGAGAGCGGGAGACGGTGGGTGCTCCGGCGGTGGCAGGGCTAGGCAGCACGGAAAGGAAGGAAAAGTCGGGGGTCTGGGAGAGAAGGTGGATGCGGGCGTCGGCGGTCCGGCGTCTAGGGCATGCCTGTCACGACCCGCACCCTAGAGTTAGGATACGAGAACGTAACAACGCCCAGCCTACGCCGTAGTGTCGGCAGTAGAACGATGTCCTAGGTCTCAATGCATATAACAGTATAAGACTAAACAGTTTATACTCCCCGAATGGGGGTGACATAGCATAATATAAACTCAATCACATCTAAGGTAGAGCATAAAGGAAGATAGATAAAACATGAAATCGAAAAAAGATACAATAGATAGAAGTCTAAGTGTCTAAGATACAAACTCAGGATACATCTCAAAACCCAAATACAGTAATCCATAAATACAACTCAAGATGACTGAAAATAAACTATAAGCAAAAATCCTAGCTATCTATGCAACCTCTACTGTCTCCTCTAGGCTAGCAGGCAACCTCCAGGCTATCTGTAAAATTTATCAACAGGTCCAGTCAGGACAGGAGCGAGTACAGTACATCTTAACAGATCATAGCAGGTTAGAAAATATAATCATACAGTAAAGTAAGATACAGGTACTGAAAGAAATGCTGTATGTAAACAGAGAGAGAGCTGTAATAGAAATATCTACTAAAAATATAGAACTAACATGTGGCTAGTGAGTCAGAGTACAATATAGACATATAAATGGCATAGGAGATTCTGATAAGACACTATGGAAGAGATTCTGATAAGATACTACTTGGGTATTATTCACATGTCTACTTCTACTCCCCCGTACCCCCAATCAGTACACAAGGATCCAAACAGGTTATATTAGGGAGGGGCGTTCCGCGGAGGCGGTGGTCAAGGTTTTACGGGCGGAGCTCGGCGGTGGTTTGGAGAGATGACGGCTGATCAGGCTTGGCGTGCGGCGAGGAGTCTCTTCGGAGGAGCGCTCGTACGGCCACGGCGGTCGCCGGTGTGGGTAGACGAGGTGAGGAATGGAGGTGGTTCTCCTGCGAAGGTGGCGCACGGTTCGGCAGTGGAGGTCAGGGTCACGGATGGTGTCGGCAGAGGGAGGACCAAGGCAGAGGAGGGCGAAGAAGAGATCGGGAAGGGCTCGCTTACCGGAGTTCTCCGGTTCAGTGGTGGACAATAGAGTATCGGCGGGGCTGGGGTCCGCCGATGAGTGACCGTCGGCCAGGGTACGGCTTCCCGTAGAGGTAGCATCGTCGAGGGAGAACGGGGTGGAGAAGGTCGCCTACCTGGTGGAGACTGTGGCTGGGTCAACTCCGACGGTTGTCGAGCGCGACAGAGGTGAGTCGTAGTTGATTTATTTGGTTGTTTTGTCGGCGGTGGGTATGTGTGGTGGTGGTTGGTGATTTTTGCTATATGTTCGGAGGCCGGCAACCAAGGTGACGGTCGGGTCTGTGATGTTGGGTGATGGGGTCGTCCAGCGGTGGTTCAATGGTGATGCTGACGAGAGGATGATGGTAGTTCGTGTTTAGTCGAGGGAGTTGTGGGCATTGATGGGGGTGGTGATCGTAGATAGTGGTGGCGCAGCCAGTGAGGGTTGCTGGGTTGTTACAGCCAATGGGGCAGCCGCTTATGAAGGCTTGTGGCTATACGGTGGGGGCGATGGCCAGATTAGTTAACCGGGTGATGGCGGAACGATGGTTTGATGGACAGGGGAAAGGAACGGGTAGCCAGGAGATCGACTTGGGGGCTGGACGCGGCTGACGCGAGTGGGGATGCGGTTTAGACTCGGGATTAGATTTAAGGATCTATTAGTGTCGGGGTGTGTCCGACACGGGAAAGGAGAATGTAGATGTAAACTATGGAATAAGATGTGGACACCGACACAATGCACGATAATTATGGAGAGAAATTTGTGGAGAAAAATTTGGCTTGTGGAATTATGGAGGAGTACCTGCCTATTTATAGGATGTGGGAATTCCCATTTGGATAGGATTAGAATTGATTTAAAACCCAAATAGATAATTAGCTACTAATAAATTTAATTCCAAATTCAAATCCAAATCCAATCTAAATCCAAATTCAATTTAATCCAATTAAATTCCTTTAGTTTAAAATCAAATCAATATCAAATATAGTTATTAATTTATTTATTTAAATCATTCCATAAAATCAATTTAGAATTTAATTTGTCACAAAATTTCAAAATATGTTTTCAAAAAATACTATATTAATAATTTCGAAATTTTATTTTATTATTTAAAAATAAACTAATAATTGATTATGAGATATGTATGCATAATTATTTATACAAAATTATGCTTTTCTAGTATATAATGAAATATAATTTATTATTAGTAAATGTTAGAAAGAAAAGGCTTAAAATAACAAACTTAGAAATTTTGTATAATGGCAAAAATAAATATTTATATATATCACTTCGAAAATAGAAAAATGCTTTTTTAAAAATATGTACGCTCGCACATATTCGCACTCGTCGAGCAATTATAAAAAATAAAAATTTCGTACGTGACGTACAATATGACTACGCGATGTAAAATAATAAAATTTCAAATCAGTACCAAATTAAAAAAAATAGTAGAAACTTAGGGGTTTTACACTTAAATAAGCTAGCGTCGGTGAAGTAAGCTTCGACCCCCTTGAAAGGGTCAATGTCCACGAACTCTGTCCGAATGATGTTGTTGGTGGACACGTACTTCATACATTGGTGGAGTGTAGATGGCACCACCATGTATTCATGCAGCCACGGACGACCCAACAGGAGGTTGTAGTTGACGTCGGCGTCCACGACATAGCAAGTCACCTCGGTTCGGAGGTTGCCGATATGATACTTCAGCCGTATTTTGCCCAGCGGTTCACTTTTGCTAGCATTGAAGTCGCTGATTGTAGTATTGGAAGGCGCCAGTCGGTACATCGGGATCCCCAGTATTGACAGCAGAGTCCTAGGGATGATGCTGAGGGAAGACCCTAGATCAATCTGAATCCGCTTCATCTTGACGGAACCTATATACCCCGTGTAGTACAGTGGCCTATTGTGCCGGTTGTGCTTGAGCAGCATGTCTTGTTGGGTAAAGGTTATGTTGGGGATGACCTCATCCTCACAATGGCAGTACGCACATGTGGTCGGGAGATCCTCAGGCTGCTTGACCTGACTGATGAAGGACTCAGCATCCTTCAAGGTTTCGCAGAGAGCTTTGCGGGTATCTTTAGAAAGACGAAGCAGCTCGTACAGAGATAAGATGGCAGGAGTATCGACGAGTTGTGCCAGTATGTCAAAGTGGTGGGGCTTGGCTAGCCCCGAAGCATTCTTCCTTCGTAAAGGCTTGTTGAAACGGGCCTCTACATGCTTCTGTTTATTAGCTGCTGGAGGTTTGGATGGACCTCATTTTTCGGCAGCAGGGGTAATGCAGGGAGGCACCACCTCAATAGCAGCTTCGTCGGGTTGGGATTTCAGCTGCGAACAGGTTTGTACAGGAAGAGCCTCTTCTACGGAGGAAGAGACCATGCGGCAAGACTTGATCTTCTTGTCCTTAGTTTTGGAGGTAGAGCGTACCCCCGGTTGAGTCACCTCGGAGACGAGATCAGGGTGAACCCATAGGATCTCTCCCCGAGATGTGGTGAGTGGGATGAGTCCACTCACGTTGTTACGAGTAGGTGGTAGGTTGACCACCTCCATTATCGCCTTTGGGATGGGGACAATGCCATCTTATGTTATGGTTGGCGGCAAGATACCGAATTGGAGCGACACCAGGTTGGCCGAGACTGTCTTCTCATCATAGTCAACGGAGATAACATTCGCATTAATCATGTGCTGAATGTAGTTTTTAAGGACGTAGCAGTCCTGAGTTTTGTGTCCGACAAACCGATGGTAGTGACAGTACCTCAGATTGTCCACTCTCCCAACCTCGTCGGGACGCTTCGGGTCTAGAAATTTGATCTTGTCACCCTGCTTCAGCATCTCGAAAAGTTGTAAGGTGTCTTCGTCGTTGAAAGAATAGACCTCCTTTGGCCTCGGCGCAAGCGGAGGCTTCTGAGTAGGTACTTGTGCACCTTTGAGGCATTGACAGTTAGCGCCTTCTTTCCCTTCGTCTCACGTCCAGGGTTATTGGCAGCAAGCCATTTTCCCTTGTCTTTAAAAGCAGGAAAACTGACTCCCAGAAGGCGAGCGTTGGATGCCTTCTTTTCAGCTGCTTCAGCCTCGATAATCAACGAGCTCCAAACAGGCGGAGGAGTGGAGTTGAGCCAGAGCTTGATCGCAGGAAGCATGTTCATACTGCAGGAGGAGAGAAGTGCATGTTCTGGCATGCCCGAGGGTAGTCTGAACCAGGCCTGTCGGAAACATTTGATGAATGTTCGAACCATTTTCTTCTCCTTCTGACGTACCTCTATCAGGGACGCCATTGTCATCTCTTTCCCGCCGTCATAGAAACGATCAAGGAAGAGACGTGTCAAGTCGTTGAAGGAGTATATAGAGTTGTCGGGAAGACTGCAGTACCAGTCGTAAGCCACTCCTTTCAGTGCCTCGACAAACAGGCTGGTAAGTAGCGCGTCTTCCTTCGGAAGATGTCCTATTTGAGACTGGAAGTACGTTAGATAGCGGCATGGAGAGTCCTTCCCGTCGTATGGCGTCAATTGTTTGTGGTTTATAATTGGGAGGATAAACCACTTTGTTCTATTCGAGGGAGTATGGTTGTGGGATCCCCATCTTCTGGCGCTCCTTCTGTCTGTTCTTGGACTCGAAGCGTTCACGCAAGTTCTTAATCATCTCAACTATGTCTTTTGTGGAGCTGGGAATCAGAGAATGTGGTACAGCCTGGAGTTAGGCATTTGACGGTTTTGACGTCCGAGGTGCTTCGCGGTGATCTGTATCCAAGGATACCCGTTGAAGGGGTACACTTGATTCTCCATTGGCCCCTGGGTCAGGACCGGTAGAAGGTGCTCTGGCCAAAGCTGACCGTATCTCAAACACTGCTTGAGTCAGTGTCTGCTTGGAGGCAGAGAGGGTTTTGAGTCCTCCCTCCAAGGTATCCATGTGCTGGACGAGATCTGCTGGCGGCGCATCTGACTCCGCATCACCAGCTCCTGTCATGTACACCGTCATAACGTGACTGGAAGTGGATGGATCGGTTGAGGCTTCGCATTCATCCTCGCTCTCTTGTAGAAGAGGAACTTCCTCCGGAGCTTCATCTTGGTTACCTCCAGCTATGTTCTGAAGGATGTCTTCGTCTTCGGGATAAAGGTCCACAGAGGCTTGACTACCCCCAGCTATGTTTGGGAGGCCAGCCTCGTCTTCGGAATAAAGATCTACAGGGGCTTGACTACCTCCAACTTCTTCTGAGATCTTCTTTCTCCTTCGGGTGCCCTCAAACACTCCTGAGGACGGGACAGTCGTCTTGGTCTTCCTCAGCTGGCTCTTGGATGAGGACGAGGTCGAGGATTTGCCAGTCGCCTTTGGAATTAATGGGGAGTTGGAGACCATGTTACAAGAAACAACTTTTAATTCTGGCTCCTCTTCAGTTAACACCTTTTTCCCGAAGCGACATTGGAGAGGTATTAATGATTGTAGCCGCTGGAACACAGACTGTCTTGGTGGGACTGCTGTCTTGTAACAACAGTTGATGGTGACTACAGCATAGGTGTGCCCTGTGAGGGGCGTATTGTGCTTGTCAGTTGACTCTCCTGATCGGTGTTTATGAGTGATCATGTTACGTAAATAGTTGGAGGAGAGTGCCACCTTCATACCCCCATCAGGCGCATGGCAAGGCCAAGCACCGGGGTGGTCAAGTGAATGCTGCACCTCCTGATCCGACGCAAAAGATGCACCCAGATCAATAGTGGGGAGCAACATTTAAAGTGACTTAAAACAGCCTTAGACGCACAACCAATGTAGGCGCAGGGGTTCAAGACCACTGAGTTTGCCTTGTACGACTTGGTTGCGAACGTAGCAGATACGTCCAAGTGTGACAAGGACTTTGAAGGTCGTCTCATTCGTGGTGCAGAAGCACCCGAGTCAACCTTGTATAGTTTACCAATGGCAGCGCGCATGATTGTGAGCGCATGACTCTGGCTCACTGCTGGCATAGCACGTTCGAGGCACATGGCATGTGCTGCCTTGGACTTCTTCGTACCAGCCCGCTGAGGCGTATAGTACTCAGAGTCTAAATTCTTCTTGCCACGACAGCGAATGAGTGTCAAAGATAGATACCTTCTTTGGCACATCAGAGTTAATACGCAGGGAGTTAGATGCACCCTTGCTCCGTCTACGTATCTTCCTCGTCTGAGAGGAAGAAGGTTAGGAAATGTGGTCGGCCCTACGCTTCCTCGAGAGATACGCTGCACCGGTGGGCGCATCTTGGCTGCTGAGGATGTCAGCGGGAAGGGTATGCTGTATCGGCACATCCCTTTTGTGGTGGTGCCAGGAGCGTCAACCTTGCGCACCCAGGCTTGGCGAGTCTTCTTCGGCTTCGGCAGCCGCTTCGAAGGACTTGCACTGCCTTCAGAGATGAACTCCTCATACGTCTGTTGATTGAGGCATACGACCAACATCTTATGGGAGGAGCCCACCTTCACGTCGTCAGATTGTGACACAGCTTTCTCAGCGGAGGAGAAAGTGGTCCCCAGCAGAGTCGCCAGCTTGTTTGCTATTAAAATCTTTTGGTTGCAATTTTAATTACAAATAGAACAGTGTTACAATGTAGAACTTAGATGTAGTCCTAGGAGTACACTTTTGTTTATCTGGGTTCCTGTGTCGATGGTGCGAGTGGTAATGCGTTGACTCCGTTGACGATCTGACGACGGTTCTCGGTTCTCTGAAGGTCTGAGTTGCTCTGGGTAATGGAGCTTACGAAGAGGAAGACGATGTTGAGTGTCTGTATCTGCCTCTCTCACTGTGTGTGTATGTAGGTCTCTGTCCGTATGTGTCTGTCTGTGTATGGAAGAAGGAAATGATCCCTCTATTTATAGCTTTCAGGCTGGCTGCTCATGCGCGTATATATAGGATGCACATGTACGTGGGGACGCCACATGGTTGAAGCTGCGGGAGGCGCATAGATGATGCGCCATCATTTGTGGGTTGAATCCTTCATGTTGTTTTTGTGGGCTGGCACGTAGCAGGGGAGATGATATTTCTTTTGCTGATATCTTGGGTGATTAGCACCCCTTCATAGGCTGAATTGAGTCAAAGGACACGTGGTGCGTGTCTGTAGCTCAAAGATCTCAGATTTGGTGGAGAGTAATCTGATAGGATGTGCCTGGGATTGGGCGCATGAAAAGACTTTAGCTCGCAGCCTTCAGGAGTCACGAACTAGTCTGGGCGCACGTCTTTTGAGGCGCATACGAAGCTTCAGTAGCGACTTGACCTCTGTCTTTAGGGATCAGAGGAAGGTCTGAGGCGCATGGCTCTTAAAGCGCATATAAAGGTTTGGATGCATGGCTACGGAGGCGCATACGAATGGTTGGGCAGCCACGTGGCTTGTAATTGCCGAAAGAGATTAATGATGACGCTTACGTCAGCGGTGCTTTATTTTCTGTAAAAGCTGTTGCTGCTCTGTCATCGAGGCATGGCTGCTGTCGTGTCAGGACTTCGGCATTTAATGTTCTTTGACGGGTGATGGATTGTTTAGTAGGAATATTGATCTGCATTCCACTAGGCACATGGGTCCATATTGATTAGGACGTATGAATCTGTGCTTTGTTGGGCGCATCCATACAGGGCGCTTAGTACCGACTGGCACATCTGTAGGATGCGCAGTATCTGACCGGCTCATCTTTATTGGTTCGACTGTTTTGTTCCTCGAGTGCTTTAAATAGCCGTTTTGACTTGGCCGAATTCGACGCATCAGGTTCATCACCATAAATACAAATTTATTGCACGGGATTCGGAGATCCCGCCACTTGGCACATGGGTTTGATTTGTCCGGCTTATAAATAGCAGCAAGGAGAGAGTTTTCTTCTCGTTCTTTCATGTCTTCCCGAATGAATTTATTTGCTCGAGCACATTCTATTGACAAGATACTTCTGAGGGTGAAGATGCGACGAATTGTCTTTATTCAAGCACTTGAAGGTGACTGTTACATCCAAAAGTCGGAATCGAGGGCTTCTGAGGCAGGCGAAAGGTGCCTATTGCATCCAAAGATTGGGATGCTCGAGCCCCGTCTCCGTTATGCTGGAAGAGCCGCAGATCAGAATTGTGGTGCCCCCATCTTCCTTCGACTTTGGAGAGCTCTTTCTCTTACAAGAGTGGGGTGTTGCCCACTCTAGTTTTATTGAAAGCTGCTCCTTTAGCCGCAGATCGGAGTTGTGGTGCTCTCCTCTTCCTTGGGCTTTGGAGAGCTCTTCCTCCAGCTAGAGTGGGGTTGATCGTCCACCCTTATTCTGTTCAATAAATGCTTCATTAGTCGAAGCACTTGATTGGGTCGAAGTAGAGAGCATATGTTGAAATTTCATGATGCGCATAACTAAGACGCTGAAATAGATACGTCTGACTAAGACGCTGAAATAGATACGCCTGACTGAAACGCTGAAGTGATGCGCCTGACTGATGATGCGCCGGGCAGAAGGCGCATGGCAGTTTGCTGCGCCTGGCTGTAGTCTTAGGATCTTTCTTTTTATAGAAATTCTCCTTTGTAAAGCCTTTTTTTAGACATTTAATAGACTTTTATATAAAATAAAAAATCCTTTTGATGTCTATACTTTTGTTGTCTTTCTGTACCCAGTACTTCGTTTGATGTTCCCTGGCGCATGTAATGTTAGGCGCATAGGATTCTGGCCTGTATGCGCCTGAAATTCCATGCTTCTACAGACCTCCAGAAGATCATGGCTATTGAGACGTGGACAGCACCCAGTACCGTTGCAGAAGTTCACAATTTTCTTGGCTTGGTCGGCTACTACCGGCGATTTGTTTCAGATTTTGCTCGGATTTCAGCATGAGTAGTTTTCCTGGACGGTAGAATGCCAGGATTCTTTTGAGAAGTTGAAGCGAGGTTTGATGACGGCACCCATTCTCACGCTTCCAGTTGGGACCGGGGGATTTTCAGTATATTATGATGCTTCAGGCAGAGGTTTAGAATGTGTTTTGATGCAGCATGGGTAGGTAATAGCTTATACGTCACGTCAACTTCGTGATCATGAGAGGAATTACCCGACCCATGACTTGGAGTTGGCAGCAGTAGTGTTTGCGTACTTAAGCTTTGGAGACACTACTTGTATGGAGATAGGGTGGAGATTTTTACCGACCACAAGAGCCTGAAGTATGTGTTCACCCAGAAGGATCTCAATAAGCGTCAGAGGAGATGGCTAGAACTACTTGTGGATTATGATGTCAACCTGTAATATCACCCAGGGAATGCCAATGTAGTAGCAGATGCATTGAGCAGAAGAGCCGGAGTTTATTTTCTCACGGCGCAACTAGAGTTATTAGCAGATCTTCAGAAGATGGGTATAGAAGTTGTCCTTCCTACCAGTGTAGCATTGATGGCCAGCATGCAAGTTCAGTCTAGTATAGTTGAGCGGATCAAGTTAGCTCAGTCAACAGATTCTAAGCTTCAGCAGCTTAGGGCAAAATGTGTAGCAGGGCGAAGACCAGAGTTATGTATCCATGAGGATGGTACACATTGGCAAGGGAGGCATCTTTATGTACCCAGTAGAGGTATCAGACAGGAGATAATGGCAGAAGCTCACAGTTTTCAATATTTGATTCATCCCGGTGGCACAAAAATGTACCGCGATATTCGTCAGCACTTTTGGTGGAATGGCATGAAGAGGGAGATAGCCCGGTTTGTCTCTCGGTGTTTTATTTGCCAACAAGTTAAAGCTGAGCATCAGAGACCGGCTGGACGTCTTCAGCCCTTGTCGATTCCAGAATAGAAGTGGGAGCATATAACCATGGATTTTGTAACTGGATTACCTAGGTCCCCGGCCGGTAGAGATGCTATTTGGGTCATAGTCGACAGACTTACGAAGGCGACTCACTTTCTCCCGTTTATAGTTGGTCAGTCGACGGCTCAGCTAGCAGAGATGTACCTCAGGCAGATTGTCAGATTTTACGGTATTCCAGTCAGTATCTCCTCGGACAGAGATTCAAGATTTATGTCGCACTTTTGGCGCAGTCTGCAAGAGAGTTTGGGAACTCACCTCCAGTTCAGCTCAGCTTATCATCCGCAGACAGATGGTCAGTCAGAGCGTACCATACGAACCTTGAAAGATATGTTGAGATCTTTTACACTCGACTTCGGTGGTTCGCGGGAGGATCACCTGCACCTGGTGGAGTTCTCGTACAATAACAGTTTCCAGGCCAGTATCCAGATGACACCTTTCGAGGCCTTGTACGACAGAAAGTGTAGATCTCCTTTAGCTTGGGATGATTGTAACACCCAGTTTTCTAAATAAGGGTAATTTTGAACTTTTGTAAAAGTTTATTATTTAATAATAGGATTTATGATTTATGGGAATTTTTAATTAATTTAATACTATTTAAAATTGGTGAATTATAATTTTGATGTGTTAGCTAGTGAACTCTATAACTGTTGAGCCTAGAGACTAACCATGACCATGGGGACCTAACCATGTGATTAGAATGACTATTTACAACTTTTTAGGCTAAGGGTATTTTGGTCATTTTGTGACTTTTGAATTATTTAGGATTTTAATTAATTGGTGAATTTTAGATTATTTTAATAATATTTAAATTGATGTATTATGATTTTGGTCAATTTTCATATATTAATATTTTGGGAAAATTTTATATTTTTAATATTGTTTTTATTGGATTTGTTTAGTCGGGTTTGAGTTTCGTCTCGTTCCGACTTGTATTGTGACCCGGGTAGCTTGAACTCTAGATGGGACCCAATATTAAGTTAAGCATGGCTCACAAGACCCAACATTAAGTTAGTTAATTAAACTAATTTTTATCATGTTAGAATGGTTAAGTTAGAGACTCAAAACTAGATCATTTTGACCCCAAACTTGAACCTAGTCTAGACTTAACCATATGAGACTAGAGAGGGGCAATTAGGACATTTCCCATTAGCCCTAATGGACTCTTTATGGTAGCTACCTTTAGGGAAGAATGATTCATTTCATTCATTACAATCTTGCCTCTTTTATTTTTTTTTGTTCTTCCCCAATTTTAGAGAGCCTTCCCATTGATTTGATCTCCAAATCAAATCATTCCTTCCCCAAACCTTCTCTCAATTATTCTTATTCTCCAAGGGAAGGGTGCTACCAAGGATTGGAAGAGGATTGCAAGGAGTATCCACTTTGAGGGATCTTCGTATCGGAGCCGTGTTCTAAAGGATTTCATTGGAATTCTACTCCCAATAGGTAAAACCCATCCTCTAAATCGATTTCCTTTGCATATAAATTAGTTTTGAACCGTAGGATCCATCCTCATGCATGTGTCCCATTTAGATTCAAATTTGAGGCCATTTGGAGCTCTCTTGAGGATTTTAGATATGTGTCTTGTGTCCTACTTGATAGATCCCAAATTAGGATACCCCATGTGTATGTATGTATGATAATAATTTAAATAGATATTTAAATTCAATTTTAGAATGTTTAGAGAGTGGATTGATCTTAGTTAGGATGGTTAGAATGAGTTTCATTTGGATACCTATGTTTGTATCCAAGTATCTTGGCTTATATGTGTTCTTTTGTCCAAAACAACTCAAATTCGTCATAATATTCATCCACGTTTTTATTAACTAAAGCAACTTAGAAATGTCATAACTTTTAGCTTAGAACTCCGATTTATCTTTCATTTTTTTTAAAAAGAACCATATCGAAGTTAGATTTCCAAATATATATTTTAATAAGCCAAATTCTTTCTGTAACTTTCTGTAAAATTATTTAAGTGTCAGCTGTAGGAAAGACAAACACGTTTCGGTATTTTCGCAATTCCGGGAGCTTTCGGACACGAAAATGTGATCCATTTGATGTTTCGGAAAGCTAACATGAAGGGCTACGACATAGGCTCAATTGGTACAGTATTGGTTTTAAGTAGAAGGGTGATTATACGATATAGGCATTTAGATTAACCTATGAGCCTACGTAGTATGGATATTAAATGAATGTAGAATATGTAATGCATAATATGTTAGATGAATGAAATGATATATATATATATGACATTTATCCTCTTTAAATTAATATATATATATGGTTGAATGCAAGCATGTAGGAATGCAATCAATGTAATGTATGTAAGCAATTCATAAATGAAAGAATGATATATAATGTATGCATGAAAGTATATAATGAATGCTAGATATGAATGCAAGATATACATGTAATGATAGATATGAATGCATAATATATAAATAATGTAATATAATATATAATGATAGCATGTATGGTAATGTAGAATATATGATGCAAGCATGTATATGTCCACTGTTTTCTCTTTTCTTACATTTTTTCTTCCTTCCCTTTTTATTTCAATTTTTCTCCCTTTTTTCCTCTTCTATTTTTACATGTTGCATACAATGTATATAATGTATAGATGCATGTAAGTATGTAATATGCATGAATGACATGTATGTAATGAAAATAAGTATATGCATGCAACTTAATGATATGTAAATGGATATAATGCATGAACTGAAGTATGCATGTATATGGGATATGAATGAATGATATATATTTGTTAAGGTAATGTAATGTATGTATTCACATATATTTTGAGTTAAATATATAAGTTTGTATGCATATATTATATGTATGCATTTATGCAGGAATGAATATAATATAATGTAGAGTATGCATATATGAATATAATGTATGCAAGTATATAATGTATTCAAATATGTATGTATGCATCTATGTATGTATGTATATATGTATAGGTGCATGAATGAATGCAAGTATGCATACGTCATACGTATGTAGACATGTATGCAATGTATGTATGTATGCATGTATGCAATGTAAGTATGTATGTATGCATTTCTATAAACTGAGTTAACCTATAATCTTTTCCACACATGCATTCATACACCCTTTGACACCATGTATCCCATATCACATACACCTATCTATCACTAAATTTGAGAGCATTAACACATACCCTTTCACACACATGCCAAACATACACACTCACTTACTCTTTTACCTCTCTTTCTCTCTCTCTCTATATATATATATATATATATATATATATATATATATATATATGTATGTATGTGCCTATATATAGCTTTCTTATATATATCTATGTATATGAATAAGTGAATGTGAATAATATATATACATTATATGACTAAGTTTGTGTGCCTTGTTAGCTTATGGTTTAGTTTTGTACTTGGTTTAACAAGTGACTTAGGCTATGAGTTAGTAGCTATCTTGGATACTTGATTTGCATATACTTAGTTTGTTTAGACCTAGAATTGACTAACCTAGACTAGTTGACCATTGTTGACCCAACCCTAGCTAGTTTGACCATAGTTGACTAGAGTTGACCTAGTTTGACTTTATAATTGACCAGAGTTGACAAAGAGTTGACTTTGACCTAGATTGACTTAGACTCATGTAGATTGTATTATAATTTCAATTACCATATAAATTGAACTCTTTATAACCTATGTTGCTATAACTAGGACTCTGTGACTCCAGTTGGCCATCTTTTCATATCAGCTGTTCAGGGTATCAGGCGAGTACATTCTCTGATTATTTTATATCTTGTTTAGAATTATTTTTGTGCTTTAAATTACTTTACTTGATACTGTCACGTTGGTCACACGGATTAGTACTATATGGATCCCTTCTTGAGATGTTATCCTTCAGGAGCATCGAATATTACATGTTCTGTACGTTTCACTTACATTGTGTATCACTATGCTTCTTGGTTCATTAATCACTTGTGACATGTACTCTCATGATCACAGAGTCTCCTTGAATCTTCCTTTTATGGGCATTCCTAGAATCACCTATTTATGGGCATACCATGTATCACCCCTTGTGGGCCATTGCATGGAATCATAACATAACCTGGCTGGATCCTTGTGTATTGATTGGGGGTATGGGGAAGTAGAAGTAGACATGTGAATAATATCCAAGTAGTGTAGCATCAGAATCTTTCCGTAGTGTAGCATCAGAATCTCCTATGCCATTTACATGTCTATATTGTACTCTGACTCACTAGCCACTGTTAGTTCTCTATTATAGTAGATATTTCTATTACAGTTCTCTCTATGTTTACATACTATATTTCCTTCAGTTCATGTATCTTACTTTACTGCATGATTATATTTTCTAACCTGCTATGATCTGTTGAGATGTATTGTGCTTGCTCATGTCCTGACTGGACCTGTTGAAAATATTACATAGGACGGAGAGGAGGCCTATGTGGATACCTTCTATGGGACAACCCTAGACGACACTTGTGAGCTGGACTCTCAGGAGGACCCAGCTCTAGCTGATGATATTACCCCTATTGTCTAGACTAGCTTAATTAGGCTTTGTCTTACTTTTGTTGTCTTGAGACTAGTTTAGTTAGACTTTATTTTTTTTTCTTTGAGATATGGGTCGTATATATTCTTTCATATTCAGTAGTTGAGACTTGTATTTCTTGATATTTGTTGAGATGTTATCTTAGACTCTTCTGATCATCCGTATTTCTTTGTGTTCTATATCATATTGTGCTTCTTCTTCCTTAGTTGTGATTGAGTTTGCATTCTGCTATGTCACCCCCATTTGGGGAGTATAAACTGCTTAGCATTATATTGTTAGATATTGTGACCTAGGACAGAGTTCTACCGCCGATACTGCGGCGTAGGCTGGGCGCTGTTACGTACTTATACCCTCACAGTGGGTGCGGGTCGTTACACATTTTTAGTGGTCGCCCATGCAGGTCAAGATTCGCATTAGTGCAATTTCGTAGTAGCGCAACGACTTAGTTGTACTGCTATGAGCCTGCTATAGGATATAGAAATTAAGATGTTAGGATGAGAGGATACTCAATCACTGTTAGGATTCCTTGAGAGATTCATGGAATGACCCTTAAGAATCTCATTTTGAACTCTGATTTAAACTCCCTTTCCCTTATTTTGATTCACATTTTTTCTTGATTTGAATTTGATTTTGGTGGATTCATTGTAGAACTTTGAATCCTGGTATTAGTTGATGATTTTGATAAAATTCTGTAGTTGTTGATTTTAATTTTGTATTTAATATTTTCAAATTCAAGGCACTCAATCACACTTAGGATTCTTTGAGAGATTCCTGGGACGACCCCTGAGAAACTCATTTTTGACCTTCAATTGGAGTTTCTTTTTCCTCTTGTTTGGATTCACCCTCATTCTTGCTATTGAATTTGAGCTTGATGGGTTCATCTCGTTTGAACAGATGAGAAAGAACAGATCTTCATTATTCCTTCTTGCCATTGTTTCCTTGCATTCTTATTTTCTTCTTATCTTAAACTCTGTCTAATTACACCAATCACCCATATCTTATCATCCCTACCAGATGTACCTCGAAACCCTTGAATCTTCATATCTTTTTCCTGGGAAAGACTGAAAAAGTGACGTGAATCATGTAGCCCAGAGGAGACATAACTGATTATTATATGATGATCTAGAGAAAATCAAAATGTGGAGTGTTCAATATTGAAACCTTGAGATAGAAATGTGGTAAAGGTATCGAATAGAATCAAGAGATGTATACTATCAATCTGGAAACAATCACACTTAGAGAGATTTTGGGGTTTTGAGATAGTTTATAGGTGTATTCAAACTGATGAGGATATTCAAGGTCAACCTAGGTTTGAGAACCTCGAAACTATGGTTATTGATTCTTAGAAAGTTTTACCCTAAGGCTATGTAGAAGGTTAGTAATGGAAAAGAGAAATTAATTGCATTCAATAAGGATATTTAACAAGATATTGCAAGGAAATGACCAGGGATAGAGGGAACATAAAGTTATAGAAATTTAGAGATTGTTGTGGAATTTTTTTTTTTAAAGAATAATATTCAAAGGTGTATGTCGAAGAAAATACGGAAGTTGATTTTATGATGGAGGATAAGTTTTGTAAAGCCTAAAAGTATTTAAATTAAATAACACGAGGAGAACCATTTGAACAAGTTCAAGGAATTCGTAAACGGGATTTAGAGGTTTCGGGCCAAATTTAAGGCAAGGTGAAAGAATTTGGAAATTTAAATAAATGGTTAATGTTGATTCCTAAATGTGAAGGCTATGCTTCATGAGTAATGTTTGAAAATTGGAAATTGCCTACGGTAGTCATGGTAAAGGCTTAGGTAAAGGTTAAATTTTTATATGGAGACTGGTGAGGTAAGGATACGATTGGCAAGTTATGACCAGATGAACTTAAGGGTATCAGAAACAGATGATTAACTTGATCTTCCTTATCTTGTGCATTTATTTACCACCTCTTGAACCCCCACTTTCTATTTGAGATCCTTTGATGTTCCTTATCGTGACCTTGACATTCGGAATGTAATACTAGCTGTTACCCTCCAACAAATCTTATATGCAAGACCTAGACGAACTCACCTTCGTGTAGGTATATCATGTCCCACTAAAATCCGTCTCCTTGTACTTGATTTTCTTGATATAATTTTTTGGTCAAATGGCTAAACTATAACCTCTACCATGATACTGAATTATTCATGATTTCAATTAGAGATCCAGCCTTGACTCAATTCCTTCGACCCGACATGTGATGATGTTCTGCTTGATTCCTTAAATGCTTAACCTTGTACCTTAACTTGATTGCTTGACCCATTTAGTTAAGAATCTGGACTATGTATCTTCGTTCATCACTACCACCCTTACTTATATCCTATGCTGCTAATTATCCTTAGTTTTATAAGCTTATCCTTTTCGAGCTTGATCATGACATATCTTATTGGGTGCGCACCCACTAACATATTGTCTAATCAGAACCGGCGTGTGATGGTCTGATCAACCTATTGCGTTTTGGTTCGCTTTTCATATTAATCTACGTGGATGGAGACATAGTTAAACTTGCCCTAGAAATCTTATCCGCAACAGCCTTGACAATTCTCTTTGGAATTATTTTTATCGCCTTTGAACCTCGTATTCGTATCCAGTTGAATTAAATTTAATCATGACCTGGATCTTCATCATTGGATGCTCGTGCTCATACTTGATTTCATTGATTCCCCATCTTGCCCAAATCTTGAATTATCCCGATTGATCAACTTAGATCTTGTCAAGACAAAAATCTATTTGTGGTTTGCTGTGCCTAAATTTTCAATTTTTACCATTTTATGGAATAGTAACCTTTTAATAATTTCTCAGTTGTTTGTTAATGACTAATTTCTTATATAAGATGGTAGACAACCCTTACAACCTTGATAGTTGTTGTTTCCTTACCTTCCCAATTAGGACACCCTAGATTGCTTGTGTGTTGATACCATAGTACTGTTTTGACCTAGAATGACTAGTGCACCTAGGTGAGACTTCCAACTGCTACAGTATGCCCTGACCCTGTATGCTATTCCTTCAAATTATATGGTTTAGATAAAACTCTTAGGACCTTGATTGTCGGGAAATAGGGATGTTACCCCCATTAGTATCAACTGTGGATATATATATAGGTTAGTCCTTGATGTGGGAAATGTATGTTTATAAACCTGTAGCTTATGAGATTTATAGCATCAGCCTTGATAGGATTAGGAAGTTAAGAGCTAGCCTATTATAGAGTTTCTCTTTTTGCTAAATTCTGTTTACCAACACTTAGATAGCTAGCATAGGTAAAATCCTAAGAAGTTGACCAGCTGATGACCAAGTACTAGGATGTTGAGAAATTTGACTAGTGATTGACCTTTGACTATGTTTGACCTAGAAGGGGGTGCGATCATTTTAATTTCGATGACGAAATTTTTCTAAGGGGGGTAGGATTGTAACACCCAATTTTCCAAATGAGGGTAATTTTGAACTTTTGTAAAAGTTTATTATTTAATAATAGGATTTATGATTTATGGAAATTTTTAATTAATTTAATACTATTTAAAATTGGTGAATTATAATTTTGATGTATTAGCTAGTGAACTCTATAACTGTTGAGCCTAGAGACTAACCATGACCATGGGGACCTAACCATGTGATTAGAATGACTATTTACAACTTTTTAGGCTAAGGGTATTTTGGTCATTTTGTGACTTTTAAATTATTTAGGATTTTGATTAATTGGTGAATTTTAGATTATTTTAATAATATTTAAATTGATGTATTACGATTTTGGTCATTTTTTATATTTTAATATTTTAGGAAAATTTTATATTTTTAATATTGTTTTTATTGGATTTGTTTAGTCGGGTTTGGGTTTCGTCTCGTTCCGACTTGTATTGTGATCCGGGTAGCTTGAACTCTAGATGGGACCCAATATTAAGTTAAGCATGGCTCACAAGACCCAACATTAAGTTAGTTAATTAAACTAATTTTTATCATGTTAGAATGGTTAAGTTAGAGACTCAAAACTAGATCATTTTGACCCCAAACTTGAACCTAGTCTAGACTTAACCATATGAGACTAGAGAGGGGCAATTAGGATATTTTCCATTAGCCCTAATGGACTCTTTATGGCAGCCACCTTTAGGGGAGAATGTTTCATTTCATTTATTACAATCTTGTCTCTTTTATTTTCTTTTTGTTCTTTCCCAATTTTAGAGAGCCTTCACATTGATTTGATCTTCAAATCAAATCATTCCTTCCCCAAACCTTCTCTCAATCATTTCCATTCTCCAAGGGAAGGGTGATACCAAGGATTGGAAGAGGAGTGCAAGGAGGAGGGTCCACTTTGAGGGATCTTCGTATCGGAGCCGTGTCCTAAAGGATTTTATTGGGATTCCATTCCCAACAGGTAAAATCCATCCTCTAAATCGATTTTCTTTGCATATAAATTAGTTTTGAATCCGTAGGATCCATCCACATGCATGTGTCCCATTTAGATTCAAATTTGAGGCCATTTTGAGCTCTCTTAAGAATTTTAGATATGTGTCTTGTGTCCTACTTGATAGATCCCAAATTAGGACACCCCATGTGTATGTATGTATGATAATAGTTTAAATAGATATTTAAATTCAGTTTTAGAATGTTTAGAGAGTGGATTGATCTTAGTTAGGATGGTTAGAATGAGTTTCATTTGGATACCTATGTTTGTATCCAAGTATCTTGGCCTATATGTGTTCTTTTGTCCAAAACAACTCAAATTCGTCATAATATTCATCCATGTTTTTATTAACCAAAGCAACTTAGAAATGTCATAACTTTTAGCTTAGAACTCTGATTTATCTCCCATTTTTTTAAAATAACCGTATCGAAGTTAGCTTTCCAAATATATGTATTTAAATAAGCCAAATTCTTTCTATAACTTTCTGTAGAATTATTTGAGTGTCAGTTGTACGAAAGACAAACGCGTTTCGGTATTTTCGCGATTTCGGGAGCTTCCGGACACGTAAATGCGATCCGTTTGATGTTTAGGAAAGCTAACATGAAGGGCTACGACATACTTTAATCCTAAAATTTAGTTAAGGCTCAATTGGTACAGTATTGGTTTTAAGTAGAAGAGTGATTATACGATATAGGCATTTAGATTAACCTATGAGCCTACGTAGTATGGATATTAAATGAATGTAGAGTATGTAATGCATAATATGTTAGATGAATGAAATAATATATATATATATATGATATGTATCCTCTTTAAATTAATATATATATATGGTTGAATACAAGCATGTAGGAATGCAATCAATGTAATGTATGTAAGCAATGCATAAATGCATGAATGAAAGAATGATATATAATGTATGCATGAAAGTATATAATGAATGCTAGATATGAATGCAAGATATACATGTAATGATAGATATGAATGCATAATGTATAAATAATGTAATAAAATATATAATGATAGCATGTATGGTAATGTAGAATATATGATGCAAGCATGTATATGTCCACTGTTTCCCCTTTTCTTACATTTGTCCTTCCTTCCCTTTTCATTTCAATTTTTCTCCCTTTTTTTCCTCTTCTATTTTTACATGTTGCATACAATGTATATAATGTATAGATACATGTAAGTATGTAATATGCATGAATGACATGTATGTAATGAAAATAAGTATATGCATGCAACTTAATGATATGTGAATGGATATAATGCATAAACTGAAGTATGCATGTATATGGGATATGAATGAATGATATATATATTTGTTAAGGTAATGTAATGTATGTATTCACATATATTTTGAGTTAAATATATGAGTTTGTATGCATATATTATATGTATGCATTTATGCAGGAATGAATATAATATAATGTAGAGTATGCATATATGAATATAATGTATGCAAGTATATAATGTATTCAAATATGTATGTATGCATCTATGTATGTATGTATGTATATATATCTGCATGAACGAACGCAAGTATGCATACGTCATACGTATGTAGGCATGTATGCAATGTATGTATGTATACATGATATGTATGTATGCATGTATGCAATGTAAGTACGTATGTATGTATTTCTATAAATTGAGTTAACCTATATTCTTTTTCACACATGCATTCATACACCCTTTGACACCATGTATCCCATATCACATACACCTACCTATCACTAAATTTGAGAGCATTAATACATACCCTTTCACACACATGCCAAACACACACACACTCACTTACTCTTTTACCTCTCTCTCTCTCTCTCTCTCTCTCTCTCTCTATATATATATATATATATATATATATATATATATATATATATATAAATATATGTGCCTATATATAGCTTTCTTATATATATCTATGTATATGAATAAGTGAATGTGAATAATATATATATACATTATATGACTAAGTTTGTGTACCTTGTTAGCTTATGGTTTAGTTTTGTGCTTGGTTTAACAAGTGACTTAGACTATGAGTTAGTAGCTATCTTGGATACTTGATTTGCATATACTTAGTTTGTTTAGACTTAGAATTGACTAACCTAGACTAGTTGACCATTGTTGACCCAACCCTAGCTAATTTGACCATAGTTGACTAGAGTTGACCTAGTTTAACTTTATAGTTGACCAGAGTTGACCAAGAGTTGACTTTGACGTAGATTGACTTAGACTCATGTAGATTGTATTATAATTTCAATTACCATATAAATTGAACTCTTTATAACCTATGTTGCTATAACTAGGACTCTGTGACTCCAGTTGGCCATCTTTTTATATCAGCTGTTCAGGGTATCAGGCGAGTACATTCTCTGATCATTTTATATCCTGTTTAGAATTATTTTTTTGCTTTAAATTACTTTACTTGATACTGTCACGTTGGTCACACGGATTAGTACTATATGGATCCCTTCTTGAGATGTTATCCTTCAGGAGCATCGGATATTACATGTTTTGTGCGTTTCACTTACATTGTGTATCATTATGCTTCTTGGTTCATTGATCACTTGTGACATGTACTCTCATGATCACAGAGTCTCCTTGAATCTCCCTTTTATGGGCATTCCTAGAATCACCCAGTTATGGGCATACCATGTATCACCCCTTGTGGGCTATTGCATGGAATCATAACATAACCTGGCTGGATCCTTGTGTATTGATTGGGGGTATGGAGGAGTAGAAGTAGACATGTGAATAATATCCAAGTAGTGTAGCATCAGAATCTTTCCATAGTGTAGCATCAGAATCTCCTATGCCATTTACATGTCTATATTGTACTCTGACTCACTAGCCACTGTTAGTTCTCTATTATAGTAGATATTTCTATTACAGTTCTCTCTGTTTACATACTGTATTTTCTTCAGTTCATGTATCTTACTTTATTCCATGATTATATTTTCTATCCTGCTATGATCTGTTGAGATGTATTGTGTTCGCTCCTGTCCTGACTGGACCTGCTGAAAATATTACAGAGGACGGGGAGGAGGCCTATGTGGATACCTTCTATGGGACAGCCCTAGACGACACTTGTGAGCTGGACTCTCAGGAGGACCCAGCTCTAGCTGATGACATTACCCCTATTGCCTAGATTAGCTTAGTTAGGCTTTATCTTACTTATGTTGTCTTGAGACTAGTTTAGTTAGACTTTATTTTTGTCTTTGAGATATGGGTTGTATATATTCTTTCATATTCAGTAGTTGAGACTTGTATTTCTGGATATTTCCTGAGATGTTATCTTAGACTCTTCTGATCATCTGTATTTCCTTGAGTTCTATATCATATCATGCTTCTTATTCCTTAGTTGTGATTGAGTTTACATTCTTTATGTCACCCCCATTTGGGGAGTATAAACTGCTTAGCATTATATTGTTAGATGTTGTGACCTAGGATAGTGTTCTACCGCCGATACTGCGGCGTAAGCTGGGCGCTGTTATGTACTCGTACCCTCACAGTGGGTGCGGGTCGTGACAATAATATCGGCGAGAGGCAAATGCTTGGTCCCAAGATGGTAACCCAGACTATTGAGGTGGTCAGACAAGTAAGAGATCATCTTCGAGTTGCACAAGATCGCCAGCACCATTGGGCCGATTCTCATCGGCGCTCCCTTGAATTTTTCGTCGACGACCATGTATTCCTTAGGATCTCTCCTAACCGTGGCGTCATTCATTTTGGCGTGTGGGAAAAGCTTAGTCCTAGGTATATAGGGCCATTCGATATCCTCGAACGAGTAGGAGATGTGTCATAACGTCTCGCTCTTCCGCCGTCGATGCAAAAGGTGCATGATATTTCTATGTATCCTAATTGTGACAGTATATCCCGAATCTGAGTCATGTATTTGATCATTTGGAATTGGTTGTTGGTACCAATCTTTCGTATGAGGAGAGACCCGTATCCATATTGGACCGAAGAGAGAAGATACTCAAGAACAAGATTATTAGTTTAGTCCGTGTTGCTTGGGGTCATCCCTCTCTAAGTGAGTCAACGTAGGAGCGTGAAGATGATATTCGATCGCGATATCCCGACCTGTTTGACTCGTGTGGTATAATGTCTTCCTTATGCATCATGCCTTCGATTCCTTACCTGCATGATTGATTGTCTGATTGATTGCTTAGATATAACTTGCTTGTGATTAATATAGCTTGTCCTTGCCTCTCTAGCCTCTTAATTAAATTCCAAGGACGGAATTCTTTTAATATGGGTAGAGTTGTAACGCCCGTAGTTCGTATTACATATTTTGGTATACGTATACGGAATCCCGACTTGTAATTAGACTTGTCTTGCTTAGCTTAATCCTGGTTTAATCTTGCCTTGGTTTATTTTGGGTTTATCCTTGATTGACTTGTCTTGATTGGCTAGTCTTGGGTTTTGCATTGGCATGGGTTAGTTAGCATTTCCTGGTTCATGTGGTTTATCCTGGCATTGGCCTGCATTGGGTTCGGTTGGGTTCGGCTTGGTTGGGCTCGGTTTGGGTTGATATGTAAACCCCTACCTACCACCATCCCTCATTTATTAATCCAACCACCATTCTCTCTCTTCATTCATTACTCATTTACTCTTCTTCTCTTCTTCTTCCTCATCTCCTTCTCCACCCACACCACCGTAGGCAAGTGTAACTTGCTATCACAAGAGAACACCATGCTTTTATGGATCATTTAGCTTCCTTGCCTGATTTTAAACTACTTTAGAACTTGGCTTTTCTCATTTTGATGCATGGATTTTTGTTGATCTAGGTTTTAGCATTCTTTCATTTTCATGGTTTGATCTACTAAACTGGCTTATTTTCGAAAACTAAGAGTGCTATACAGAAGGCATTTTGATGTTACACAAGTTTGGTTTTGGAATGGTTGGATTTCACCGAGACTTGACCGAGATGGGGCTTTCCTTGAGCTCTTGCGCTTTTACGCCTGCTTATACCGGCCTTGGGGAGAAGATAAAGTCTTTATGCACACGTTCTTACGTGTTAGCGTAGTATTAAGTTTTATACCCACGTTTTACGTGCCAGCGTATCATTTACCCCTTTACGCACACATTTTTACGTGTCCGCGTAGTATTCACTTTTTACGCACACGTATTGCGTGCCAGCGTAATCCCTCTACGCCGAGTTTACTTGAACTCTACGCAGGGGCCTTTCTGCTCGCGTAGACTCGCGCTCGCGTATTCTCCTGCCGCGTCGAGTCACGCTAGCGTAGAGTGCCCCATGTGTAGAGCCTCGCTCGCGTAGACTCTTCCTTGCTTGCGTAGAGCCTTGCGTGCGTAAAGTTTCACTTGGGTGCTCGTGCGCGTAAGTTCCGCTTTCATAGGGTGCTTGCTATGCGTAGAGCGCTTGCTCGCGTAGAATCCTGCTTGCATGCACTCTTGCTCGCGTAGAGCTGCCTATCCTTAGGTCTTGCCCGCGTAGAGCTATTTTACGCTTGGGGTCTATTTGGCCTAGCGTACTCTTGCTCGCGTAGAGACTTTGAGTCCCTATGGCATGTCTCGTTGCCCTTTTATATTCTTACGCCTTTTTGTCATGAACTTGATAATCACAAATTGATTGGCATGACTGGACTGATAATTATACATGGCACGGTATAACAAGTGAACTGACATGACATGACAAGACAAGACAAGACAAGCCAGCCTGATGGGAACTATTGAATGCTGTTGCGATGGCTAGCATGACATGACAAGAATGAATGGCCTGGACACCGTGGACGATGGAACGAACCAATACTGTCTCGCATCATGTCTAAGACAGGGACCCCTGAGTACCACGGTCAGGGTACCTACTAAAATTGACTAAGGCTAATAACTAGAATTACCCAGTAGTCATGAAGAGATTTTCCAGCTACAGGCAATCCCGTTATCTGGGCACGCAAGTAGACTTGTAGCCTGCCGACGAGTAGGTTATATTTCCAGCACACTATCATGTGTTGGACCCTTCATGAACGGATATTCGACCTGGATAATCTGGATGGTCTGCAGGGCTTGTGGCTATTGGAATATCTTATTGGATCTTGCTAGTAACTAGGCATGTGATAACCCTAGTTAGTTAAAGTATCAAGCCATACTTATTGCTTGGTCGTGTTTGATTGGATGGAGTCTAACCCAGTCTAGTCTTGTCCTGATCCTGTACAAGATTGTAACATGACCTGACTGCTTGTGCTTTATTTTATCGATAAATGGTGGAAAACCAAGTTCCGTTCAGATAAAGGGTTACAACCCCAGTCCTTGTTTGATTTAAGGCTTGTAACTCGGTTATCTGAATAGTCCACTCATCGTATATCGTTATGATTTTATGTATTACCAGTCTTTTATTACATAATTATATTTTGTGCTAATTGCTGGTTTTAGTTCTTAAGTGAAACCTCCTTTGTGGTACTTGCTCTTTCTGGGATCTGACCCAGCTGGTTTTGTATGGCCAGATACCGAAGTAGCTCCAGAGGATCTCCCTACCTTCCAGCTAGATGGTGACCACCAGGCGTAACCAAGGCAACGAGTGGGTTTCTCTTTTGTTCTCCCACTTATTGTAAAAATATTCTTTTGAGGCGTTTAGCCGGCGAGCACGTGTTAGCTCGTATTGCACTTTTCTTATTATCTGCCTACGGGCTGTAACATGATTGACGAATCCTATGGTTGATCATGTATGACTAAAACTCTTGCTAGTCTTCATATTTTGTACGACTAGCTTCATGATCATCCAAATATGTAATGTATGGGATGTCTTACTATTATATATCGGGTGCTCTGACATTTTGTAACTGTTATTACTTGCTTGAGATTGAAACAATAGGCTTGTTTATGACCATAAGAGACTGATGGCTTGTAGTTAAACCCTCATGTATCTAGACAGCCATAACCGTATAGCGAGGTAGATTCCATTTTAATATACGTAGCTGGCTATGTATGCCCCCGCTCTCCAGTATTCTGGTTATGGGGCGTTATATGGTTAAGTGGCGGCCCATACAGGTCTTGTGAATCAAGATATGTGAGGGTTTGCCGAATAGATGTCTCAATCAGCACTCGCCCTTGATCTATGCTCGTATCCTCTGAATCCCTGAATTCTTGACCTGATCACATGCTTGTATCTTTGATCTATCCTGGTCCTTCCTTATTGTTCCCTGTGTCGTCTTCTTCAGCGGTATTGTTCTTGGTCCTACCGATCGGCAAGGCAAAGCACCTCATGTGGGCTAGCAGCAACCTAGAGATCAAACCCAGCATTCCGGAGTAGCCTCTAGAGTCATGCCTACTGAGGGTCAAGAGCCACCAATTCAGCCATTCCAGCCTGCAGAGCCTGATGATGGCACCTTGGTGGGTCTCATCAGGACATTGCTAGCATCTCAAGATCATCGGGGCGATGCCCGACACCAGGCAGTACAAGATGCTTCGAACAGAGGCGGTCATCAAGGGAACCAGGCAGCCAACAGCTTCAAGCGTTTGAACCCTCCTTTCTTCGATGGTAGCGAAGATGCGATTGCCGTAGATGCTTGGCTGCAGGATACAGAAGTGATTCTAGAAGCGGCGAAGACGCCCAAGAATGAGAAGGTAACGGTAGTACGCCTACAGTTATTAGATCTTGCCCGCAGCTAGTGGGCGGCGCAGGCCATTGGATTAGTGGTACCTATTGCCTGGGTAGTGTTCCGTAAGAGATTCCAGACCAAGTACTTCGATGTTGTAGCTCGATGCAATCTACAGACGAGGTTCACCAATCTGAAGCAGATGGACAGGACGGTCGACGGATATACGGCCGAGTTTTCGAGACTTAGTCGGTTTGCTCCCACCTTGGTAGCAACCGAGTTCGACAGAGCCCAGCGGTTCTAGCAGGGGCTCCACTGGAGATTTTATTGGCAGTGGAGCAGTTTGAGCATCAGACTTTTGATGTGGTATTGAGAGCAGCCAAGAGGCATGAGTATACCTCCCAGAGGAACGTGGACAGGACCGGAGGGCCTTAGCGAGACAGCAAAGGCTAGGATATTCAGGAAGGGCTTGGTTAAGGAAGTCAAGTCCTTAAATAAGAGCAACAGGAATGCTATATTTGAGGAGATTTTGATGGAAGCCATGGCAGCAGAGAATGATCTGGAGCTGAAACAAAAGCGAGGTCGTGATTCACATGCAGCCGGTGGCAGTAGAGGACCGATCATGAAGTCCTATTTTCAGCAGCAGCATCAGCAGACGCCTTTCGAACAACAGCATAGGCCGTTCCAGCAGGTACAATAGAGACAGCGTCAGCAGGCACCGAGACAGCAGCAGGCCACCATTTACGATTTCTGCAAGAAGCCAAGACATAGGTGGAATGAGTGCAGGAAGAGGCTAGGCAAGTGCCTACTCTGTAGTTCATCGGAGCATCAGTTGAGGGAGTGTCCTGAGGCTCTCGGGCGTAAAGGACAGGGAGCAGGAACCAAGGCTCCAGTGGAGCAGCAGAGGGGACCATTGTCGACTCAGCAGCAAAAGTTTATCCAGCACCAGTAGCAGACTAGATGAGGCCAGCATGGGCGAGCTTTCGCCATGGCAGCGGAGGATACCGAGGCAGTAGACGATCTGATAGCAGGTTCTGTTCTTATTGACTCTTTTCTCGTATTCGCATTATTTGATTCGGGTGCTTCCCATAGCTTTGTGTCGGTATCATTTGTCCTTAGACACCAGCTTTCTTCTGAACCTTTGCCTAAGACTTGCAAGATCACGACTGGGGGTGGTATTATCCTCGTCCGTGATGTTTGCAAGGATCGGAGAGTACTTTTAGGAGGCCAAAAATTGGATGTGAGTCTGCTCGTAATGCCATTACCGAACTACGATATTGTACTCGGTATAGATTGGTTGAGCAGGCACCATACCAGTATAGATTGCCGCGGGGGTAGAGTTCTTTTAAGCATGCCAGGAGAGCCAGAGTTCGAGTTCACCAGGCGGAAGTCAGAGCAGAGCAGCGAAGTTTTCTGCAGAGTTTCAGCAGAGGAGCAGAGCGTGCCACATCCACTGATAGCAGAGTTTATAGATGTGTTTTCGGAGGGTTGTCAAGGTTGCCTCCGAACAGGGATGTGGAGTTCACTATAGACTTGGTACCCAACGCAGAGCCGATATCTCAGCATGTCTATAGAGCGAACAACAGTAAGCTTATGGAGTTGAAGAAGCAGGTGGATGAGTTGCAGGATAAGGGCTTCGTCCAATCGAGTTCTTCACCGTGGGGTGTGCCAGTACTCTTTGTACCGAAGAAGGATGGGTCGGTACGGATGTGTATCGACTATAGGGCACTCAACAGCCTCACGATCAGGAACAAGTACCTGCTGTCGAGGATCGATGACCTGTTCGATCAGCTGAGCGGAGCGAAGGTATTTTTCAAAATTGATCTGATGTCAGGTTATCATCAGGTGAAGGTAAAGAAGGAGGATATTCCGAAGACAGCTTTTAGGACTCGGTATGGCCAGTTTGAGTTCATGGTAATACCGTTTGGTTAACTAACGCCCTGGCGGTGTTCATGAACTTAATGAACAAAGTCTTCCACCAGTACTTGGACAAGTTCATGGTGGTGTTCATCGATGACATTTTGGTGTATTCGAAGACCCCGGAGGAGCATGAGAAGCAATTGAGAGTGGTTCTGGAGACTCTCAGGAAGGAGCAGATTTACGGCAAGCTCTCGAAGTGTGAGTTCTTTCTGGATCGAGTTGATTTCCTAGGTCATGTGGTGACCGAAGATGGGATCTCAGTCGACCCAAAGAAGATCAGAGCAGTTGAGGCGTGGACAGCACCGAGTTCAGTCGCAGAGATCAGGAGCTTTCTGGGATTGGCAGGATACTACAGGAGGTTTATTCAAGATTTCTTCCGGATTGCAGAGCCATTGACTAGGCTGACCCGAAAGGACGTAGAGTTTGTCTGGTCAGAGGAGTGTCAGGTTGCTTTTGATGAGCTGAAGAAGCGACTGACGATAGCCCCAATTTTGACATTGCCATCACTATCTACAGTGACTCCTCTGGAAAGGGTTTGGGTTGTGTCTTATAGCAGCATGGGAAGGTGATTGCCTATGCATCCAGGCAGTTACATTCGCATGAGAAGAACTAGCCTACCCATGATTTGGAGTTAGTGGTAGTTATTTTTGCTCTAAAGCTGTGGAAGCACTATCTATACGGAGAGCGTGTGGAGATCTTCACACACCATAAGAGCTTGAAGTATGTGTTTATATAGAAAGAGCTCAACATGAGACAGCACAGATGGTTGGAGTTGATGAAGGACTTCAATATTTTATTACAGTACCATCCAGGAAAGGCTAACGTGGTTGTCGATACCTTGAGTAGGTATCCGATAGCTATGTGCTTGACGATGGATCGTCACTTATTAGCAAATTTGGAGAGCTTGGGGATCGAGGTGATCATGCCAGGAGTTCAGATACAGATATGGAGCCTTCAGATTCAGTCAGACTTGATGGAGAGGATCAAGTCAGTTCAGTTCGACGATGTTACTTTGCGGTGTATCCGAGAGCAGGTTCGAGCAGGATTGGCGGATGAGGAGTTCGTCATTGCAGAGGACGGCATCTTGAGGCACGGTTCTAGACTGTGTGTGCCTAACAGAGAGATTCGAGAGCAGGTCATACAGGAGGCCCATCGCTCTCAGTACACTATGCATCTAGGTGCCAACAAGATGTATAGAGATTTGAAAGAGCACGTATGGTAGTATGGGATGAAGCGGGAGGTAGCACGTTTCGTAGCCAGGTGTCTAGTCTGTCAGCAGGTTAAGGCAGAGAGGCAGAGGCCAGGAGGACTGTTGCAGCCATTGCCCATTCCGGAGTGGAAGTGGAAGCACATCACGATAGATTTTGTTTCTGGATTGCCGCGTTCACTATGAGGGAAAGACGCGGTTTGGGTCATCGTGGACAGGTTGACCAAATTGGCCCACTTTTTGTAATTTAAAGTGGGGACGTCTATTGAGAAGCTAGCGGAGTTGTATATGCGGCAGATTGTCAGGATACATGGAGTTTCGATGAGCATTGTCTCGGATCGGGATAGTCGCTTTACTTCCTAATTTTGGCGGAGTCTGCAGACTAGTTTGGGCACTCAGCTCAAATTCAGTACTGCATAACACCCTCAGACGGACGGACAGTCGGAAAGGACTATTCAGACTCTCGAGGACATGCTGTAGACTTGCGTTCTGGATTTTAGAGGATAATGGGAGGATTACCTGCACTTGGTGGAGTTTGCATACAACAACAGTAACCAGGCCAGCATTGGTATGTTACCATTCGAGGCATTATACGGGCATAGATGTCATACTCCCTTGTCATGGGATGATGTTGGAGAGCGAGCTTTATTGGGACCTGAGATGGTTGTTGACGCAGCTGAGAAGGTAAAGCTCATCAGGGATCGACTTCACATGGCGCAGGACAAACAGCGACATTGGGCCGATAGCCACCGGAGACCTTTGCAGTTTGAGGTATAGCTTAGACTTAGGATTAGAATTTTGTTGTTTGTGATTTTTATTGATTATGTGATTGTTTTTAGTTAACTGAGACCATGCTTGTGCCTAGGTTGGACATATGGTATTCTTGAGGATTTCACCGACTCGAGGCACTATTCGTTTCGGTGGAGGAGGGAAGCTTAGCCCACGCTATATCGGACCTTTCGTTATCAGCAGAAGGGTCGGTGACGTGTCATACAGACTGGACTTGCCCCCTTCCTTAGCGGGAGTCCACAATGTATTTCACGCATCGTAGTTAAGACGGTATGTGGCAGATCCTAGCCATGTACTGGACCATTCCGAGATTGAGGTGGGCCCTACTCTCAGTTATCCAGAGCAGCCTGTGGAGATTCTGGATAGACGGGAGAAGGTGTTACGGAACCAGTCGATACCCTTAGTTCGTGTAGCTTGGAAGCATCACTCTCTAGGAGAGTCCACCTGGGAGAGAGAGGATGAGATGCACGAACGATACCCCTATCTTTTCCAGTCTTGAGGTATGATTTTGTCCTTTCTTAATCATGCAGTTTGTCTTTAATTTTAAGAACAAAATTATTTTAAGGGGGGTAGACTTGTAGCATCCACTTTTTCATAGAAAGGATATTTTAGTCATTTTAGCCATTTTGGCTATTTTGTAATTTTTCTAGATATTTTGACTTGTGTTGTGCTAGCAACTGGTTTAACATTAGTGGACATTGTATAGGAGCCTAACCATGTCTTAGAAATTATTTTTTTACTTATTAGAATTCATTTAGGGCTTGGATCCAATTTAGAAGGCTTTTAATTGATTTTTAAGCTTTTGCATGTAAGCTTTTTTAGCCTTTTTGACTTGGGCCTTATTCTTACTTAAGAGAGAGTTGGCCTAAGTGAAACCCTAACCCTAGAGACCCCCATCCTGGCCGCCCACAGCAGTATACTCTCCCCTCTCTTTTCATTTGTGAAGTTTAGCCTCCACAAGTTAACCCTAGTAGATCTCCTCCTCCAAAAATCCCATTTCCTTCATCCGAAGTCTGTTTCTCCCCAAACAAACTCTGTTGCACTCGTCTAGAAGAGGAATATCTGTTGGAGCATTGCGAACGAGGAGTCAGAGGCAATTGCTTGAGGGGAATCGACCGACACGATAACCGAGGGACTCCGTTTATTGAGTTTTCGACACTCAATAGGTAAACCCCTTTCTACCATAGTTATTCTAGAATTTCTTTCATTTTTGCATCCATATAGGTGCCCTAGACTTGCCCATAAAGTTTGGTTGGATTTTGACTTTGTTTGATAGCGGTATCGGACACGTGTCGGTCCTTTACGGCACATGTTCGACGAAATGCCGCTTAGGATAGAAAATTATTGTTTTTTTATTCTGTCTTCATGGATGTTTAGATAATATCATTCTTAGAAACTTTTTTGAAGACGGATTTGAAATCGATGACTTTTTAGCGACGTTTCAGGCTTCGGACACACGTGCACGGATGCCGTGCACGAGGCCGTGCATGCCCTGCCGTCAGTGTGTTGTATCTCGATGCACAGACCTTATTTTTGCCTAAAATTTATTAAGCACGTGGGGGAAACCTCTTCCCCCATTCTCCTAAAATTTTACGGCTTCTAGTTGAGCGAGCTCAGAGAAATATGACGTGCATCGTTCAGCCGTACTGTGCACTCGGGCTGATTCTTGTTGCTGAAACGGACTTCGTACGCGCTCTCGACGCGACGAGGACCCGTTCCAGGACCTGGGATGCATCGAACTATACCTATACTACCCGAGGAACCAACCTCGAGTTGTGGCGTGGCCCGACGAGCGAGCCACGGAGGCCGAACCGGGCGCAAAAGGGCACGTGCGGGCGCGCACGCGGGCAGCAGGCCGTGCGTGTGTACGGGGCTGCGTGCGTTGCCTCGGCACGACGTGTCATCGTGTTGCAGTGTCCTAGACCTACCCCAGGACCCCCTAGCTACGTGCACGAGCACGGGACTTCTCGCTGTGTGTGCGGCTCTCAATCGAGCAAAAATGCATGCATACGTGCACGTTGACACGCGGTATCGGATTTTCCGATACGCATTCTGTGGATACGACATGAACACGATTTCGAACCTGGGAGTACCCGAGCGCATGACGTAGGTTGAGACCAACGTGTATGCCGAGTTTCGCGGGTTTATATTGTATATATCTCATTTTGGGTCGTTGTGTGAAAAATAAGTTTTTCATTAAATACAAATTTGAGTTTGATTATGATATTTGTTTTCCAGGAATTTAACTTATAAAATCTGAATTTTTAGTATGTATATGAGGTTTTGGACTTGTTAGAACCAACTCTTGGATTTATTTCATATTTTTCTATCAATTATGAGCATATGTGCCTTTCTTTGTAGCTATAAAAATATGTAATTATATATATATATATATATATATATATATATATATATATATATATATATATATATATATATATATATATATATATATATATATAAGTAAGACTCCGTTGAAGCCCATTGCAAGCATATATGTTGAGAATGGGTCGAGGGGAATTAATCCCAGATTTTGATTCATTAGAACTATTTCAAACCATGTGTCATTTCTTCCAAATGAGCATATGTGTGTGTGTGTGTGTGTGTGTGTGTGTGTGTGTGTGTGTGTGTGTGTGTGTGTGTGTGTGTGTGTGTGTGTGTATGTATATATATAGTTTCCCTATTTTGTTTGTATGTATATACGAGTATATTAAAATGAGCCATACCATGGTTGAGTTTTGATATTTTTAATCTCAGTTTTGACTCACTTCAGTAACCTACAGGTATCACACACACACACAACCATTTGTTAGAAATAGGAGTAGGCTTGTGTTGTGAATACATGTGTATGTATATATACCTATATGTGTATAGTTTGTATGCTTGAGAACCCATTTTAGAATAGATCATAGTTGTGGTTGTAACCATAGGAGTCCTAGGACGGATTTGTTTTGTCATTTTGAGCCCAGTTTAGTCGAATTGGCCGACAAGTTGACCAAGTTGACAAAAGTCAACTTTGGGTCAAACTTGATCCAAATCGACTCAAACGAACTACGAATGACCTAGAATTTTGTGTATGACCTAAAAATTAGTAGACGGACTAGTTGACCAATGTTTGACCAGGTTTGACCAGTGTTGACCAACGATTGACTTTGACCAAAAGGGACCTAGAAGCATGTAGTCTTGTATAGTAGCTATTTTCTTTGATATTTTAGACTTGGTTGTGACATGTGTATACTTTAAATAGGTTTATATTTCCCCAGTTTAGCTACACTTCATCATCAGCAGTTCGATTTGTCAGGCGAGTACATTCTCTGGTCTTTTCATACTTGTTTGGATATGTTCTCTTATTATAGACTAGTATACTTGATGCTAACACGATGTTCATATGGATTCGTACACTATGGATCTTTTCATGCGATGTTATCTCCTCGGATACATCGATTATATCATGTTCATGTACTTTATCGTGTTCATCATGTACTTCATGTATTTATATTTATCCATGTACACTCATATGTTATTCATGTACACTCATGACCATATGAGCTTCATGTATAAAGTAGTTGTTATCCATGTGCAATAATATATCATGTCTTGATCCTTGTGTATTGATTGGGAGCAGGGAGAATGTAGTTGGTTATGTGATCATTATCCCCAGTAGGTATCCATGTGCAACTCCATAGTTTATCCATGTGCAACCCAACCTGTTTACATAACCAATTTATGCTCTAAATCACGTGGATAGTTACATTTCTCTATTTATCATAGTCATATATAGTCTTGATATTATCTTACTTGTTGATTTTCTTTACAGCATTCATGTATAATTTTCTATAGCTTGCTTTATATGTCCAACCCTGATATGAACTGTTGTGAGAGATATGTGCTCGTTTCGTCCTGATTGGACATGTTAAAAATTTTACAAATGATGATGAAGAGTTATGCCCTACTTATTATGGCATTGGCTTAGATGACACTGGTGACGTGGACCCTTAGGAGGATCCAGCAGTCGCTGAGGACTTGCCCATAGTCTAGCTGAGACTTAGTATTTTATTGTCTTTATTTGAGACATTATGAGTTGTACTTGAGATTTGTTCTGATGGTTTACACCTAGACTTTTATTTATATCTGTGACTCTCTTGAGATTTATTCTTCTATTCCAACTTAGTTGTTGTGATTGAGTTACTTATTATTTTACTCTCCATTCGGAGCATATTCTATACTTTATTAAATATTGTGACTTAAGACAGCGTTCTACCGTCGACACTACGGCGTAGGCTGGGCGTACTTCACTTCTCGTGCCCTTTCGCTGGGTGCGGGTCGTGACACGTAAGCTGCCACATAAGAAAAAATACTTTGAAAGGATATTTTGGAGTTATAAATAGCATTTTTTATTTTCAGTGGTAGTGTTCCTCCTCAAATTGGAAAGCTCTCAAGCTTGTGGGGACTCGGAGTATACGCTTTGAGTGTCCATCACAATCTCCATTAGCTTATAAGACTTACTTTTTTGTAGTACCTTTGGTGAGCATTCGCAACCGAGCCGAAGTAATCAAAATCGAATAAGCCAAAATTCTAAAAATTCAAAACCGAACAAAAATTAGCCAAAATTGAAACCGAAACGAACTGAATAACCGATTCGGTTTATTCGTTTGGGATATTTCTATTATTTAATGGGTCTGGTCCAAAGTTGAAATTATGATTAAATTATGTTAAAAAATATAAATTTTATACATACATTTATTGTATTTTAAAGTTGTGTCTAAAGTTGGACTAGTTGTTAAATTATCAAATTTGGACTTCAAAATACATACACATAATTATTATTTTCAAAGTATACACATTTTTAATTACAAAAAATTCATAGAATTGAGGATATTTATAATTTTATCAATATTATTCAATTTTAGTTTTGGACCGAAATCGAAAAACAAAATCGAAACCAAATAAGAAATTTTATTTTGAAAACCAAAATAAAAGTAAAAATTTTTAACCTGAAACGAATCTGTTATTCGGCTCAGTTCGGTTCAATTTTTGGTCCAAATGCTCATCCCTGCCTTCATATGGTTTCAGTCAACCTCTCCATGGTATCAAAATCGTGGATCCGTGTCCTCAATATGCTCCATGTCCTCAATATGCTCCCTTCTTCCTCGATCTCAACATTGTCAGATGCCAATAACATTGCCCAGGACCGGACCTGACTTTATGGGGGCTGTAATGCCTGTGGTTCGTATTACGTATCTTGGTATACGTGTACATATTCTTGACTCGTATTGCGTATTTCTCTGCATGGTTATTTTGGCATTTCCTTCTTGGTTCGGTTCAACTCGTTGCTGGTTCGGCTTGACTTGATTTTAGGTGGACCGAACCCCCACCTACCACCACCCCCCTCATTTATATTTCCTATTTCCTCATTCTCTCTCTTTATTTATTCTTCTCCTTCACTTTTTATTCTCCACCATTACTTCTTCAACCACCAGGAGGGAGTGAGAAAGAGCTTAGGCAAGTGCAAACTTGCTTCATGATGGATCTCAAGTTTTATTGTTCTATTCTTTTCCTTACTTGATTATAAACTTCTTTAGAACTTGGCATATTTGGATTTGATGGATGGATTCTTGTAGATCTAAGTTTGTAACTTTTCAATTTTCTTGGTTTTGATCTCTAAAACTTAGTTATTTTTTAAAACTAATGATTCTATGTTGTAGAGAATTCAATTTCATGCAGTTTTGGCTTTTGTTTCGCTTGATTTCGACTTCGGATGAGTAAGTTAGGGCCATGACAAGTTTTTGGAACTTTTATGGCTGAACTTGCTGTTTGGGGACGATGACCCCCATGCGCTCGGGAGACCATGCGCCGGGAGGCCATGCGCTGTGAAGTCCCGGCAACGCATCCCTTAACTCCGAGCGTGTCATGCGAATAGGTTCCCTACGCGCATGTACTGAAGATGCAACGTGAGTTTCCCACGCGCCGATGGTGCAGGAATCCCACGCGCCGATGGTGCAGGAATCCCACGCACTGATGGTACAGGAATCCCATGCGTCGATGGTGCAGAAATCCCATGTGCCGATGGTGCAGGAATCCCATGCGCCGATGGTGCAGGAATTCCACGTGCCGATGGTGCAGGAATCCCACGCACCGATCGTGTAGGAATCCTATGCGCGGATCGTGCAGGAATCCCACGCGCCGATGGTGCAGGAATCCCACCAACCGATGGTACAGGAATCCCACGTGCCGATGGTGCAGGAATCCCATGCGCCGATCGTGCAGGAATCCCTCGTACCGATGGTGCAGCAATCCTACGTGCCAATCGTGCAGGAATCCCATGCGCCGATCATGCAGGAATCCTACGCGCCGATCGTGCAGGAATCCCACGCGCCGATTGTGCAGGAATTCCATGCGCCGGAATTGCTCTATATCATGGTTTTTGTCGGTTTTAAGTTGTTTTGTAGCTAGAATCTTGAAAAAACTCAAAACATGAAGGTTGTAGATCTTTTCCTTAGCTTCAAGAATATGTCACTAGTTATTTTACGCAAGTTTCTCTCATTCACGATAAGGTAAGAATAGAACACGATAGTGGCCCGCCGTGGTGCACTCTTAACAATTAAACTGACATGATATATTTCGACATGCTATTATGACAGCTAGCCTGACATGACAAGTATGAAAGACCTGGACACCGTGGGCGATTATGTTTGTACAAATAAACTGGTACTGTCTTACATCATGTCTAGGATGGGGATCCCTGAGTACCACGGTCAGGGGTACCTACTGAAATTAACTAAGGCTAATTAACTAGAATGATTCAGTAGTCATGAAGAGATTCCCAGCAACAAGCAATCCCCTTATCTGGACGCATTCAGTGGACTTGTAGCCTACCGACGAGTAGGGCACATTTCCAGCACACAGTCACGTGTTGTATTCTTCATAAACGGACATTCGACCTGGATAACCGGATGGTCTGTAGGGCTTGTGGCTGTTGGGATAATCTCATTGCAACTTGCTAGTAACTAGGCCTGTGATAACCCTAGTTAGTTAAAAGTATCAAGCCGTACTCTTGATTGGTCGTGATTGATTGGATGGAATTTATTCCAGCTTAGTCTTATCTTGATCCTGTGCAAGATTGTGACATGACATGATTATTGATGCTTGCCTTAACAATAACGATCGTGGGTCCAGTTCTGTTCAGGCGAAGGGTTACAACCCCCGTCCTTGTTTGGTTTAAGGGTTGTAACCTGGCTCCCGGAGCAGTTCTGTGTCCTCCCTTCGTTTATTGTCTTATTGCTCCCCATGTCGTGCTTATCATGTTTTACCTTACTTCAATATCATGATTACTCATACTGGCCATAACGATAAATATCAGGGGTTCAGTTCTGTTCAGGCGAAGGGTTACAATCCCGATCCTTGTTTGGTTTAAGGATTGTAACCTGGCTCACGGAGCGGTTCTGTGTCTTCTATTCGTTTATTGTCTTATTGCGCCCCCTGCCATGCATGTCATGTTTTATCTTACCTCAGTAACAGGATTATTTATATTGGCCTTAACAATAAAGATCAGGGGTCCAGTTCTGTTCAGGCGAAGGGTTACAATCCCGATCCTTATTTGGTTTAAGGATTGTAACTGGCTCCCGGAGAAGTTCTGTTTCCTCTTTTCGTTTATTGACTTATTTTACCCTATGTTATTGCTTACCAACAAGTAGTTGAGACAGATTTCTATTCAGGTGAAGGGTTACAACCCCGGTCCTTCTTTGGTTTAAGGGTTGTGACCTGGCTACATGAATAGTTTCCTCGTACTCAATTTACTGTTGTTATCTTTATTACTATCTATTTCGTTTATAATCATCTTTAATATTCTTTGTGGTATGCTGGTTTTAGTTCCTAAGTGAAGCCTCCTTTGTGGTACTTGCTCTTTCTGGGGTCTGACCCAGCTGGTTTTGTATGGTCAGATATCGGAGCAGCTCCAGAGGATCTACCTACCTTCCAGCCAGATGGTGACCACCAGGCGTAACCCTGGCAACGAGTAGGTTTCTTTTTGTTCTCCCACTTTATTGTAAAATTATTCTTTTGAGGCGTTTAGCCGACGAGCACTTGTTAGCTCGGTTGTACCTTATTTACTGTCTGCCTACGGGCTGTAACATGATTGACAGATCCTAGGGTTGATCATGTATGACTGAACTCTTGCTAGTCTTGACATTTTGTACGACTAGCTTCATGATCATCCGATATGTAATGTATGGGACGCCTTGCTTTTATATATTTGGTGCTCTGATATCTTGTAACTATTATTGCTTGCTTGAGATTGAGACAATAGGCTTGTTCATGACCATAGGAGACTGTTGGCTTGTAGTTAAACCCTCATGTGTCTAGACAGTCGTGACCGTATAGCGAGGTGGGTTGCACTTCAATATACGTAGCTGGCTATGTACGCCCCCGCTCTCCAGTATTCTGGTTCTGGGGCGTGACATGGTTTTAGTGGTGGCCCATGCAGGTCTTGTAAATCAAGATATGTGAGGGTTTACCGAATAGATGTCTCAATCAGTACCCGTCCTTGATCTTTACTCGTATCCTCTGAATCCCTGTAATCTTGACCTGATCATATGCTTGTATTATTGATCTGTCCTGGTCCTTCCTTATTGTTCCCTATGTCGTCTTTTTCAGCGGTATTGTTCCTGGACCTACCGATCAGCAGGACGGAGCACCTCCCGTGGACCAGCAGCAACCTGAAGATCAAGCCTAGCATTCAGGAGTAGCCTCCAGAGTCATGCCTACTGGAGGAGAGCCACTAGTTCAGCCCATCCAGCCTGCAGAGCCTGATGATGGCACTTTGGTGGGTCTCATCAGGTCACTATTAGCCTCCCAGGATCGTCGAGGAGATGCCTTGCACCAGGCGATGGCAGATGCTTTAACCAGAGGAGGTCATCAGGGTAATAGCGTGGCCAACAACTTTAAGCGCTTGAACCCTCCCTTCTTCGACGGCAGTGAAGATACGATTGCTGCAGATACATGGCTTCAGGACACCGAGGTGATTCTAGAAGCAGCCAAGACTCCAGAGAACAAGAAGGTAGTCGTAGTACGTCTATAGTTACTAGATCTTGTCCGCAGCTGGTGGGCAGCGTAGGCCGATGGATTAGTAGCCCCTATTTTATGGGCAGTATTCAGGGGGAGATTCCAGACCAAGTATTTCGATGTTGTAGCTCGATACGATCTACAGACGAGATTCACCAATCTGAAGCAGATGGGTAGGACGGTCGACGGATATGTGGCCGAGTTTTCTAGGCTTAGTCGGTTTGCTCCCACCTTGGTGGCGACCGAGTTCGATAGAGCCCAGCGGTTCCAGCAGAAGCTTCATCTGGAGATTCTATTGGCAGTGGAGTAGTTTGAGCATCAGACTTTTGATGCTGTATTGAGAGCAGCCCGGAGGCATGAATATACCTCCCAGAGGATCGTGGATAGGATCGGAGGTCGGAAGCGATCCCACAGTCAGATGAATCAGTCATCAGCACCAGCCCCGGCAGCCAGGGATTTGACCATTAGAGCTCCGAGACGAGCAACCTCAGTGACGTCGGTTCAGCATTCCACCCCGATGCACCCTCAACAGCAGAAGCAGAAGCAGTCTTCCGCAGTGGGATGTTCATACTGCGGAAAGCCAGGGCATGTGGTATCAGAGTGTCGCAGAGCACAGGGTTTCTGCTTGGTTTATGGTGCCCCGGACCACAGGGTTGGGAACTGCCCTAACAGGGGGAGTTCATCGTCCTTATCTAGTTCTTCAGTTAGAGGACCAGCACCAGTCCAGCAGCAGCAGCTGCTGCAGTACCCGTTCTCGAGGCCATTACCGACGCAGGCCCAGGCATTCTAGCAGCAGAGACCGCAGCAGTATGCCCAAGCCCTGATCCAGAGCAGGTAGAGGAATTTTCAGCAGAGGGGACCCGCACCCAGAGGACATGGTCAAGTGCTGACTTTGACCATAGGAGAAGAAGGAATAGCTCCAGGTGAAGTAGTGGCAGGTACTATTCTTGTCAACACCTTTCCAGTTTTAGTATTATTTGATTCTGGTGCCTTGCATTCATTTATGTTTGCACGATTCGCGACACGGATAGGATTGGAGCCCGAGTCATTATCAGTAAGGCTCAATATACTTACTGGTAACGGACTTGTGGGAGTAGATAGAGTATTTTCCTCGTGTCGGATCGTAGTTAGCGGTAGAAAGTTCCCCGCTAGATTGATAGAATTCCCGATGGCCGATTATGATGTGGTCTTAGGGATGAATTGGTTGAGGGACCAGTATGCTAGGATAGACTGCCATATCGACAGGGTTATTTTTAGCATTCCAGAAGAGCCAGAGTTTTCCTTTTTCCGAGGCGAAGTTGAACATTCTCCTCCAGTGTCGTGGATGGCAGTAGCAGCAATGCAGTTACCCCGGATAGTTGAAATGTTTTCAGATATTTTCCCAGAAGAGCTTCCAGGGATGCCGCCAGAGCGGAAGATCGAGTTCACTATCGACTTGATTCCCAGAACAGCCCCAGTATCAGAGAGAGTCTACAGGATGGCGCCATCAGAATTAGAGATATTGTACAAGATGATTGAAGAACTTAGAACCAAGGAATTCATTCGTGCAAGTGGATCGCCTTGGGGAGCCCCGATGCTTCTTATGAAAAGAAGGATGGTACGTCCAGATTATGTGTAGATTATCGTACGTTGAACTCAGTGACAATCAAGAACAGATACCCTCTCCCGAGGATAGATGACTTGTTTGATCAATTCAAGGGGGCAGCAGTGTTCTCGAAGATTGACTTGCGGTCAGGATACTATCAGATCAGAGTCAGAGAGTAGGACATCCCGAAGACAGCTTTCAGATCTAGGTATGGGCATTGGGAGTTCCTTGTGATGCCATTTGGAGCAACTAATGCGCCGGCTGTATTCATGGACCTCATGAATCGTATCTTCATGCCTTATTTGGATCAGTTCGTGATTGTGTTCCTAGACGACATCCTGGTCTACAGCAAAAGTGAAGCGGAGCATGAGCAGCATCTTCGAGTTGTCCTCCAGATTCTCAGAGAGCACCAGTTGTATGCCAAGTTTAGTAAATGCGAGTTCTGGCTCGATCGCATTTCGTACTTGGGCCATATCATCACCAGAGGAGTAGGGTGAGCATTATTCAGTTTTGGACCGAAAATCGAACCGAACCGAATAAGAGATTCGGTTCGGTTTTAAAAAATTTGGTTCGGTTTCGGTTGTGAAAATACTAAATTTTCTTATTCGGTTTCGGTCCAAAACCGAAAACCGAATAAGAAATTTTAGTTTATATATATATATATATATATATATAATATATATAT